>JAVGWX010000008.1:68756502-69356502 GCA_036924085.1 Ariolimax columbianus | reverse complement strand
ATGGACAACAGCAGCAAAGGCAAACTTCGATAAAGTTAGCAAACTTCAAAACCAAGCCATGAGAATTATAACAGGAGGCATGAAGTCAACGCCAATTGTAGAACTTGAAAAGATTTCAAAACTGCAATCCATGACCGATAGAAGAGACTGCAGAGCCCAGCTGCAGTCAGAGAAACTCCGAAGACTGACCGACCATCCAATGCACCAGAGACTAAACAATTTGGGAAATGGGAAACTAAAGCGGAGAAACTTTGCAGAAATAGCCAAAGCAAAGATGCACGAAGATCCCATAAACGCACTAACAACACCAAAACCCATCACTACTGTACGAAAACCTACCTGGAGGCAGGATATATTTCCAGAGGTGGTAGAAAATATATCAGGTATTGGAAACAAAAACGGCCAGACTGAAAAAGAAAGGAGAGATACTACCCTAAGCTTTATATCGGAAAACTACCCAAGCATGGACTGGACCCATGCATACACCGACGGTTCTGTAATAAACACTACACAGAACGGAGGGGCAGGAGCATTCCTGAACCTACCAAATGGCAGAAAAATAACACTGTCATTCGCTACTGGTAAGTACACAAGCAATTTCAGAGCGGAGGCAGAGGCACTGAGGGCGGCAGTGGAAGAAATGGTGACACATAAAGAAAATGAAAGCCATATAGTCCTGCTTACAGAAGCTCTCGCCGTAGTCACAGCGCTAAAAAACCAGAAAAACACTGAGCTTAATGACTTAAGAGCAGCAGTCCGCACCAAAAAGGGTAGTGGTACAGTGGGTCCCATCACACTGCAACATCCAAGGCAACGAGGAGGCAGACAGACTGGCAAAAGAAGGTGCAAGACTACCACAAACAGATACTAGTATGACGTACGAAGAGTCAAAACGGCTTATCAAAGCCAGATACATGACCAAATGGGAAACCGAACATACTGGTTACACCAAAAACGATGCCTATTACCAGTTGAACCGAAGAGAGCAGATCGTTGTCTTCAGACTTCGCACTGGCCACAATAGACTGAGGTACCACCTATTCAACAAATTGAAGATAGGTGGTACCGACGAATGCCCGTGCGGTACCGGTAAAATGACCGCTGAACATCTGCTGCAGAACTGCCCGACATACGAGGATCAGAGAGAGCAGATGTGGTCATCACCAGTGGAACTGCAAGACAAGCTCTATGGCAGTGGCGACAGCCTCAGGATGACCGCCGCTTTTTTCGAAAAAATAATGGTTACTGTCTGACTGCGTACGAAGAAGAAGAAGAAGTTTAGACTGTTTGTATCTAGAAGAGAAGTGTTATGTCGTAACGCGTTCTAATCTAGGCAATTATAATTGCATATACGAATTACAGTTCGGGAAGGCAAAGCATTGTGTGACGAAGGAGAAGGGGAAGAGGATGAACAAATGTGGTACCACACAGTCAATATTATTATCGTTTTTTTTATTTTGAAGTATTGATAACCTTCCACATTAGGAATGTTCTTGTCTGATATTTACTACCCGTGGCAACTATAACAGTCATTTACGGGCTAGCTATCCTCAGATTGGTCATAGATGCGTAAGAGATACCGCGATGGGGCAGATGTGATACGTGTTTGGGCTTTAATGATCCGCATCGGGGAAGAAATGACAGACTACCTGCGAGTCTTAGGCCTACCCTTTACGAAGCTCGGAGTTGAACTGTGGATACTTCTTCTTCTTCTTTTTCTTCGTTCATCCTCAGTTCAAGATCCCGGTTTCTCTTACAAGGGACACTGTTGTTTGTAAGGATGTTCTCTCCACACAACTTTTGTCTCGTATCTGTCTTGCGAGACCAGTATTCCTGCGCGAGCCTGCAACTTTGTAGGAGGTGTTCCACGGTCATGGTATGCTCCCCACATGGACACCTGTCATCCGTCCCATTTTGATGTAAAAGATTACTATTGAGTCTGTTATGCCCAGTTCTCAGTCTGAAGATGATGACTTGCTCTTCTTTAGTTAAGTTAAAGTAGCTGTCTTTTTTCGAAAGTCGGGGTGTTGATTAGCCCATTTTACCCTGAAGTTGGCTTTAATTATGGTCTTGGCCTCATTATATGTAATGCTCAGGTCTGTTTGTGGGGATGCTCCTCCACACTTTGCTAGTTTGTCTGCAGCTGCATTGCCTTCAATTTTGCACTGTATGACCAACCTTGGGTGCTAAGTGTCAGAGAGCATACATTGCTCGAGAGCTTCATCTTTGTGTTGTTTTAGCGCTGCTAGTACTGACACGGCATCAGTCAGGAATACTATGTTTTCTTGGTGGATATCTTTATCTTGGATTACAAGCTCAGCTGCGGTCTTCAGTGCCTCTGTTCCTGCGCCGAAGTTATTGGGGTATGTTTCTGTTGTTAATACTCGAGTTTTTGCTTCTCCGTTCCCTAGTCTGAAATAGACTCCTCGACCTCCATTGGATGTGGATTTGTTAGATGAGCCCTATGTAAATACGTGTATCCATGTTTCTAGTGGGTAATACTCTTCTAAGATATTCTTCTGTGATACATTTCCTTTATAAATCTGTCTGAGTTCTCTTTTTCCCTATTCCCTCTATGGTTTCTACCATCTCAGGGGACGTGTCTTTTTTCCTTGTTTGGATTTGGGATGTTCGTTTTAGATCTTTAACCACTGCCTGGCTGATGATTTTGTCTGCTCTTGCAAGTTCTTTTATTTTTTTTATATGAAGAGGTTTCTCTGTAATCTCCCTTTTTCCATGCAATTTATCCTGTCATATATTGGATAATCTGACATTCGTTTGAACTTCTCCCCCCGCTGGAGTGTTTTTGATCTGCGCGTCTCCATACTGTCGAAAATTTATTGATGTTGTTCTCATAGCTCAAGTGATGAAGGTTTTGGGCTGTATTTATTTTTTGGAAGTTATTCTTTGTATCTGTGGGCCATGCTGCTATCTCGTATTTTAGCAATGGTCTCACATAACCTGTGTACAGCTTCTTTATGGATCCCCATGTTGAGCCTGCTATCTTTCTCATTATGCAATTCTGTTCTTAGCTTTGTTTGTAGCTTTTTTATCTGGTTTTTGTCCATGTCAACCTTGGGTCCATGGTTATTCCCAGATAAGTTGGACATGTCAAGATGGAGAATCTGGCCATTTACTTTCAGAATCACTTCTTAGGGCTTGGGAGATAGGAAGAAGATTGTGTACGTGGTTTTGGTTTTGTTTATAGCGATTTGCCATTTATTTGACCATCTGTCTATTTTTTTTAGGGCCTCTTGCATTATTTCCAAACTACAGGTCTAGACTCTTCGGATGTCCATAGTACCAAGTCATCTGCATATAGCACACTGTGTACTTTTTTAGGGACCTCTGTCATTGATGTATATGAGGAACAGAATGGGTGAGAGTATTCCAAACTCCTTGTTCCATTTTCATCTTTTTGCTGAGGTGTTCTTGGAGTTGCACTCTTGCTGTCCTGTTATCTAGGTAATCGCTGATACACTTTTGTACATGTTGTTGGTTACACTTATTTGCTGTAGTTTGAGTTTTAACCCGCTTTTCCATATTTTATCAACGGCTTTTTCTAGTTATATCCAGACTGCCAGTGTTTTCAATTTTGAAAAAAAAATGCATCTTCTATCTCCTGCAAGATATGTCACTTGATCTTCGGTCGATCTGTTTCTACGAAAACCTGCTTAAGTAAATTTATTGACTCCATATGCCAGGTTATTCTAGTGTTAACTATTCGTTCTATTAGTTTCCCTACACAGCTGAGTAGACTAATATGTCTGTAACTGCTTGGCTTCATGTTGTCCTTCCCATGTTTAAGGATGGGGATAGTCTTTTCCTCTTTCCCCAATGTGTGGTCAGTTCCTTGTTTCCAGCTTGTGTTTAAGATGTGTAGCAATTTGTTTTTTTATACTTCTCCCATGCTAGAGAGTATTTCATTAGTGATGCCATTCTTTCGTGAGGCTTTTTTCTTCTTGAATTTACTAATGGCTGACTCCTGTTCTGTCTTGGTGATATTTACTATCATATGTTCCTCAGGTACTCGCATTGAGTGCTCCCATGTGGTTTATTTCTTACTTAATATACTTTTTCATGTCTGCGGAGGTTTTATTTCTACTATTTTCTGCATAATTTTGGATTAGAACATCCGCTGCTTTTTTCCCAGCTAGTTCCTTTCCTTTCCTTTTTTTTCAATCGCAATTGTTGGCTTTTGCTGTTTTCGTCACTTAAGACCGTTTCTAGCTTCCAGAACTTGTTACTCTCTCTATCAAAGTTGAGAGTTTCTGTATGCTCGTGCCAGCTTTTCCTGCATGCTTGGTTGACTTTTTTCCAATATCTTGCAGCAGCTGACTTGAGTGCGATGTTGCTTTCTTGATTTTGACCAATTTCCACTCTTTATCTTGCCTCTGTTAGTTGTAGTTCCATCTGTTGCACTTCAGTTGACCAATACGGTTTGTAATTTCTTCTGGCGGCTCTTGGGATGTTCTCCATTGCTGCCTTTAGAAGACATTGGTTGAATTTTTCCGCCATCTTGCCTACTTTTTTGTGGTGGTTGTTGATGGACTGGCAGTAGAAATTTGTACTTGTGACAAACTTCTGCCAGTCTGCTCTCTGATATTTACACCTGGGCAATGGATTGTGGTCTGATGGAATGTTTCCCAGGTTTATTGTAAGGTGCGAGTACTGATCTTTTGAATTTTTGGCTTAGGTCGCCGGTGGTAAATGCAAGGTCAGGGGATGATGTTGATGTCCCCCAACCCCTCCCCCCAACCCCTCCCCTCCATCCCTTCCCTTATGCCAATCCCTATCCAGTCCATGGGTTTCATATCATTTTATGCTAAATCTGTGGTTTTGATTGAGGTGTGTTTCCTGGATACAGGCATTGTGTATTCCTTCATCAAATAGTCTTCTGGACAATGCTTCTTTTGTGTTTTAAATACCTTCAGCGTTCCCTTGCAACACATGCAGCGTTTCAGTGGCAGATGTATCAGTGTGTCCGTGGTGGAAGAAACATGTCTTTGTCTGTGTGGATACCATATGGTGTCTCTCTGTGTAGGCCGGGTCCTTGATGATCCTTGGATGAGATACGTAGTGTCGTGATTTGCAGCAACTAGCTGTTCTATTCGCACCTTTCGGTCCAGCACTTCCGTTTTCAGCAAGCATTTTTTAAGGTTCGCATTCCTAGTCTTTGGGTGTCCCTAAATTGCCTAGTGGCCAAACCTGCAAGGCAGCATGTTATGTATTGACACCATGTTTATATATGGTTTGATGGAGTAGTTATACGATCACCCTTTCAATTGCCCATGAACACTGGATAGTGAAAATGCACTCGGTGATGATGATGATGCTGTTGTTCATACTGATGAAGGTGTGCTGTATATTGAGAAATTTGGAGGAGGCATCTCTGCTAGAGTGAGAGGTATGGTTGTGGCCGGGCGGAGTGGTGCATCGACAACAACAACTTTTAGTATGGGAAAATGGCTATCTGAGAACTCTTTAAGTAGGACAGTCACCGTGTTGGACTCTCAATCCTGTAAAAAATGAAAAATATGGATTAACGTCAAATGTGAACGGCTCCAAAATCAAAACATTAATCAACACTTTGTAGATATGAGGACGAAGATAAACTTCAAAATCAGTGGAATGGACTTGGTATATCAACTGAAAGAGAGAGATAATATAAATGTTAGCACATTGAACACGGAAACTACGAATGTTCCAAGAGCACAAGGGCCACTAAAAATATAATTGTAAACACGTTCTTAAACAGGCTCGAGATCAGGATGCTGAGCAGCGCATGAGCTGCAGCGGTCAGCGACCCATATCTGACTGCTAGCGTCAGGGCCAGCGATCCAGAGCTGTCAAGACAATTCTACGCCTCCAAGCGGTGATCCGGGATACCAGACTGTAACAGAACAGACTGTCTAAGGAAAAGAGATCAAAGAGGGAATGCTAACCTGGTACTCAAAAAATGTTTGCTGATGTTGGATATGTTGGACCGAAAGGTGCAAATATCGCAGTCAAGCTGTAAACTACGACACAACACACTCCGTTCTATAGACTACATGTTGCTACTTGAGCCCTTTTCAGGGTTTGTTAGCGGGAGATTGAGAACAAACCAAGCCAAGCCAAGTCAAACAGGCTCAAGAGTTCAAATACCTGGAAAGTATTTGTATGGATGACGTACAGCTTGATGTATAAATCTAAAGCAACTGCTGTACATTACCTCACTGTTGCCATTACTTAAAGACTCGAACATCAGCGTGGCAACAAAACAACTATGATCAACAATATACGTATACCAACTTTGTGCTACCAATGTCAAACTTATCCAAGGCACAGGAAAGGAAAAATACAACATGTGCCTGCCGAAGACGGATGTGTCGGACTGAAAAGTGCAAATATCGCAGTCAAGCTATAAACTAGCGACACAACTCATTCCGTTCTTCGGACTACATCCTGCTACTTGCAAAGCCCTGATCAGGGCTAGGTAGCAGGAGATTGAGAACAAACGTAGAAGATCAAGAAGAAGAAGAACAACAACAATAACACGTGAAGTGAAACGTTTAAGAAAAGTCTTTGGTGTCACCAGAAGAGATAACATGAAAAATGCAACCATTCGAAATATGCTGGGAACTGCCCCTTGTTCTGAATAAATTTCAAGACAGAAAATATGATGTCTCCATTATCTCATGAGAATGCAACCTGATCAACCACTGACATGAAGAGGCTGACAGACTGTCTAGAGAAGGTGGATAGCTATTACAATTTGTTATAGGTATAACTTATGAAGTGATTTACCAGGTGTAGATACAGAAACAAGTGAGAAGTAGAGCACACAGGTCATCGATCAAAAGTTGCATATTAATAGCTCAACAGAGGTGAGCAGGTAGTAATCTGTAGCAGGCCACAACAGATATACCATCTATTCAACAACTTAAGAATAGAGCATACAGATGAATGTGTCTGCGGATCTGCTACACAGGTGTCCAATACACGAAGAACAGAGAAAGCACGTGTGACCATCACGAATACCAGTCCTGGGAAAGGTGTATGGAGATATCAATAGTTTCAGGTCAATCACTATTCTTCTTCTGCTTCTTCTTCTTCTTCTTCTTCCTCTTCTTCTGCGTTCGAGTTTTCTGATCATGCTAAATCTTAAATAATATTGCCAGGATGAAGTCCATAGTCCTTTCCTGGTCTGAGTGGTGACCCTATAGTTTTTGCCTCAGTTCTGCTCCATCTGGTCAGGTTTGACATTTTAGTTCTTCGTGGGCTGGATATTTTTAAGGACATTAATTTGTTAGTGAAATTTTGAGCTGATATAGGTGGCCCAGTAGTCTGCTATGGCTAGTTCTCAAGCTGAAGATTGCAGTTTGCTGGTATCTTTGTGACTGGTGGATTGGTTCTGGACTGTTACTCTCTCCAATTTCTTTCTCCCATTGTATTTTGTATTAATTTTTTTAAACACACACACAAAAAACACTGCTCTCTTTAGATACATTCAAGTTGACGTCTTCGAAGAAGAAGAAGATGAAGAAGTAGAACAAAAAGAACAACTACCTTACTGAAGCTTTCAACACAAGAAGACCGGGCTACAAGGCACGAAGGAGCCCTTGAAACAGATGGATAACAGAAATCCGACAACAACACAGGCGTATAATAAATTCTTTCTTTTATAATTATGCAGGGCACAAATTGCATACTTTGTCTATTGAGTGTTCTTTTTTAATGTTTGATTAGCTTAAATATTGGTTTATGGTATCACGTTTTCGTTTTATATAAGTGCGTGGTATATAACTATGTCCGGGTTGAACTGGCAAGGCGTGAAATTAATAGTTCCCATCAGTGATTCCCAAACTGCGTTTGTATGGTGACACACTTTACCATCATAGATGTACCAGTTTGTGCTAGATTGCTTAGGTTTGTGATCTTGTTTTCCTTTTTATAACAAATAGATTTTTAAAAATTCAAAATTTCGTGATACAGCTCATGGGCTGTCCCGACTCACCGCTTGGGAATCAATAGCGATTACTTTTGACAGGAAAAGGTATTTGGTTCAATTCTCAGTTTCGACACAACCCAATGTAGCCAGCAATAAATGAATACCTGACTTACTGTTCGCGAGAACAGCGCAGCGAGAAATGGAATTGATGTATTCTCTAACATTTATTTTCAACGACAATGTCTGCTATAAAACAGGTCAGAAGACAAGAGAGACAGTCTTCTTCGTTTGAGTTCGTCCTGAAAATGACGGTTTGCTATGCTGAGTCGTAGTTCATAATGAGCCTACGAAAGCTGCGTCATTCGACACGACACAACCAGTTTTAGCATGGCAATTTTAGAACTGGGGTTGCCTTCCCTTTTCGATCCCTATTTTCTTAACCAGGCTGCACGGGTGCAGACTGTCTCCAGGGCCTTCACTTGAATGCGGAATACGGTCTTGATCAACTCCGATTCGCTGACCCTGACGCAAAAGCGGCAAGCAGCCAGCTATGCGTTACTGGCTACTGTCAGCCCATTTATTTTGCCATCGACCCCAAACAGCTTCTGTGAATAACAACTTGACTAAAAGAGTTACTTTTAACTAGAATATAGTATGTATTTATTGAAATGAAACAGTTTTACGAGAATTAATCATTATGCAATAAATATTATTTTATTATTTACAAAATCATGTAGAATTGGACCCAAGTTTTGCCATTATAAGCTATGTTTGAACACACCCATAAATTCTAACTTGCCATGGACGGCAAAAGCTTGATATGGTATAAATACTTTTCTTTAGCAGCGTTTCAACTCGAGCCAACACGTGTTATTATGAACGGAGCTCGGTGTTCAATATACATTAATCGTATAGAACCCCATTGTTGACTTTGACCGAGCGGTTGGCGGTTCTTCATAATCCTATCTTTAGAAGTCTTTGACGTGACTGATTTATATTCATATAATATAGGCATTTCCAATGTTATCCACCCGTTATAATGTGGATCAATATATGCTGATGTTTCTATCTTGCCATATCACCGCGCGCTATATTGCGGCTATGATTTGTTTAGACGCGTGTTTGCGGTCGTCATTGGTAACGTCTAACGCGATTCTATTTTACTAACGAACCTGTACAGAAGGCGGGAAAGGTTGGCATTCCGTTTACCTGATTTTCTTGTGCCTTATAGGAGAGTGGGAACATATCTTTCAGTGAACGTTTGTTATTATTCTTTTGGATTGATTAACTTCATCGTGCCACCAAGCTTTTTTGTATTTATCTGTCATAGGGTAGGCAAGTGACTTATTTATTATAATACTCTAATACTGATGATTGATCCGTCATCTGTGTTCTATTGAACGCCACTGGACCGTCCACAGTAATGGGACAAACAAAACAAAAACATGTGTAATATTCTTGAGCACACCAGAACCTTAAAATGGATGTCGTGTAAAGAAAGCAGTGCATGTGAAGTTGCCGCTAATCTTATGTAGATAAATAAAAAGTGTTTGTACAATCCGTCTCTCCCACAGCTAATCTGTAAAGTAGTGTTGGGCATAACAATATTGTATAATTTTAAAATAACTGTCATAATTAGTAGCTTCCAGTCTTCTACTGTCGTCCTTTCGAGTACATACTATGGCAAGGGCTGTTCGTGATTACAAGAAAAGACACGAAGGACGGTCCTTATTAGGGTGGTTGTGACAAAACTACAGACCCTCACTAGAGATGAGGGTTATTATAATGTACCAACCTCTTGCACCAGAATAGGCCATGCGCATCACTAGTGCTTATCTAACGAAATTCTGCATTGGCACGAGAACCAGGTATGCTACACGGCGTACTTCCAGAGTTAGTCTACAAACAACGTCAGCAAAGATGAAGATAGCACAAGATTCAACACTAACATACTAAATTAGTTATTAATCACAAATACTATTTACAAATCAAGTAACAGTTAATTCAATAGCAATCAATGAAATCGGAATAAATTTTCGTATTTTTTAGGACAAAATACAGAAAAGTATCATCAATTAAAATCGTCATTGTGTAGAAGGTATGAATATGGGTCTGAAAATATAAATTAAAAGAAGCACAGATTGAATAAAGTTGTGGTCCGAATGGTGTCAATTCTCAGTATCATTTAGAGCCACTTGTCTTCTCTCCACCCTCAACCTCATATCGGAAAAGCCCACTGGAAGTATTAGTTCATCTATCTTGTCATCTCCAAGTCTACATAGCTTGAGCCATCAGTCATAACTTCGATAAAAAACGACCACAAACATTGCCACTATTATTGTCATAATCACAGACCTGTGATCTGTCAGATGATCCACTACTATAAATGGCAGATGTACAACATACTAGTTGCTGCAATTATTGTCATCAGTGTAGCTGATATCAGCTTAGCTGTGATTCTTCAGTCTAGCGCCACTGCTCCTTCAATCACCACAAGTACTCATATTACAAATACGACTACCGAGAATGCCACTAGAAGATACAGTTGAACAGCTGCAGCGAATGAAGACTCAGCGGAGTCGACAGAGAGAGATTCGTGATTTTGAGGAGCGCATGTTACTAGACAGCCTTACAGAAACAGATCAGCAGCTGAAGGGTTCTCCCAGGCCAACAAACCACCGCAAACAACTTCAGCTGTCAAAGGATAAGGCTATCAGAGATATGCAGATTCAGGTCAGCGCATGATTTAGAGATCATTTTATATATTAGAAAAGACAATTTGTATCCGTTGATATTGTAGCATCTCTTTTCTCCTTCCTCAGTCTAGTTTCATGAACTTCCATGCATAAATCTTTTCTTTACTTCCATTTCATATTTATATTTCTAGTACACTCAAATTAATTACAAACTCATCCATTTTCATCTAAAAAAGGTTTTGTATTGTGTTGGCAACCTAACAATCTCAGACCATATATTAAAAAAAGCATGGAGGCTGAGTGTAGCACAGGAGTCATGTTCATTTTGGAAAAATAAAAGGAAGAATGAATTATCAAACAAAAAATATAATCATGATCTCCTGACTGAACTTGATGAAACTCCTCTACAAGGCAATCACTCATACACATAGTTGGTGACAATGTAAACTGTGGAAAATGACAATGACAAATAAGTAAACATTGTTCAACGCATTTCAGGACTTTTTGAGGCATGGAAATTATTGGAACAGATGCATTTAATAATGTTACTTTTAAGTATTCTTGCTGCATTGAACATATCATTGACCCATACACTGAAGTCTTTCTTGTTATATTAGGGTTTATTAGCCATTAACCATCTCTAAGTGAAGTATGCAAGAAGCATAATATGAAAATAAGCACAGCAAAGACAGGTAGTGAAAGTCAGCAGAACAGAAATGTCACTCCAAATCCAAGTCAGAAACACAAAACTGCATCAAGTTAAAGGAATTCATATATCTTGGAAGCATGTTCACGGATGACAGCAGAGTGGACAGGGAGACAGGCAAGAACTAAAAAAAAGTAAATATAGCGATATGCCAGATCTCACTATTACTAAGACAACCAAATATTTTTCTTTGTCTCCAATAAAATCTGTCGTCTTTTCAAAGGTCTCAATACCACTAGTTTCTCCTCAAGGTTAGTAGGTATGGGCCACATTATTCTTTTCAGATCTGTGTTCTGGGGTCAGTCCTGAAGTACATGTGGTGCTGCCATGTCGCAAGTAATATAGGCTGGTGGTACCTTTAGTGTACAGGTGGTGTTTCATTCTGTTGTGGTTAGTTCAGAGATGAAATATGATAATCTGGTCTTTCTTGGACAGTTGGTAGTATCTGTTATCTGCATGGTGTTTGAGGTTTTCTTCCTGCCACTTTACCTTGTATTGCCCTTTTATTGTGGCTTTTGCTTCTTTGTAATTTGACCAGGTATTCTTCCTATATTAGTATTACTCCCAGTACTATTAGAGACAATACAAAAAACCAATAACAAACTACTGTTATCAGAGATCAGAGCAGAACTGGGAAAACTCCAGAGATCCTCAACAATAGCACTCCAGTGGCTACCCTCCCATTGCGAAATCACGGGAAATGAGAGAGCTGATGCTCTGGCAAAAGATGGCAGCAAAAAGGCACAATTTAATCATCGAGTACCATACAGAGAAATCAAGAACATCATCAGAAACCAGTATATACACCAATGGAGAGAAGACAGAAACATAAACAGTACACCAGACCCAATTCACCAACTCAAAAGAAATCAACAAACTACCTTATTTCGCCTGACAACTGGAAATTGCAGACTACTAGAACATCTATAGCGACTGAAGATCTCACATATCGATGAGTGCCCATGTGGAACAGGATGCCAGAGCCCTGAGCATATTCTACAGGAATGTCCAATCTATAGGGAAATGAGATGCCAGCAGACCTGGCCACAGGGTGCGGAACTGAGACAAAAGCTGTGGGCCAGCCGCTCCGACCTGGTGAAGACTACAGACTTCATCATGGCGACTGGCCTGCAGATATAGCATGACCAAAAGATCCTGAATGCAAAGAAGAGTATTACTCCCTCTTTGTCTAGAATTTGGCTTCCTCGTTTCCGTTGATGTTACAGTGTGATTGTATCCACCCAAACGTTCAAATGGATATAAAACAATGACATTTAAGTCATTTTTATATATTTTATATAAATATATATATACATATATATATATATATATATATATGTATGTATATATATATATATATATATATATATATATATATATATATATATATATATAGCCCCATAGTAGTTAATGACACGCAGATGAAGCCAAGCATAGTACAACTGCCTGGAGGACCCCACTCCACCTTCATCAGCACGCTTGGCATGTGAGGAAAGCTACTGCAACTCACCACTTAATGTCCTTTTCAGGGCGCACAAAAGAGTAACCTACTCATTGTGGGCATTCGCAAACAACATATATATATATATATATATATATATATATATATATATATATATATATATATACATATATATATATATATATATATATATATATATATATATATATATATATATATATATATATATATATATATATATATATATATATATATATATATAAACCTACAGGTCAAGTGAACTTATACCAACATATGGCAGGGTTTCAGGGCAAGAGAAAGACTAAGATGAAGATGGATAGAAACTTCTAAAGAAACACTGTAGAGACATGGATTTAAAATATCAACTGCCACACAAATGGTGCATGAAATAAAATTACATCTCCCTGCGATGTTTCATGACATAAGTGAACAGATGAGATAAGATGATGAGATTTACCACGAACAGATAATTTATATACACATCAACATCACCATATTTTGTGTTTCTGTACATAAACAATATTTTTAAAAATATCTGAACCAATTAAAAAAAGAACAATTGTTTCTATTGTATGACAAGCAAGAAGTTACCAAAATGCATAGCCTGCCAAACAGGACTAACTGGGTGGTCTGAATAAGCGCAGAGAATGGAAGAGAGAATTAAATAAACAAATATAATTAATGGTGGAATAAGAAGTGTTGAAAATATGTTTGAGGTGGATATGGCACAAATTGATAAATTCATCAGATAGGGCATACATAGAGCAACTTGCTGGATATGAAATACTGAATAACTCATTGTTAAAGCCCACATTGAGCAACTGAGAATCCATACATTGAGCAATTTATGAGATAAAACTCAGTGAGCAATTGATGAGATAAAACACGCTGAGCAATTTATGAGATAATACACAGTAGGCAATTTATGAGATAAAACACATTGAACAATTTGTGAGATAAAACACATTGAGCAATTTATGAGATAAAACACATTGAGCAATTTATGAGATAGGGCACATTGAGCAATTTATGAGATAAAACACATTTAGCAATTTATGAGATAAAATGCACTAAGTAATTTATGAGATAAAACACACTGAACAATTTATGAGATAGGACACATTGAGCAATTTATGAGATAGGACACTGAGCAAATTATGAGATAGGACACATTAAGCAAATCATCTGATAGGACACTTTGAGCAAATCATCTGATAGGACACTTTATGGACACATGAGTTACAGCCAAACAGTATAGAAATTGTAAACTGATGAGCAATTAATGATATATCTCAGTCCATGATTCCTATTGCGTCAAATTAAAGTGGACTGCAGCTATCTATCTGTGTATCTTCTTTCGATACATGTTCATTAGAACAAATCTTCATTGGTTAATATAAAATTAAGTATCTGTAAAAGCAATCTTCATTTTAATTTAATTGGCAGTACAAAAATTAGTTTCTGTTGAATTTTGTCTACTTTGCAGTACGAAAGGGCTAGAGAGAAGAAACACTATGGTGAGCAAAATCGAGACTACAGGAAGAAGGTTTGTTGGCAAGACAGCTAGAGAGTAGTATTAAAAACTAACCAGGTTGTTGTTGCTAGTCATGTAATGACAAAGAGTTTAAAAGCAGCATGCATGACTTCTCGTTCAGTCACTGCAGTTGGGTAGGGAGAAAGTAGATTTGCTATTTATTTTTACAAATTTGTTGTCGTTCTCCTCGATGGTTAAGTCGTTCTCCTCGATGGTTAAGACAGAGTGCGTTGTTTTTTTTTGGCACCTGATGGCCCAGCGTATCGATGTTGGTTTGTGTTTTTTATGGGTTAACTTGTCATAGCTTACTGGTTCAGGAATCCGCACAATTGCAAGTTTGGTTTGTGAGCCGTGCTACTAACTACTAGGCAATGCTGTGGTCTCTTCAAAATCTCCCCTCCCCTCCCAAGAGATAACATTTGAGTTTTTACAGCAGATACTTCTTCTTCATTTGTTCTAAATCTTCCGCAACCAAGCCCTGAAAAGGGCTTTGCAAGTAGCAGGATGCTGTCCAGAGAACGGAATGTTTTGTGTCGTAATTTACAACTTGACTGTGATATTTGCACCTTACGGTTGAACACATCCGACTTTAGCAGGCATTTTTGAGTACCGTGCCAACCTTCCCTCTTCGATCCCTTCTCCTTAGCCAGTCTGCTATGTACAAGTCAAATATAAATGTCAATTGTATTTTTGGAAATGACCCTGATAAGGGCACTTTTAAACTGGAAACCAATAGCGGACGGCGTGGCCTAGTGGTTAAGGGGCACGGCTCACAATCCGAAGGTGCTGGGTTCGATACCCATCATAGCACCGGCCGTTACCCCGGGGAAGCAAACCCTTAGAAAATGCAGGAGGAAGCAGACCCTTACATAAAATGCATGCTGAAGTTGGATGCACTGGGCCGACAGGCGCAAAATAAAAACCACAGTGCAACGCACACCCGCCTTGGGGAATAGAGAAATAAGGCGAACGCAAAAAAACAAAAACAAACTGAAAATTGTTGATCTTGTATACTCGTATGTTCAATTCTTATATAAATTCGACATGTTATCTAGGATCATCGTGTGGAGGTGTAGAAGGGTCTTGCAGCTCTGGTTCGCTGGCCCTGTGGCGCTAGCAGTCAGTTTTGGGTCGCTGACCACTACAGCTCATACACTGATCAGATACTATAGGAGTATCTTGCATGAATTATAAATGAAGATTCTAATAGTTTAAAATAGGCTTTGGTGACCTAAGATGCAGTGCTGAATGAGTTGACAGCAGTCTGTGACTCATAGCTGGCTGCTTGCGTCGTGGTCAGCGAACCAAAACTCTATTCCGCCTCCAAGTTGCGGCCCGGAAAATATGCTGCACTCATGAAGTTGACTAAGAGAATAGGGATCGAAGAGAGAAGTCGAACCAGGTTAAAAAAATGTAGTACCGTTTGTGTCGAGCCGAAAGGTACATGTATCACAGCATCGCTGTAAACTATGTCACAATGCCATTTTTAAGATGAATGTCAGAAAGAAAGAAGGAAAGAAAGAAAGAAAGAAAGAAAGAAGAACAAGGCTTGAATACAGATGAATTATAAGAAGAAAAATATAGACAAAAGTTCTGTTTTATTTAAGTGTAACATCTTTCATATGCTGTTCCAATACATCATGTCTTACATCTTCTAATTTTTTCAAGGATACATCTATGCGTGGGTTGTTTTTTTCACACAACAAGACCTTTCTTTGCCTCTGTTTTTCTTTATATCTGATCTGGTAATGAGGCCTCTTTAAAAAAGACCGGGGGATGAAGGCATGCATATACAAGGCATATATAACTAGATGAGTTTATTAAGCAGTTTTCTGTGCAGACATGTCACGTGGGGTATTTTGGCACTATTATGAGAAAACACTGAAAGTTTTTTAAATGAATTGTAATTTATTCATGTCATGTAGCCAGATACTGTTGTATTTGAAGATTGATCCTAGCTAGAGTTCTTTTCTTTGTTCACTTTGTATAGTGTCTAGTTAGATTTGAATTTTTTTGTATGCGTCCAAATGAATAGGTCATTGTTCATGATAGAAGACAAATATGAAATAAAATGTAATGACATCCGTTGAAACAGCTTATGCACTATGCCACCTTGCCTTCAGTCAAGCAGTGGAAATAACCTTCTATTTAATTTTTGTGGGCACTTAGATAAAGGAGGAAATAATAACATGTTCATTGAGGCAGAAATATGAGTTGTAATTTATATAAGAATTTAACATATGAGTATACAAGAACAAGGGTTTCTAGTTTCAAAGTACCCTTATCAGGGTCATTTTCAAAAATACAATTGATACTTTTATTTGACTTGTACTTGTGCTTTTATAAAAATATTAAGTTATTTGTTTGTTTGAAATACAATATAACCCTTTTTATGACATGAGATGTATCCGATGAACCAAGAAAAATGACGTGCCCAATATGTGTACCAGATGTCACTTCTCTAGTTTCATGTCCTAGTGTTGTTTATCAATTCTGTTGCTGACAATCAGCAAAGTTATAATTTGTGTATCTTGAATTATGTGACATGCCAACAGTTGTTTTCTTTGGAAAATTGAGTGAGAGGAGATGAACAAACTGGTAAGACTATGTCAGTCAGACTCAGGTAAAACATACTGCTGATCAAGACTCATTTCCCTTCCAAGCAGTTCTCTTTGGAAACAGACTGTTTCATGGCAGACTGGCTAACAAGGGGAGGGGGGAGATTGGCACTGTGATCTCAATAGGGTTGAGCTTACTGAGGAGTCTCGCATTACACTACATGCCGGAGAACCCCAATTCATCTTCTCAAGTATGCCTCGGAATGTAAGGAGAGCCAATGCAACTCACCACCAAAGAAAGTCATCAAGAGTGCCTAACTCAAGTATGAGTGCAATTAGCAGCAACAAATGTGAGAGAGAGAGAGAGAGATAGGCAGCGTGACCTATGGATGAAATGTCTGTTTCAAAAGCCTAATGCACTGGGTCCGGTTTGGCAGACACTGGTATTTTTTCTCCGTGCAATTGCTCTTCCGTGTACGGAAAATAATGGCAACCTACTCTACACATTCCAAGAAACTTACACCAGCCAAATAAGGGACATTTGTAAATAGCAATGTTCTGCAAAGGACATGAACATTACATTATATGTATATAATTATATATAAAATAATACATGTTTCATTGATTACACCAAGGCGTTCGATACGGTAAAACATCAAAATCTGTGGAAAATCATGAAAGAAATGGGGTTTACTGTGAATATTATTCATCTCATTGAAACATTATACCAAGATAACAAGCCACTGTCCGAGTATCTGAGTAAACATCAGATTGGTTTGCAGTAAAAAGGGAGTAAGACAGGGATGTATCTTCTCACCTTATCTATACAACATATATACGGGATGTATCATGAGAAATGTTCAAGAAGACGAGAACATTGAAAGTTTTAACCCATTTACGATTGGCGGGTACAAGAAACTGCACCCAGTGGCTTTATTACAAACATATTAAAGTAACATCATCTGGTGTGACAGAATTAAATATAGCAATTGTTATGACACAAACATGGCACAGGGTTAGTTAGAAAAAGTTGCCGTAGGCTTTCAGACACATCCCACTGCTTGGGTAGACGGCGGATGCCGTCCAAAATAAATAACTGGTTGCTCTTTGAACCACTTGGTCACCCAGGCCATGACGTCTGCATCGGAGTCGAATCTTTGCCCCTTCAGAAATTTTCTTAGAATCTGAACAAATGGAAGTTACAGGGGGACATATTGGGGCTATAGGATGGGTGTGGCAGTACTTCTATCCTTGTCTGTGCTAACGCTTTCTGAACAATGTTTGCGACACGTGGACGCGCATTGTCGTGCAACAGAATCATACCACGCGAAAGCATACCCTGTCGTTTATTCTTGATTGTTGTATACAGCTTATCTAGTGTGTCATTGTAGCAGATGGCATTGATGTTCATGCCAGGCTCTTTAAGCTCTACTAACAAAAGTCCCTCATGCTAAGAAAAACGCTGTCAGCTTAACCTTGCCAGCAGAATTGTGTAACTTGAATTTTTTTGGTTTTGGTGATCTGGGATGTTTCCACTGCATGCTAGCAGTTTTGCTGCTCGGCTCAAAGTGGTGGCACCACGATTCATCACCTGCCACTATTCGCAAAAGAAACGAGTCACCCTCTGCTTCGTATTGTAGCAAGTGGTTCAAACTCCATCCCATACGTTCTTCCTTATGGTGGTTGGTCAGCAACCGAGGTACACATTGTGAACACACCATCCGATACTTCACTTTCTTGCTAACCACCATTTGAACTGTCTCTAGCGACACAGCGAATTCTTCTGCTAGTGAATGTAAGCTCTGGCAACGTTCGATCTGAAGTTCTGCATCAATGTCACAATGGCATCTTCTGACGCAACAATATGCGCCTGGTCTCGGAAGATCTTTCATTAACTCGCGTCCTTCTTTAACATCGTTGTCCAGTTCTTCACTGTTGTCTTCAACACACTGTTGTCACCATACGCTGCCTGCATTCTGTGATGAACGTCAACTGGTCGACATACTTCAGCCATTAGAAACTGAATCACCGCTTGCTAATCTTCTTCTTCTTCTTCTTCTTCTTCTGCGTACACAGTCAGACAGCAACCATTATTTTTTCGAAAAAAGCGGCGGTCGTCCTGAGACTCTCGCCACTACCATAGAGCTTGTCTTGCAGTTCCACTGGCAATGGCCACATCTGCTCTCTCTGATCCCCGTATGTCGGGCAGTTCTGCAGCAGATGTTCAGTTGTCATTTTACCAGTACCGCACGGGCATTCGTCGGTACACCCTATCTTCAATTTGTTGAATAGGTGGTACCTCAGTCTATTGTGGCCAGTGCGAAGTCTGAAGACAACGACCTGCTCTCTTCGGTTCAACTGGTAATAGGCATCGTTTTTGGTGTAACCAGTATGTTCGGTTTCCCATTTGGTAATGTACCTGGCTTTGATAAGCCGTTTTGACTCTTCGTACGTCATACTGGTATCTGTTTGTGGTAGCCTTGCACCTTCTTTTGCCAGTCTGTCTGCCTCCTCGTTGCCTTGGATGTTGCAGTGTGACGGAACCCACTGTACCACTACCCTTTTTGGTGCGGACAGCTGGCACAGTTTGCAGAGTGCTGCTCTTAAGTCATTAAGCTCAGTGTTTTTCTGGCTTTTTAGCGCTGTGACTACGGCGAGAGCATCTGTCAACAAGACTATGTGGCTCTCATTTTCACTGTGTGTTGCCATTTCTTCCACTGCCGCCCTCAGTGCCTCTGCCTCCGCTCTGAAATTGCTTGTGTACTTACCAGTAGCGAATGACAGTGTTATTTTTCTGCCATTTGGTAGGTTCAGGAATGCTCCTGCCCCTCCGTTCTGTGTAGTGTTTGTTACAGAACCGTCGGTGTATGCATGGGTCCAGTCCGTGCTTGGGTAGCTTTTCGTTATGAAGCTTAGGGTAGTGTCTCTCCTTTCTTTTTCGGTCTGGCAGTTTTTGTTTGCAATACCTGGTATATTTTCTACCACCTCTGGAAATATGTCCTGCCTCCAAGTAGGTTTTCGTACAGTAGTGATGGGTTTTGGTGTTGTTAGTGCGTTTATGGGGTCTTCGTGCATCTTTGCTTTGGCTATTTCTGCAAAGTTTCTCCGCTTTAGTTTCCCAGTTCCCAAATTGTTTAGCCTCTGGTACATTGGATGGTCCGTCAGTCTTCGGAGTTTCTCTGACTGCAGCTGGGCTCTGCAGTCTCTTCTGTCGGTCATGGATTGCAGTTTTGTAATCTTTTCAAGTTCTACAATTGGCGTTGACTTCATGCCACCTGTTATGATTCTCATAGCTTGGTTTTGAAGTTTGTTAACTTTATCGAAGTTCGCCTTCGCTGCTGTTGTCCATGCCGCGATGCCATACTCGAGAACTGGTCTCACTCTTCCAGTGTACAGTTTCTTTAGTATGCCTTCGTCTGCTCCCCAGCTTGTGCCAGCAAGTTTCCTCATGATCGCCATTCTTTCTCTGGCTTTCATTCGGTTTCTCTCAATCTGACTTTTCCATGTCATGCGCCGATCAAATGTGACTCCCAGATAGGTTGGGTTGTCGTTTGGCTGCAGGATTTTGCCATTTAGGCTTAATTTGGTACTTTGGGGTTTTAATGAGAGCGAGAATATTGTGCACGTGGTTTTCTCCTCGTTTATTTTGACCAGCCATGAGTTCGCCCACTCTTCCAGCGATGTTAGGGCCGTTTGCATCCGATTTCTTGCTATGGTGAGATTCTTTTCAGAAGTCCACATAGCCAGATCGTCTGCAAACATTGAGCTATGGACTCTTCTTGGTATATTCTCTGTAATATCGTTTATATATACCAGGAAGAGTGTGGGGGACAGTACTCCCCCTTGGGGTACTCCCTGCTCGAGTGTCACCTTTTTGCTCATCTGCCCTTGTACTTGGACTCTGGCCGTTCTTTGTTTGAGGTAGTGGTTGATCCACTTGTACATCTTCCCACAAACATCACTTCTTCTTAACTTGACTCTAAGTCCGTCCTTCCAGACTTTGTCAAATGCCTTTTCCAGATCCACCCAAACAGCTACTGTGTGTTTCTGTGCCTGGTAGGCATCTTCTATCTCCTGGGCTATGAGGATGACCTGGTCCTCAGTGGATCTGTGCTGTCTAAAGCCGGCTTGCTGTGGAATTAGTATTCGTTTTTCTTCCAGATGCCACATCAGTCTGGTGTTTATCATCCGTTCCATCAGCTTGCCGACACAGCTCAGTAGGCTTATGGGCCTGTATCCATTCGGATCTGTTTTGTCCTTTCCTGTTTTTGGTACTGGTACCAGTATTGCATCCTTCCATGCCTGGGGTACAATACCCCTTTTCCAGCTTTGGTTCAGGACTGATAGTAGTTTTTTCTTCGCTGTTTGGCCCAGCCCCATCAGCATTTCGTTTGTTATCCCGTCTTTTCCGGGAGATTTCCTTTTCTTTAGTGTTCTCATAGCCTCTTCCATTTCGCGCATGGTTAGTTTGGCCATCATGTGCTCTTCAGGAGCCGTATTTATGTTTTCGTGTCCTTTTAGCTCTTCGCTAATATCTGTATGCTTATCTGCAGGGACCTCGATGTGGTTTGCTCTGGCATAGTGATCGACAAAGGCGTTTGCGGCTTTCTTACCTGTGATCAAGTTCTCGCCCTGCTTGATAGTAATTTGTTTATTTGACGGGGTTTCGTCGTTCATGGCTCTGACTAGCTTCCATAGCTTGTTCCCTTCTTTGTCCAGGTTTAAACTTTCTGTTTTATTTTTCCAACTTTCTCTTGCTGTTTGCTTGAGAGTGTGTTTGTACTTCGCCGTGGCGGCTTTGAGGGCGATGTTTGCCTCCATGGATTTTTCACGTTCTGCCACGTTCCTAGCATTTGTTACTGTATCTTCCACTTTCTGCAACTCATCATTCCAGTAGGGCTTATAGTTTTTCCTAGCTCCTCTTGGGATGGTTTCAGTGGCGGCTTGCATTATTGCCTTGCTTAGGCTCTCTACCATGGGCTTCATTTTGGTGTTTCGTGTGTTGATGGTTTCACACAGCCCATCTGTCAGGATTGCAAATCTGTCCCAGTCGGCTCGTTTGTAATTCCAACGTGGGAGCGGTTTTGGTTCCTGTGGGCCTACTTCCATGGCTTGCTAATCAACTCTGAATGGATTCCATATCACACCTGCCATGTTTTCAACGGTCGGTCTGCTGAGGAAACTATGAGTCAGAGTATAATGAAATTTTGCAAACTTGATGGTTGGCATGTACTGTTTACATCAGAAGTGAAGTCATCATGCGCATCGTACATATGTTCACTTGGTGCAGTTCGGTCCGGTTTCATTTAAACACGCCTCATATATATATATATATATATATATATATATATATATATATATATATATATATATATATATATATATATATATCTTAGTCTTAGTTGACCTGTACTTCTACAGAGGCAGATGCCTCTGTGCAGGTAGGTCCCAGCTCTAGTGTGAGCTGGATGTAGCCAGGAGGAGGAATTTCTGCTTATATGCCTAGGCTCAAGCAGCTTATTACTCCGCTACGTTGGGACAAGTTCTGCAAAGGTTGGTTAACTTCACCGATGTGCGAGTCCATCTTAATAGACCCAAACACTAGAGCAAAGTAGACCTACAGCCTGTTAGGCACCATCTATGCTACGCTTAACAAACCACCTAATCATTGTCATACACAAAGTCCTTGGCGGACCACTCGGAGCATATATATATATATATATATATATATATATATATGCAACACACACACAAACATGCATAGATATGATTGTACTTCGGCTTTACCATCCAACCCATATCTGGTAACCAGTCTCCAAGTTAACAAAAGGAAATGAGATAAGGCAGAAACATCTACCAGTATCAGTCATTATCACTTCTGATGGTGTAACATAAATCAGATTTAAAATGAATCCCATCTGCATACATCAGGCAGAGCATCAGGCTATAAACTCATTTTAAATACTCTGCAACTGTATTCACTTTTATCACATTATTGTTCAATTAATTTTTTAATTTTTATTTACCATTTTTGTAAATATAAAAATGGAAAAGTGTGTAATGGTTACCATTGTAAAATTTGCCTGTCTGGGCCATGGCCAAATCATAAATGTCACATACACACATATTAACTATATGAATTAGGCATTGGATTTCAAAAAGAAGAACAATCTGTTTTGTTCTGCATTCCATCCTATAGATTTCTTCTTGTTTAATGACTAAATTAATTTGCTTATTCGTCTTGTCCAATTTAATCATTGTCTGTAACTATCTAGCAAGCAGTTGTTAACTTAAATCTTTGCAGTGTGTGTTGAGATCCTTTGTATGTACTTGCAATCAAGTGTGCAAACAGACAGGTGTTTGACCCGTAGTGTCTTTACATGATGGAGGGGGCTGCCTTCCTGCAGGTCGTATTGGGTCTGAATTTCATTGCATTTAGAATTTTTGCTTGGACAGCGGCTAACAACCTGCCATTTTGATTTTCAACCTCCTAGGGTTCTTTTCCATGTACAACGTGTACACAGGATCTTTGAGTTTGTCATTCATCTCCAATAGGACTAGATGATGATCTCACCTTCCTTGCGACCAGAGGACGCTTGATACTTGTGGGATTCGAACACCCACGATTTTGTGTTTTCGTTCGTCCATTTCTTGAGAGAAATATAGACATAGTGAAATTACATATGTTGATTCTATACAAGACAATGAAATGATCTTAATGCCAAAAATATAAAATAAATCATCAATATTCAACAAAGACTCAACTTACTTAACGTCGTACTGGTTTAGAAGACTACAGAGTCTGTATGCAACCAGTTACTTGGAGGGTGTTTTTTTACTTATGTGCGAGTCCATCTTAATAGATTCAAACACTAGAGCTAAGTAGAGCAGCAGTCAGTTAGGCGGCATCTATAGCTGCTCTTAACAAACCACCTGGGGAAAGGTACAAATAACTTGGGTAGATTTTAAACTTTAATTTTGTCCGAGCAGTGGTCGTTAAGCCTACTCTTTTCTATTTCCAACTGCCAAGGAATTTTTAACGTGCTCGAAACTGAACTAGGGAGTCCCCTAAAAGAAAAAAAACCTCTTAACGCCATGTAGAAGAGGAACGATTATGTCAAGTCTGATAAAGAAGACAGGCTAATTTTATCATGACGCATGATGTGTTCAAGCCAATACAAGTCCTTGTCATGCTGTGCCCAAGCCAATACAAGTCCTTGTCATGTTGTGTCAAAGTCACTACAAGTCCTTGTCATACTGTGCCCAAGCCAATACAAGTCCTTGTCATGTTGTGTCAAAGTCACTACAAGTCCTTGTCATGCTATGTCCAAGTCAATACAAGTCCTTGTCATGTTGTATCCAAGTTAATACAAGTTCTGTCATGTTGTGCCCAAGGCAGAATCAGTCCTGTCGTTTCTTACCTTCACATTTGCACTCAGAGTTCATCTAATGTAGCACACCCTCTGTTCTTAATGGTGTTTCGATTGTTTTTAATGAGTTTGTATGTTTGCTCATCACCCACAGCCGGATCCTGCCAGATATAATCCACAATCTGATCCCAAAGTCAGACAACTGGCAGAGAATCATGGACGCCAGATGGAACATTTACAGAATAGAAACAGAGATCTGGAACGACAGAGAGAAGGTGTGTGTTTTAATTGATTTGTATTAATTTTTTCCTTTAATTAGTATGCTCAAAGTTTGGTTCATAAGGGATCTAATATTTGTTTTTGTTTTTTAGGGTTTAATTTTCTTTTTGGTGAAGGAATGGGTCAGAAGGCTCGATGAAACAGCTCTTGGCTATGGTATGGAGATAAACGCTGGAAAGACAAAATTAATTACCAATAACGCAGAGGGCTTCAACAGCAGGATAAAAGCTAATGGTCAGGAACTCGAAGTGGTTGACCGTTTTGAATATCTAGGGTCAAATGTCAGTGATGAAGGATCAAAATGTGATGTATTGACCAGAATAGCACAGACAATAGCGGCGCTTGCACGGCTTAACAAAATCTGGCAAGATTAGCAGTATGCACGAAAATCAGATTAATGCATACACTGGTCCTGTCAATATTCCTCTATGTCTGTGAGACATGGACAGTTACAGCTGACCTTCAGTGAAGGATACAGGCCTTGGAGATGAGATGTTTCCGAAGCCTTTTAAACAAAGATCGAGTACAAAGATCGAGTTACAAATGAGGAAATACGAGATAGAATTACAACATCAATAGGGCCTTTTGAAGACCTCTTGGCAACTGTCAAAAGAAGGAAAATCGCTTGGTACGGTCACATATCGAGATCAAATGGTCGCGCAAATACGATCCTCCACGGAAAGGTGCATGGCAGACGACGAAGAGGCCGTCCCAAAAAGAGTTGGGAGGACAACATAACAGAATGGACCAATCTCCGACCAGAAGAGGTACAGGCAGCGGCCGCTGACAGAGAAGGGTGGCGTGGTATTGTGAGGATGTCTTCATGTGTGTCCCAACGACATCACCGGTTATGGGATGACCTGACCTGACCTGAAGGTACACCATTTCAACCTTATAGTATTTTAAGTTAAATCAGTATGTTTCGGCCATTGAATGGATGTTTATGTGGGCCTGTGCTGCAGTGTTTCCATTCTACCAGTTGTTTCTGTGAGGTCCAACTCACATGTGACACCCCTCCTCAATATTTCACCTCATCCCCTTCACTGTCCTTTTCAGGACAACCTTGTATGTGTTTTAAAAAAATGTTGTTTTTTTTAAAATGTGAGCTGGTGTGGAGAATACAAAGACAATCAAGGAAATATTACGTATAAGTCATAGAGCTAGATTACCACAAACAGGAAATACATCAATAGGAGGGTTAGTAATGATTGTCAGTTAGAATTAGTATGACTTATACATTTACCATAACCAATAGGCATAGCATGTATGTATCAACCAAAAATGTCCACCAATAGCCTGGACATACATCTATACAGATGGCTGAGCCAAAGATGCCATTGGAAAGGGGGGCGGGTGCATCACTATTAAACTAAAAAGTGAAAGTATACTCTGCCGTATTTGCCACTGGGAGACGCTGCAGCAACTTCAGTACCAAAACAAGGGCCCTTAAACAAGCAGCTGAAATCCTTATAGACCATAAGGAGCAGGCAGAAAAGCAAGTGGTTATTCTCACAGACACCTTTCAGTGTTAATGGCTCTCAAGAACCAGCACAAAAATGAGCTTGGTACTCTGGCAGACTCGCTCGAGCGTCTGTCCCAGTGCTTAAAAAAAAAGCGTAGTCCAGTGGATACCAGCCCACTGCAACATTCCAGGCAGAGAGGGAGGAATGTCGCAGCAGAGTGATACAGAAATCACATACAATGAGATTAAAGTGGTCATCAGGGCAACATTCAGTGCAAAATGGAAAATAGACCACCCTGGCCACATAGAAAACGATGCGTACAACCAACTCTCCAGGCGAGACCAGGTGATCATTCTCCGGCACAGGACACAACAGACTGAGATGTAATCTGTACAACAAGTTCAAGATTGGCACTACGGACCTTTGTGCCTGCGGCACAGCCCCCATGACGGCAGAACATATTTTGCAGTCCTGTCCATTTTATAACGATAAAAGAAGTAGCATTTGGCTACAGCCCGTGTCCTTCCACGAGAAGCTGTACGGAAGCGTACAGAGCCTTGAGTCGACTGCTGCCTTCATTAGAGTCATTGAAGTCGAGATCTGGAGACGAACGAGGAAGAAGAAGTATGAATGTATGGTCCGATTAGTGTCACATTCTGTATGTTACGTCTATGCAATCATTTATTTAATCCTAACACCTATAACCTTACAACCTTTTATTCTTCCCCGCACTAATTTCCACTCCAAATTTCTGAACGGTATTGTTGAGATTTGAGCAAGTTCTAGCTCTGTTCCAGCCAGCTCTGTAAGGTCAACAGCAAACCGAAGATTGGTGAGTGTACGCTCATCTATGCTGACAGTACTCACATGACCATGCACAGCTTCGGACATGGTACGTTCAAGAAAAATGTTGTATAGGGTCGGTGAAAGAAGTTATTCCTGTTGTACTCCGGATGACGTGCGCAACCATTGCCCAGCTATCCCGTTAAGAAAGACTGCACTGGTGGCTTGGGAGCAGAGTAACTCAAAGATGTAGGTAAGCCGGCGCCCCATCATATTTCCAAATAGTTGCCCGTGTTGCCTCATGCCAGACCATGTTGGAAGCTGTGTTAAAGTCAACAAAGACTTGGTATAACTTTTTGATTATGCTGAAGGTATTTTTTGTTGAGCAGACGCAGATAAAAAATGTGTTCAATTGTGCTGAGACAATATATATGTGTAAATATATACATAATTTATAGTCACACACACACGCATGCACGCGCACACACACACACACACACACACACTCTCTACATATTCCTACCTCCACTAATCTAACATGATGTCATGCTCCCTCCGTTGGAAAGACTCTTGGATTATCTTCATTCTTCAGGACAATACATGACTTTGAATTATTCCTGTTGTGCTTAATCTCTCTCTCTCTCTCTCTCTCTCTCTCTCTCTCTCTCTCTCTCTCTCTCTCTCTCTCTCTCTCTACTTGTGTGTATGTGCATGCATGCAGTATTGGGTTATGTGTATATGTGTTGGAGTATCAATTTTAAAAAAGTGGCATCAGTATTTCATTTTGTGTGTCTTGTCCTATCATATTAACTAACTCATGTCTATGTTCCAGTGGACCAGGTAAGCGATGAGATTGTCTCTTTATAGCTCATATCTCTGGCATTCTGGCATGAAGTTGTTGATTGTGTTATATTTGCTGCAGTGATCATATGTTGGCTCTACTAGAGTAAAGTACTGTTCCAAGTCTGAGACATAGAAGTTTCTTGTTTACTGGTATTTTAAGCTCATCCTTGATTTGGCATTTATTGATATGTTCCTTAAGTAGTTTGGGAGTGTGTTGTCCTTTACTGCTATTATTCCACAATTGTGCATGATTTTTTAGCTCAGATTACCTTAGGCCAACTTCTACCATATCCTTTCCATTTCTTCCCTCTTTGACTGATTTATCTGCAAGTTCATTGCCTTCTGTTCCTACATGTGATGGTATCCACATAATTGTGATCTTACAGCCTTGTTTATATAGCAAAGTGTTTAGTTAAAATATTTTATTGACTATCTCAGTCCAATGACTTTTCCATGTTTTTTGGACCAGCTGGAGCATAGGACCAGCCTTACAGTTGGGTTTGTTCAGGAATCCTGAGACAAAGGCACTTTGTTTGCTCTTGGAATAATACTTTGTCTTGCAATTAATTTTACGCGAAGAGGTTGCTAGCCCATGCACAACTCTCATTTGGTCATCTTTTACAACATATGAGTGCAGTGTTCCTATTCTTTCCTCCCCAGTAGCAGGCCATAGGATCCACTGGGGGGGAAAAATAGGTTGAACCTAAGCCAAATTTTACATCTTTAAGTTAATAATTACAAAATGAATGGAATTTTCTCCTACCAGGTAGAAAATGAATTTAGAAGGCCTTATTTATAGTTTGAAAATGTATTTACATTCACAGAAATTAGGCGACGGCTAGAAGATCTAGGCCGTAGGCCAATCAAGGATGACGATTCAATGAATGCATTGCTGCAAGAATTGAAGGATCAGGAAGCCCGCAATCAGAGAATGCTGGAAGAATTGAGACGTATCTTGGCAACCCAGAATATGTAAGTTGGGTTTATACTAAAGAAAATCTTTGCTAGTGAGAGAATTCATAGTACTGGTATAAATACAGTAGAAAGAGGAGTGAGATTGTAGTGTAGACCAGTGGTTAGTGACACGGCTCGCAAATCAAACTTGTATGTGTTTGAATTCATGATCAGAGGTCATTAACCCATTTAAAATATGAGTGCTGAAGTCTGATGCAATGGACCGTAAGGCACAAAACACAGTACAATGCATTCAGTCTTAGAAAATAAGACGAACCAACCCAAAAATATACAATACAGATGCCTTGAAGTTTACATAATGTTAAGAGTGCAAAAATTGTATTTCACAATGAGCACCTTTCAACTTTTATACACTATTGTTTGGACTAAATGTAGTTCAACAGTGGCTGCTTAAGATTACATCTCTCAAAATAAGTAAATTCACTATTTGAAAAAAGTATAATTAATCATTCTATTATCCTTTGTCCTTATTTTGTTATTGTTGACTAACTTCTTTCCTGTTTTTGGCAGACATATTCCTGCAGAGACCAAGAAGCACCAGTACATCTACCCAATTTATTATGGAAGCTCTCTAGTGGCAGAAATCATTGCTGTAAGACAGGCCTATCTACAAAATGGTGGCAATGACCCAGACATCCTTCAGCAGCTGGCACAGATGCAGGCAGAAGCGCAGGCAATAGATGACTCCTTACGGAACAGACCTCCACCAAAACAAAAAGGTTAGCCTTATTTTTGCAATTTATTTTTCTTACGACTTCAGCGGTGATTCATTGTGATAATATGAACCATTTTCTGTGTTCTGTTTCAACCTTCACCATGCCGTGCGTCGTCATTATTTTATTCATTGCAACAACACTAAAATGACGGCATAATGAATTTATATTTCCAGCTTTCACACCTCATAAAATCACAGCATATGATAAATAACTTATATTTTTACACAATGAATATTGAACATTAAGAACTGTACAGTAATATATAATCTGTATGACTAATTTATTTAATTCAATCATCTTCTTATTTTTTGAACCGCAAGACTTCGGGATGTTATTCTGTTCATTAATATTTATTCACAGTTGTTTGTTTGTGATTCTTTTTTGATGACCTTTTATTCTTTGATGTTTGATTTTCATCATGGCCACATAAATCATTGCATTTTTATTTTTTTAAAACTATTTTTTCTCATTTATGAGCTGGAATCTTTTATTGTTATAAAAATGAAAGTATAAATTTTAAAATCTTCCCAAATAAAGTTTTTCTGTTTTGTAAGTATTTCATTTGGCAGTCATTAAAATATTTATTTTCATTGCATATCAAAGTATTATCAGTAGAAGAATAACCACATGAATGAGACATTACCCTATTACGTTTTTGCTTATTTCAGACAGACAGAATGGAAACCACAGTTTGTTGACTCTGGAGTTGGAAAATGAGCGATTGCAACGACAGCTTCTGCTGTTACAGGAGCAAAATGTACAGGCCAAGCAGCGACGGAAGGATGACAGAGAAGGTATGACTAGGGCAAGGGCGGTTCTCTATCACACTGCCCCAAAGGAAAGAGCCAAGACGTACAGCCAGGCCCAACCTTTAGATATCAAGCCAGATTTAATTTTTGGAAAGACCAGGTCAAAGACTACAGATAGGGCTTTCCTGCTTGAAAAGTGGGTCACAAAAATTGATCCTTTCAAAGAAAAAATTGATAGCGATGTTCAGAATAAATTTGGGTATGACTATGGAGCAAACAGGTTCCTCCTATCGCAGCCAACAGCAGTGCCAGTAGAGGACAAATCTCAAAGTAATATTGAATTAGCAACACTTTTATCTGAAGAAATACAAGACTTTGCACCAGTGAAACAATTAGAACCTTCTGAACCAAAAACTAAATATATTTATCAGAGTGACAGGCGAGAAACTCCATATTTTAGAAACCACCTCACCTCTAGAAAACTCAATAGAGTAGAAAGGGACTTAAGAGATAGCTATAGTCGCACATCACAGGCAAACATAAGAAGTGATGACATAAAGCATTTAGATATGTATTATCAAAGAAAACAGGCTAGTTTGGCCACCAATCCTAACACTGAAGTAAATGTAAGTGACTACAATTCAAACAGTATTCCAAACCAAATCACACACAATCCTACACAATTTGAGGACGAGTTTTTCTTAAACTCGGCACGTACAGAAGTTGATGATATTCCATCGACACGTCGACCACCCCATCCACGTCCTAGGTCACCGGCAGACAAGTTTTCTTTAAAAAAGATATTTAAATTCATTTCCTGAAATTAACTGGTACTGTCAAAGTTTATAGGAGAATGCTAAAAGAAACCTTGAATGTTAATTGTGGCAACTAAACGGTATTGGATTTTTTTGTTTAATGCCACAGACCTTGTCAAGCCTAAATGTAAAATGCTGTTTTAAATTTAACTCATTCACACTGAAATATTTTGGACCTCTCGATGCACTTTTTTTCTTATGTAAAAGCCAAACACAGCATCTCTTAGTTGTGGTCTATTTATCTTCAATAAAGGTTCCCTGAAATAACACATATTATATACCAAACTGTTCATAATTGAGTCCATAATACAATGGAATGCATGTATTTTGCAAATGGAGGTGAGCATTTCTGTAAGAGGGATTATAATTGCATAAAAGTTCGCTATTTTTTAAAATTATGAAAAATATTTGTCACCTCATCAACACATTATTCAGCTCTAAACAATTACATAAATAATGTAATGACTTTCTATTGACGGTAATCCATAAGGGAAGATGTTCTAAAATTTACACCTAATTTGGTACAGTTTTCACGGTATTAAAATTTTACTGAAGGCACATGAAGTTGAAAAGGTGCTCAAAAATGAAAGCGTCAACCAACATCAGTGAGTGTTTAAAATATACGCATTTCCATAAAGAATGTTCTCATGCATTCAAAATGTGTAGACACACATTTATATTTTACACACTAACATGATTGCAGGATCTTGAACTTTTACTGCGTCTGACAGCGTACGAAGAAGAAGAAGAACCTTTACTGGAATTTGTGGATTGTTACTACTATTGTTTGAGAAAAAAGAAGACACACCCCCTCATCAGTATATTTAGTTTTGCTTTCATCGCTCGACTTAGAACTTCTTCTTCTGTGTTCGTTCTCATTCTCCCGCTACCAAACACTGAACAAGGCTTTGCAAGTAGCAGGTTGTAGTCTGGAGAAAGGAATGCGTTGTATCGCTAGTTTACAGCTTGATTGCGATATTTGCAACTTTCGGTCCGACATATCCGTCTTACGGCAGGACAGAACTAAGACTAGATAAAAAAATTGAAATGTTACTATCAGAACAATCGATATCTTCATTGTCACTACCGTTAGTAGTAATATTTTCTAACCATTACCGAGCTTGTACTGTAGAAACTCTATTTGGTCTGGCGGAAAGGGCATAAACTAGATAAACCAAATCACCCCGCTTTGTTATTTTCATATACTTGATAGTTGACTGTTTCAAGTTTAAGACAAATTTGACTCCTAACTGGCGTCCCAAGTTAACATTTGTTCCACGCTGGCAGCAATACGTTTTTTTGGCAATGGATGTTGTCTTTTGGCAGAGAATGCTGAGAGACTTATATTTTGAAGGCGAATGTATGATTCATGAAGCATTGACTTTTGAACTTAATTAAAAAACTGATTAGTTAGTAGTTAGTATAATAAAAATGTTGATATTTGCCCCATTTTTGTAAAATTGTAAAACCTTGAAACATCATACTTCTTTTGTTCATTACTTTATCCTTACTTTTCCATCCATTTGTGCCTTTAAGTGGCCTGAGAAGGTTAAATTACCTTTCTTGTGCCAAGTGTTTTGTGTTGATTGTCATAAGCCAGTGTTGCATTTTGGGTAGGAATTTAATTACTTTTTGGAATTTTGCAAGGACAGCGATTAACAGTCTAATCTTTTCGATTGCCAGTTTTTTTTTACATGAACAATGTGTAAACGGGTTCACTGTGTTTTTCATCAATCTCCAATTTGACTAGACACTGGTCACACCCTTGAGATCAGATGATGCTTGAAACTTATGGGTTTCAAAACCCACCATTCTCACGCTTTCATTTCTTGAGAGGCAAGCACCTTTATCTCTCAGCTATAGTAAGCAGTTCAGTTCAGTTCATCCCGTAACCCATCAGGTTGTTGGGGCACACATGAAGACATGAAAATCCCACGCCAACCCTCTCTGTCTGTCGCCGCCTGACGTATCTCACCGGGACGAAGGCCTGACCACTCAGTGATGTTGTCCACCCATCTCTTACTTGGACGTCCTCGCCCTCTCTGTCCCGGTACGGACCCAAAGAGTATCGAGTTGGTAATTCCATTGTAGTAAGCAGCAGGAAGTAAACATTGCAAAAGTAAAGAAAGTACTACAGACAGCCTTCGACTATCTCACAGCAAGCATAACCTGCCATTTTTAGTGCCAGGATTCCAAGTGTTGTAGGATTTCTCTTGTAATCTTTCCATTTGCCATGCAGTCTTCCTTGTGCTTTATAGCTAGCTCTTATGTTGAAAGCATGTAATTGTAGTTGGCCAGACTGCATTCTTTTGAGATGATCGTACCATCGGATTTTCTGCTTCTAAATGTATTCAGCACAAAGGGTAGTTCTCACCATATTTTTTATGATCTTATTTCTCATTTTATCTTTCCTGGTGACACCAATGACTTTTCTTATAAATGTACTGTTGGTCAGTTGGTGCTTTGTTGCCAAGCTGATGTCGAGGTGTTTAAGCAGTGGTAACAGTTGATAAGTCAAAGCCGAGGCTTTCTTACATCAAGTTTCAATTTCTCTAACAAAACCTTCCATCTTCTGTAAAAATACTACCCAGCTATTTTAATTATTCTTAACGCTTTGAGCCCTGGCTACCAAAGTCTGTAAAATCTCATTCCACTGTGCTCCTGAGAAAATAAACACAATGTATACATTTGAGTAAAGCTATTTACTGTGACAAAATGATGTGCTCCAATTTAGTTTTTCTATCTAAAATTGACTGACCTGCTTATCTCCAATGTTCTTACCTCAATAGTGTGGAATATACTCATCAAATTTTGGTTGATACATTATGTGGCGTCCCCCAAGGACTGTAGTCTGATCCTCTAATGAACAGATCTAGCTTGATTCAAATCAATGGACAAATGGTAACTCGAATCACACACATGTTGTCATTGAAATAACAACTGATTCTTTTCAGAATAATCACCATGTAAATCCAATTTATCAGCCTCAAAATACTTGAAATTACTTTAAACTTGCTCTGTTATTAGCCTTTTAGAATGGCCATTTCCTGAATTTACATCTCGAAAATCATAGAAAAGACATGCTTCGATATTTACGCCACCATATTTGTTATTTCCGGAAATGTGTGTACTGTGTAGACGTCATTCTATTATGGCTTAAAATCCAAGCAGTATAGTCCAAATTATGTCTAAAAATAATGGTTCACCTCTGACAACAGCAAACGGATGGCTCAGGGAATTGGGTATTTGCACACACCCCGATACATAGGTGTCACAATTCAAACTATTGTTTCTGTCATCAATATGCTAATCTTCATATTATATCTTTCACAGGATGTGCTAGCATAGACTATTTTCAACCTTGTGCATTAGGTTTTATTGGTCTTTTACAAAGATTTATTACTTTATAATTATACAACATTTTAGTATTGGACACAACATTTTATGCCAAATGTTCACTCACTATATATATATATATATATATATATATATATATATATATATATATATATATATATATATATATATATATATATATATATATATATACACTTGCTATAATGTATGTGGGTGGTTAGTAGTATCAAAAATCAATTCTAGAGATTGTTGGAAGTATCATATTTAATCTCCAGTAATTTAAATATTTATGCAAAAAAGCTGCGCTCAGTATATGATTTTTCACCGGGATCTTGAGATAAAATTTGGTTAAAATTTACAGTATTGATGTATTACAGTATTTTTCGATCAATTGAAATGTTGTATAGTGTGAAACGTCAAGATTTTTCTTGGTTTGCATGTTAAAATGTACGTTGCTGTGATAATGTGTGTGAAAAACATTAGTTTGTTCTTAGCTGCTTCTTTGTTAGAGAAGAACTTCAATGATGTCTAGATTTTATTTGAAAATGTATTGAATGTATGTTTGAATATTGGAATCTATCTAGTGATTTTTATTACTTGAAGCATGTATGGTATATTTAGAATATTTTGTATAGTGGAGATATCATGATATTAATTAAACCATATCAGCAAATAGTTAAAAACTGTTATAAAACCAGAATATTTAGCAGCAATTAAACTGATTGCTCAAAGTACAAATTTGTTACCATTTTAAAAAACGCGAAAGTCTGTAGTGAATACTCATATGAGTTTTAGAGATGTACTTTTATCTGACATTATTGCATTGTTTAATTTATGTTCTTGTGTGTACTATAGCTTTGATGTTAAGTATGGTCATTAAATTATTTTGTAGTCTTCTTCTTCTGCGTTCATTCTCAATCTCCCGCTAATAAGCCCTGAACAGCAAGTAGCAGGATGTAATCCGGAAAATGGAATGCGCTGTGTCACTAGTTTACAGCTTGACTGTGATATTTGCACCTTTCGATCCGACATATCCATCTTCGGCAGCAGGCATTTAAAAAAATACCAGGTTAGCCTTCCCTCTTCGATCCCTTCTCCTTAACCAGCCTGCTCTGTTGCAGCATGTTATCCAAGATCACCGCATTAAGGTGTAGAAGAGTCTGGGCAGCTCCGGTTCACTGGCCCTGATACTAGCAGTCACCTATGGTTTGCTGACTACTTGAGCTCATGCGCTGCTCAGCATCTTGATCCGTATTTTGTATAAATTTTTAGTTCAGATACTGATTACTTTTATTTGCAAACATGATATCACTGGCCAGCAGTGTAGTGATAAGAAATGGTATAATCCTTGCATAATAGCTGTTTTTCTATATTTTTCTATATAATGGAAAAGTTCTAGGTTTTAGCTAAAGTTATTCAAGCTGTTATGTGATTTTTTAAATTAGTAGTTCATTGACTTGAAATTGAAAATCCACACTGACTATTGCATTTCTCACATTCTATTATGTGAATTGGATCAAAAATATATAAACAAGTTTGTGTAGAATATGCTTTATGATATGGCTTAGCTTCGTTGGTTCTCAATCTCCCGCTACCATGCCCTGAAAAGGGCTTTGCAAGTAGCAGAATGTAGTCTAGAGAACGATATGTGTTGTGTCGTAGTTTACAGCTTGACTGCGATATTTGCACCTTTCTGTCCGACACATCTGATATGATGTAAACAGTTTTTGTAATTTAAAATCTAACATGAGCAGAAATACGTTAATATGTGAAGTTATTCTATTACTTAAGAAACTTTTGAAGCAATAGTTTCTTAGCTATTGTGTTACCTTTTTAATTCATTCACTCCTGAATATTTTGGACATCTGGATGCACTTTTTTTCTTATGTAGAACTTGAGCACAGCATCACTTAGTTGTGATCTATTTATCTTCAGTAAAGCTGTACTGAAATACAACACATTATACACCAAAGATTTGTTTTAGAGGGATTATAGTTGCATAAATCTTTGTTATTTTATTTTAATGAGGAAAAACTAAGTTTGTGTGTCCCCCAATACATAAAAAAAGCTATAACTTTCTATTGACGGTAATGCCCATGGGAAATGCTCTAAAGGTTGGCCCAAATGAGGTGCAGTAGTTTTCACAATAGCTACCTTTTACTGGAGGTAAGTGAAGTTGAAAAAAGGCTCAATAATAGAAGTCCCAATCAATACCAGTGTTTTAAATTTACTTACATCCGGATAGAATGTTCCTATGTTCCTGCTGCATTCAAAACATATACACACCCACATTTATATTATACGCACTAGCATCTCTGTGCAGGATCTTGACCTTTACGGAATTGTTACTACCTTTTTTTTTTTTAAAAAAAGAGGGGCACTACCAACTCATCTGCAGTTTCACTGTCATCGCTCAACTTAGAATTAAAACTAGACAAAGAAATTGAATTTTTGCTATCACAGCAATCGTTACCCTCGTCATCAATACCATTAGCAATAATATAATCGAACCATTCCCAAGCTTGTACTTTAGAAACTATTCTGCCTGGTTGAAGGGTCTTGGGCTAGATTCATGCTTATTTTATGGAATCCAAGTATGAAAATACATGTTTTCATGAAGACCCATATTGTGTCATAACTCATAGGAAAAATAAAAAGTACAAAATCTCGACTTCCGCCAGGAACCAAAATAGGAATTTTAGGAGAACTAGGAATGGGAAAAATTTCATTTTATTTAGCACAATCGTAAGAACCTATGTCGGCTCGTCGGTTCCCTAAAAAAAATCCAGGTGCAGACGTGTTGTTTCTTTAAAGTGAATTAGTTATGTTTCTTTGTTTCTTCTGTTGTTTGAGCAAAGTGGCAACAAGCAATTATTTTATTAATGCATTTTTCCAAATAAGAATTTAATTGAAGATATTAAGCACAGACTATTTCAGTTATATACTTTCCTGCACTAAAAATAATAATTGAATATTTGTTTATTGTTATTATCTGAAAAAGTTTACATGTTCGAACATCTTTCATAACGACCTCTTCAAGCAACAATTTTTTAATCACTTGTATTATTTTTTACATTTATTATGCGAGGGTAAATGAGTGTCACATTTATTAAGCGAGGGCAAATGAGTGTCACATTTATTAAGCGAGGGCAAACGAGTGTCACATTTATTAAGCAAGGGCAAATGAGTGTCACATTTATTAAGCGAGGGCAAACGAGTGTCACATTTATTAAGCAAGGGCAAACAAGTGTCACTTTCTAACTTAGTGTTAGTGTACGTAGTAGATGAATATAGGCTGCTTGTTGCAGAGGATTATAACCCTAGCATATTGAATGATTATTATTTTGATGTAGCAAATGGCTATTAGAGTGTTACAAAAGTGACTAGAAAATGAAATCTGTGCTCTAGTGTAAACAAATAAACTGCCATGTATACACCATCAAAGCATTTTTTTTTCTTATTCAGTCTGTTAACGTTTTTTCGTGTTCCACATTGTAACGTGGTTATGGTGGTCACTTTGTTCAATCTCTTTAAACAAACCTAAACCCAGATTGCAATACAGGGCTCAAAAACAGTAGCAAACAATTAGGCAAACACATTTGAAAGGATACCAGTTGTATCATTCTTTAAAAAAATGAGTAACAGTGTGACAAATTAACTGCATATGTTTTTCTCTTTGGAGTAGTTCTTTGCAAAATAAACATTGATGTCATTATCAACACACAGAACAAAGGACAATGATGAGTGTGACTAATATTAATAGAATGGCATCTGAACATCTGCAGCATAGGTTTCCAACATATGAGGAACATTTAAAGCACATATGACCATTGCCCCAATACCATTCATGAACAAGTTCTATGGAAATACAAATGACCTTAGAATTGTCTTTATATCTATTAAGATGACACCTGAAATGTATGAAGAGGTAACTAAGCTGTCCTATATCTCCATCCCTTGCTCCTTCTCTCCTTGTTCTCAAAATAACATTGAAATCTAATTGTTAAATTAAGAGCCATCAGTGCAATATTTACCAATGATGCAAGTCATACCATGGTCAAGCTGTATGTATGAGGCATCACATTTCAAGATGGAAACATTTTTTCAGCTGCTAGAGAGCAAATATTTAGTCTGAGAATGAAACATGTCTGAATGTACAATCATTAAATAAAAATATAAGTGAACAATGGTTATAGAACAGAATTTCTCAATCAGAAAACAGCATTCAGAAAAAAGAGCAGTAGCAGATTATGGAAATAATTTTTGTGTTGAAGCAAGAAATAGAGTTCTTCACGTTTCACTGTCACAGACTGAATAAACAAACTAGACAGTGTGGTCTTACAGAAGATATATAAGATCCTGTGAATAGTTGAAAAGATTGATAAGTATATTCTGAAAGATGTTAATGTGGATGGAAAGCGTATTACACATCAAAAAGAAAGTCTAAATTGTCATTTTATGAGAAGAGGAAAGATAGAATACATTTGACAACAGGAAAGATTTCTAGAAAAAGATACAAAATAGAAAATTAATCCTGGACAGTTAAATATATTTTAATATAGAAATGAAAGATTTAAAGTCAACATCAGAAATTAAAAGCAGCATCTCTGGGCATGACGTTATGGAGATTTCTGACACCAGATTACATTTTGAAGAAGAAAATGTATCACTTACATCAGATTACATTTGGAAGAATAGGAAAATGTATTATAGTTTGTTTTTGTGTTGTTGTTTTGGGGGGGGGGGGGGGGAAGGTTTTGCAACTGTTTTGAAGGTTGTACATAATTTTCATTATTTGAAAAATTGTGGAGAAAATAATTGCTTGTTTTAAAGTTTCAAAGTACTGATATATATTTTGTTTTGACAGATGAGCTTGAGAGAGACATAAGGCGCATGCAGCAAGACCATCTGCGCAAGATGCATGAGCTGCAAAGAGAGATTGAAAAGCTTCGACATGAAAGCATGTACTTGAGGATTCAGGATAAACCATCCAAAATTGTTGTACACCAACCACCTCCAATTCAGATTACTTCCCCTGCACCTCAACCTGTAGTGAGTGTTCGAGTTTTTTAGTTCTTCATTTTGATAATGACATTAATTTCCGGGAAGAAATTTAAAAGCAATTGGCAAAAACCTATATTAAAGATCAATTTTAATTAAAATCAGATACAATAAGTATTATCAGTTGCTGATTGCTTATTTGTGATTATGTTTGAAATGTTACTATTGCTTTCTTAGAAGTCTTCTCTGGTTAACAGCTATTCAGTTTTTCCTTTAAAAATAATTGGAATGTTAACTCATTCACTCCCAAATATTTTGGACGTTTGAACGCAATTTTTTTGTTATGAACAACTCAAACACAACATCACTTAGTTGTGATCTATTTATCTTCAATAAAACTTCACTGAAATAGCACACATTATTCCAAACTGTTCACAATTGAGTCCAGAATGCAAAAGAAAACATATATTTTGCAAATGGAGATGAACATTTGTGTATGAGGGATTATAGTTGCATTGTCATTTATTATTTTTTTTTATTATGACAAATGTTTTCCGTTATCAACACATTATTCAGATCTAAACCAATACATGAGTAAACGAATGACTTTCTATTGACGGTAATCCACAAGGGAAGATGTTCTAAAAGTTACACTTAATTTGGTACAGTTGTTTCAAAGTATTCACATTTTAATGAAGGTACTTGAAGTTGAAAACGGGCACAAAAATGAAAGCCCCAATCAACACCAACATAATTGTTTACAATTTATGCACACCCAGAAAGAATGGTCCTGCTGTATTCAAAATATATACACACACATTTCTATTATACACTCTAGTATGACTGTGCAGGATCTTGAACCTTTACTGAATTGTTGAACTGTTACTACCATTGAGAAAAGAGGGCACCACCCTGTCATCAGCAGATTTATTTTCACATTCAACTTAGAACTAAGACTAGATAAAGAAAAGAAATTGGAAAATCAATATCTTCATCATCACTACCGCTAGCAATAATATAATCTATCTATTACCGAGCTTGTACTGTAGAAACTCTTTAATTTGGCTGAAGGGAAATGTGCTAGATTCAAGACTGCCTTCCAACAAAGTTTAGTTTAATCCTTTGAAAATAAACATTTTTTCAATGAAACTCACGCTAACTTGTCCGGAAATGAAAAGTACAAAATCTGGACTTCCGTCAATAACCAAAATAAAACATTTAGAAGTAGAAATGGGAAAATATTTGATTTTGTAAATACAGCCGCAAAAGCCGATACATCGGCTCCTGGGTTTTCTGAAAAAATCAGGAAGCTAATACATTGGTGTGTGAGAGGGAATGAGTTAAATAATTAGTTAAATTAGTTAAATTATTAGTAATTTGATAAACCTAAATTTACTTGGCCATACTCCAGGTATTTTTAAACTGCCATAACAGTGTAGGAATAGCATTAAATGTGGGGGACACTTGTACTTGTCACAGCCACATTTTCTTTTGTTTTATATATGTATACCTGGCTTTACTGGTCGGCTTCGTATGAGATCTAGATGTTCTCCACTGACGTGAACAATAATTGAGCCATTCATAAAAAGGACGTACAACATTTTTCCCATTTCTGGGGTAATTGAGGTGTTTTAAAAGACTGAGAACTACAGGCTGCTTCGCCACTGCTGTCGGCATGTTGTGTGCTGGCTATGTTTGTTTATTTCGCCCCCCAACAGAAAAACATTTGCCTTACCAGGGATTCGATCTACTGCCCTCACAAGAGGGCATTCATAATAATATTAATTCTGCTGAAGACGGATGTGTTGGACAGAAAGGTGAAAATATCAGTCAAGCTGTAAACTACAACACGACGCATTCGGTTCTCCAGACTACATCCTTCTACTTGCAAAGCCCTGTTCAGGACTTGCTAGTGGGAGATTGAGAACGAACGAAGAAGAAGAATATTAATAGTGCAAAAGTGGACTTACCCCAGAATGCAAGATGAGGAAACAGAACGTTAAAATTGCCAGCTGCTGATATACTGTAGAATGGATTGCCTATACTGACGTCAGAGACTCGGGAAGGCAAGGAAATAGGGCTGCAAGCAGAAAATAGTGAGTTCACCTGGAAATTCCAAGACAGAATGAGATGTACAATTTTCACGTTGCTATAGCTCACTATGGAGGGCTTTAATTGTTAAATAACTCAGGAAAGCAACAATGCAGAGAGCTGAAAATAGTTACATTGACCTTGGAATGAGACAGAATGATCTGTGCAAATTTCACACTGCTAGAGCTTATCGTTGCTAAGTTTGTCGCAAGACAGACATTAAAATAACATACAACAGCAGATGTATTTTGTGTTTTATGTATTAGATAATATATATATATATATATATAATAAAATGTCATTTTTTTTTTTCATTTCTAAACATTCGTCACATTTAACTAATTTCAGCAAACTCAATTTGTAGAAGTTGACAGGTTGGCACCTTATGATTACAGGTGAGCATTCAGTTTGCCCTATATTGTGCTAACAAAACAATATGTATGTCTGAATGAAGCTTGGTGCGTACTATGAATGTGGTAGTAACTATTCAGAATAAAATCAGCATATATTTTTTAAAACATACTTTAACTGAAGTAGAAATTCTGAATGGAAAAAAAATATAACTGCTGCAAAAATTATAACCAAGTTAAAAACATTGTCATATTCAATTTTTTAGTAGTTTTCTGTTCAACACTGCTGAACAGTAATGTGCAAATATAGAACACTTTTGAAGATTAGAAAAGTTTCTATTATCCAATCAAAGTCTAGTTCAAATATATATAGCTTTTTTTTGTCCTGAACTAATGCGTATTCTTGCAAGTTCCGCGTGTTGCCGTTTCAGCCCTCGTCAGCCATATGCACACACGTGGGCGAAAACACATTATCGCCAGGATGTAAACACTGATCCATTCTATGAGCTACATCTATAACATACTTTGGATGTTTCAGGTAAGAATTTATTTTTTACAGTTTTTATTAAGTTTTTACATATATGTCTAAAAGGAAATGTTACTCTGTCATCTAGTTATACCCTTGCAAACAAATCAGGCTGTCTTTGACATTTGGGCATGTTATTGTCAAAAATGTTCTTAAGTTGATTGGAAGGCGACATAATGTGATAAATGCCAGAACATGTTTTTGATTATGCTTTGCTACATTTAATGTCCAATATTCTTAGTTGTGATACTTTCCTTTTAATGTATCTTGATGTTAGGGGAGGAAGACTAACGTCTGGTCAGGCAAAATATACTGGTCAAACATGTTAGTCAGGTTGAGACAAAACATACTGTACAAGACCCTCACTTTGGTTTCCTTGTAGCCCTTCCTGTAAACTGGCTGTTTTCCTGGCAGCCTGGCTAACAAGGTGTGGTATCAATGTGATCCCCAAAGTAGTGAGTGACATGCAGATGAAGCCAAACATAGCACAATTGCCTGGAAGACCTCGGTTCACCTTGATCATCATGCTCGGGATGCGAGGAACGCTACGACAACCCGGCACTTAACACCCTTTTTTTGCGATGCACAAACGAGTAATCCTACTCATTGTGGGCATTCAACCACAACAATCCTGATGTTCGATTAAGTACATCACTTAGCTAAAAGAGAACAAATTTCTGAAGACTGAGTGTCTGAAAGTCAAAGGCAGCCTGTATTTCACAAACAAAATAGGGGATAAATTGTAAAGATACTCAGTTATAAATAAATGACAAAGTACTATATTCTAATTTTTAAAGTAAAATTTAACATATTAGGGTTGGTAATTAAAACAAAAATATTTGTAACTTCTAAATTTCAAAGCTAATTTGTGTACATGAACAGCTAAACAATCCTAAGTTATATTTTGGTAGCTGTTACAATGACTATGATGGTTCTATAACAATATTTAGTGGCATGGACTTTATCTTATATGTTGACTCCAGTCTTTCTTGCTACGAATGTCTTACTCATATTGATAATATCTAAAGGATTTTTATGTTTCATGTTTTCATCCTGTTCAGCCATTGTGTTTTTCCTTTCAAATATTTGATCATAAATTGTTGACGATTTTGTTAATAATTCATACTTTTGTAGACACTTTCTTAAGATTTGCAAATGTTCAGGCTAATTAGATCTCAAATTGATCAAGTTTAGAAAATTTGTTTTTTTGTTTGAAATGTACAAATTTGCCCATTTTTGTGGCATATTAATATTTTTTTTTACAGATTTTGAGGCCTGTGTGATTCAGGATAACATCATTGGATTGTCAGCCACACTGAAATTTTGTTTCAAGATTCAGAATGACATCTATGGATTGTCAGTCACATGGAGATTTTGTTTCAAGATTCAGAATGACATCTATGGATTGTCAGTCACATGGAGATTTTGTTTCAAGATTCAGAATGACATCTATGGATTGTCAGTCACATGGAGATTTTGTTTCAAGATTCAGAAGAACATCTATGGATTGTCAGTCACACTGACCTTCTTGGATGCAAGATTTCTGTAGACTCCCAAGCCTGTGATACTTTTTGTTAGCTTTTTAATTAGCTTTCTTAATTACTTATTCAGCATTTCTATATATGTTTTATCTATGACAGTACTGATTATGGTATTGTTCACAAATGATCAAATACAATTTTAAAAACTGTTGGTAGTTCAGTTTCTGCCATAAGCTTATCACCTTTTCCTCTTTAACCTAGCAACAAAAAAATTTCTAAAGAATCCATGTACATGTAAGTATATAAATTTATGCTAAAAAAATATGCTGACCAACAACTTATTTATAAAAGTGTTTTGTTCCCTCATATTAGTATAAATCTGCAATGTACTTACTTAGTATTCCGAAGGTGCAAATATTGCAATAAAGTTGTAAACTAGCAACATAATGCATTCCGTTCTCCGGACCTCATCCTGATACTTGCAAAGCTCTGTTCAGATCTTGAGAACGAACGCAGAAGAAGAAGAAGTTGTTCCTCTTCTATTCTGGGATGTAGAGGTTTGCCAGAAAAAAATGCCAGACTATTCTATTCTCTGTTTTCCTCTTGGTCTGGTTTCAGTCTACTCCACAGTCTCTTAAAGGCTGTCTTATGTTATTGCAGCCAACTTTGTATCGTCCTCAAGGTCTGGATCCTTGGTTCTTTCCATCTCATGTCTGACGGGTTAGTCAATCTTCTATCATTCTGCAGACATGACTAAACTACCAAAGTTAAGATTGCTCCACTTGAATCTGCAAGGGCTGGATTTTGAGATTTTGTCTCATTGTCTGATTACGGGCCATGTTTCTTTTTGTTACTTGGACACCTTTCTTAGATGTTTAATTTCTGAGTCTTGGAGCTGGCTTTTCTGAATTGTAGCTATTGCCTATGACTCACATCCATAAGTTGAAATTGCTACATAAGTGAAGGGACATAGTCATCTTGGTTTTCTTACTTATTTCTCTTTTGTTGAGGAATCCACTATTTATGACATGGAAAAGTTTACCAGATGCTGCTGCAAAGCCAAATCTTCTGGTTTATTATAGCTCAAAGGTATTTGAACTGCTTGACTTGTTACGGAGACTTCACCTAGTATAATGTAGTGTCTTTTCTCTTCTTTCAAGACTGCCATGGTTTTGTTTTTGAACTGCTCATGGTTATCCGTCTCTTTTTCAGCTCCTCTTTCTAGATTTGAAAGTTTATCTGGAGATGTGCCTGTGGCCTAATAATCATCGCCACATATCAGCAATTACCAGCTCCAATATATACACTGGTCTCATCTTCTAACTTAATTTAACTGAACTTAACGAAACTTAACATTTTTATACTGGTTTAGAAGTCTCTGCAGAGTCTGTAAACAACCAGTTTCTTTTACATATACCTGACAGTACTTTTAGTATAGTACTTGTGAAGAGGTACGGCGATATCTTCTTCTTCTTCATCGTACGCAGTCAGATATCAACCTTAATTTTTTCGAAAAAAGCAGCGGTCATCCTGAGGCTGTCGACACTACCATAGAGCTTGTCTAGTGTTGCCACTGGTGATGGCCACATCTGCTCTCTCTGATCCTCGTATGTCGGGCAGTTTTGCAGCAAATGCTCAGCGGTCATTTTACCGGTACCACACGGGCATTCGTCAGTGCCACTTATCTTCAATTTGTTGAATAGGTGGTACCTCAGTCTATTGTGGCCAGTGCGAAGTCTGAAGACCACGACCTGCTCTCTTCTGTTCAACTGGTAATAGGCACCGTTTTTTGTGTAGCCAGTATGTTCTGTTTCCCATTTGGTCATGTATCTAGCTCTAATAAGCCATTTTGACTCTTCGTATGTCATACTAGTATCCGGTTGCGGTAGTCTTGCACCTTCTTTTGCCAGTCTGTCTGCCTCCTCGTTGCCTTGGATGTTGCAGTGGGATGGAACCCACTGTGCCACTACCCTTTTCGGTGCGGACTGCTGGCATAGTTGACAGAGTACTGCTCTTAAATCATTAAGCTCAGTATTTTTCTGGCTTTTCAGTGCTGTGACTACGGCCAAGGCATCTGTAAGCAGGACTATATGGCTTTCATTCCTTTTACCTGTCACCATTTCTTCCACTGCCGCCCTCAGTGCCTCTGCCTTCTTTCTGAAATTGCTTGTGTATTTTCCAGTAGCGAAGGACAGTGTTATTTTTCTGCCATTTGGTAGGTTCACTTAACTTAACTTAACGTCTTTATACTGGTTTAGAAGACCCTGCAGAGTCTGTATACAACCAGTTACATTTATATCACCTTGCTCTAAAAGCTATGCGCATCTAGTTTATTCTTAAATGCATTAACTGTCCCTGCCTCCACTACCTCCCCTGGCAATGCATTCCAAGCAGACACCACTCTCTGACTAAAGAAATATTTCCTAATATCTAACCTGGACCTCTCTTTAGTCAGCTTGTAGCTATGCCCTCATGTTATTGTAGGTGGCTGTATTTTAAAAAACTTGTTATTCTGTTCCAATATCCTAGAGTAAGCTTTGCCGGAGACACTGAGGTGGGGTATGTCTGTATGGTTTTCACACTGTTGTCAACATTTTGAAAATTGATATAATGATGACTACCTCCCAGTCCTCTTGCATAGCCTTGTGGCTATAGGCTGTCCAGAGAATCTTCAAAAATAACAGTTTACCTGCAGTTAACATGTGTTTGACCATTTCGGATGTTATACCATCATGTCCAGCTGCTTTGCCAACCTTTATTTTCTCCAATGCTGCCTTCAGCTCCTCCATTGTGATGTTTCCCCGGCCATTAATTTCCTCTTCTGTATTAGAGCCTGTCGTACCTGGAACTAAATCTTTCTCCCCACTGAAGAGCTCTGAGAAATAGTCTTTCCATTCATCCATTATCGCCCTTGGAGTTGAAAAGCAAAGCACTTTGTTTTGTCTTTTACAAATTTCAGTGAACATTTTTTTCCCTTCCTGATGCTCTTTAGGTTCCTGTAAAACAGCTTATAGTTTTCATCGGCATCCTTTTCCCATCATTCTCCAATATCCTCCCAGGATTTTTCGTTCACTGTTAACCCATCCGAATTGTGGTCCTCTCCAGACTCTGGTGTTTCTACATATTGAAATTTAAATATTTATTTCTCATTCCTTGTCGGTTCACATCGAGTGTATGTACATATGCGCTTGTGAGATAATTTGGTATTTGTGATGACCAGATTTATCTTTTAAAAGAATCTCAGACGTCTTCCATGCTATTCAAAACATCTTCACTGTATCTCCTAATCATTCATCCCATTTAAAACGATCTTTTTCCACTCCAGCATAAAATCTTCAAGAAGAATAATTTCATCATGACAATCAAGCAGTTCTGATAACTCGTCTTTGACATCTGTTCTATCCCCATCATTTGAGGCATAAACAATGACAATGTTGACTAACTTGTCTTCTTCTGTAATGCATTCTGAGAAAAATCTGCATCCCTTGTTGTTGTCCCTTCGACTATTAGACAAAACAGCACCCTCCCCCTTTGACTCTGATGGAAGTGGAAACTCCGAGGTAGAGAAACATGTTACTCTCAAGATCCGTGACCCACTATCCTTTTTTCTGAGTTTCTGTGAGGGCAAGATTTCTTTTTAGATGTCCATTTCTCCCATGAACTCGTTCTTCTTCCTGTGGATACTTCTAATATTGAATGTTCCAAAAGTTCATCTCAGTCAGTCACGATTAAGATCTGTCTGGTTTTCTTTCTTTGTAGACATAATTGGGTGAGTAGACAAGCAAGTGATTGGCCTGTTGTGTGGTGGAGGGTCATCCCTCCATACAGGCCACCTTTTCTGGTTCACAGTTCTTTATTTAACTTGACTTAACTTAATTTAACGTCTTTATACTGGTTTAGCAGACCCTGCAGAGTCTATATGCAACCAGTTACATTTACATCACCTTGCTCTAAAAGCTATGCACATCCAGTTTATTCTTAAATGCATTAACTGTCCCTGCCTCCCCTGGCAATGCATTCCAAGCAGACACCACTCTCTGACTAAAAATATATTTCCTAATATCTAATCTGGACCTCTCTTTAGTCAGCTTGTAGCTATGCCCTCTTGTTATTGTGGGTGGCTGTATTTTAAAAAACTTGTTATAATCTAATTTATCCATTTCTTTGATCATCTTATAAACCTGTATTAAGTCACCACGAATTCTTCTCTCTTCTAGACACTGTAGGCCGGTTTTTCTGAGTCTTTCCTCATAACTGTAATTCTGGAATCCCACTATCATCTTTGTCCCTCTTTTTTGTATTCTTTCCAGCATGTTGATATCCCCTCTATGATAAGGACTCCACACCTGTACACAGTACTCCAATCTAGGTCTAACTAAAGCTTTATACAGTTTGACTATCACTTCCTTGCTCCTATGTTTAATATTTCTTTTTATCATACCTAACATTGCATTTGCCTTTTTCACTGCTACCTTAACTTGCTCACTCACCTTTCCTGTATGATCTATTATAACCCCTAGGTCCCTAATAACAGCTAACTTTAAATATAAAGGTCAATAAGCTATTCACCACCCAACAGACACACCTGGTAGTAGGTCCGGCTCTTCTCTCAGGTTGTGTGATGCAATTGTTATGAAATATAACAATTGCAGTTCTAAAATAATTTCTCTATTTTTAATCTTTTGTTAACACCATTTAAAGTGTCAGCCATTGCATTAATTAAAAGTGTTATATTTGTATAAGCACTCACATTATTTTGTACTAACAATAACTAAGACGCCTATGCTAATGAATTTAAAGTATTCAGTAAGATCTCTGACAGTGAATGTAGTTGACTAAGGCAAACAAACTAAATGTTACACTTGTGCATATTTTATTATTGTTTGTAAATAGTTCTTAAAATTATAATTATTTAATTAAGATGCATTTGTCTCACATATTAGTTTTGGTAATATTTTTATGTTATTTTTGTCCATCTATAATCGTGGAAACTGGCTTAGACCACACCTGTCAACTTGTACGGGTTACCTGTAATTTATGCAGGTTTTTATTTCCACTAGGATATGCCCTTACGTATTTTTGTGCTGGGGTTTTCCCTTGTCGGTCTTGCTATTACATATTGCATAAATATATTTTTTTTTTAAATGCCAGTCAGTTGATTTTTTACTTCTAGAATTCAGTTATTAGGGTCAATCAAATCAATCCATGACCCACTAAAAATATCTTAACATCAATCTTCTTTTAAAAGGTAGTTTTTTCTTCTGTGCATGGTTTCCATCTTGTCAAGTTGGCAAATTAAAATAGTTGAAAGGTAACAATTCATGAATTTATCTTAGCATTTATCGTTAAAGGGAAAAGGATATTGAAATTCGTTACAAACTCTTTCACCCTGGAATATTTTGGACAAGGGCTAACATTTTTTCTTATGTAAAACTTAGCACAGCATTACTTAATTGGCACATATTTATATTCAGTAAAGGTTCACTGAAATACCACATATTGTATACCAAGCTGTTTTGGATTCAATGCAGAATACAATGGAATACAGAGATTTAACATGTTCAGATGAACATATGCAAATGAGAAGGATTGTAGTTGCATAAGCTTTTATTATAAAAATAAATTACCAACATTTTTGTTGTACTCACTAATCAATTATTAAGTTTTTATACCAATACATGAATGAAGTAGTGACTTTTTATTGACAGTAATCCATATGGGAAAAGATTCTAAAAGTTTAACCTAATTAGAAGCAATCGTGTTCACAACATACACATTTTAATGAAAGCACGTAAAGTTGAAAAAAAAATAAAAACTACAGTCAACTCCAGACTATAAATTATATGTACATCGAGAAAGAATGTTCATGCATTTGAACAATATTTACACACCAATTTACATTAAAAACTCAAGCATCACTGTGCAGCATCTTGAACCTTGAACGTTAAACTTCAGCGCTTGATTTTTGACACATCGTTACTGCCATTGCTTGAAACAAAATAGAGAGTGACCTTTGTCAGCAGAATCAAATTCACTTTCATCGCTCGACCTAGAACTAACACTACTAAACTAAGTGTTGCTATCATAATGATCTACATCTTTATGATCACTACCATTAGCAATCAAAGAATCTAAGTATTCCCGAGCTTGCAGATGCTTCATTTTGTCTCAGTGAAGGGGATTGATCCATGGCTACAATATTATTTTTCTGTATTTCAAGTATGGAAATACCACAACTTTTCACACAGAACCCACATTTTCAGTAGAAACTATTCTATAAATTAAAATGTTTAAGCTTCACATTAATAAATTTAGGAAAACTTGGTAAGAAAAAAGATATGAATTTTTCATCACAATCAACAAAGCCAATATTCTGCCCATCTGTTGACTGCATAAATACGAGAGCTAATGTATTTCCTCCACTTAGTGAATTAGTCAAGATAGAGAAGAACATATTTTTTCCAATAAAAACTAAATTCTGATAGTTTCTTGAAACTCACCTTCAGCCATTTTCAATTGTTCTTCATTTTTGCAATGCTCACTATTGCACTTCCAAAAATGTGTATAGAGTATTGATTAAAGACCTGTTTATAATTAGAAGTGATCACTGTGCCAAATGTAACTATCAAAGCAATTTTTTGTACATTGTTAAGTAATGACATCTAATTGTGATTTATATTTTGTGATATTACTGATTAAAATAAATAGTATATGTCAGCTTACTTGCTAGCATGTTTTTTTTTATGTTAACATTAATAAGTACATTAGTTATATTGTTTTTCATATTTAAAAAGCTAACCCTTTCTCTTTTGTTATTAGTTTTGTACAGTAAGCTGCATAGTGCACATGCAGATCTTAACCAACAAGAAATCAGTCGATGAAATTTCACTTTTATAAACGGATAATGTGGTGTTGCATTAATTTAAGAAATAAACAAAAGTGTGTGAATATATATATTCCCATTAAGTGATCGTGGACATGGTCATTCAACATGATGGGCCCTGGTCGCCTAAGCGCATTATTGTTTTACTGATAGATCTGCGTTTAAAGCCACCATTAAAACAGGTTTGGCGTTTATGTAAAATACCCGGACGTATCCTCTGATGAACTGTCTGATCCTTGCGGGGAGGTTTGCTCCAACTATGAAGCTGAAGTCACTGCATTTGAAGCCACTTTGTAGCATCTGAGGATAGTTTATATGCCTTTCCTTCATAGGCCCAAAACAAAGTTATTTTCACTGATTTGATGTCAGCTCTTCAAGCATTAGAAGTTGCTGGTCATTCTAGACCTGATCTTTTCCAAAAATCTCTACATTGACCACAGTATCACTTCCAGTGCTGTCAAAATAGTTCTGCAGTGGATCCCTGGACACTCAAACACACCTGGCAATAATAAGGCTCACAGACTAGCAAAGGAAGGATCAAGACAAGAACAGCCACACACAGCAACAACTTTACAAACAGCTCATAAGATCAGCAAACAAAGAAACTTGGCTCGACAGATGGGCATGGGAAACACGAGAAGGGAGGTCTACAGACATATGGCAAGCCCTAGTCCAAATGACAGTGTAAATCAACTTACAAGGAAGGATCTGCGCACCATTTTCTGACTGAGAACCCAACAGATCCCACTAACACCTTAACAGAATTGAACCACAACATACTCCTGAGTGCCAGCTGTGTACATACCCACATTTCTTCTTTGTCTTTCGTTTGATTGGAGTATGTCTACATCTGCAAAGTTTTCTCTTGTATGAACCTCACTGTCTTCTGCAAGTTCACACATAGGTCCATCTGGTTTCCTTTCCAGTGTTGTTTCTCTTGGCCAGTATGTCCGTCTCAGTATCTCATACTCTGAACAGTCTTGAAGTATATGCTCTGCAGTTTGGGGTACCTGTCCACATGTACACATACTTCAGCTGCCAATCTTAAATTTTGTATACATGTGGCTGCAGAGTTATTTGTATCCTGTTCTGAGGCGCAGTATGACAATCTGCTCTGGCCTACTTAAATTATGATAGTCATCTTGCATTTGTGTTCTACACCCATTTGATACTGTTGATCATCGTCTATTTGAGTGCTCAGTTCTCAATGTTTTTGCTGAAATGCTTCTTCCTCCGTTGCCAGATACATGGAACACATTGTATGGTACTAGACAACAGCTGATAAACACGTGCAGATACTTTTACGTGGCATTGGGCTGAAGGGTGACAGCCCGGATGCCGCTGGATCTGTAATAACAACAACTTATATATTCCTATCAAAGGAGGTGGAACCAAAGTGTCTGCATCCTGAGTTACTCCTAGTCGTCTTGACTTATGTCTGGCCATTGGTCCAAGGTAGTTCGGGACCAAAGAGTGAGATTGATGACCAGCACAGCTTCTCCCTCACTATAATCCAAAAACCTCGCAAGTTACATCATCAGGACAAAACTATCTGATGATGTCGCCATCATTGTTTGCGATGGGAAGCTAACTTTTATATTCACCATACACTTTTGTTAACTATCATCTCAACTTGTGATGTTGTGTACCATTCAGGTAAAACACAGGTTCCAGTGATGTTTACTATTCTTTGCTCCCTTCTCAGGTCCAGGTAACATATGGACAATATAAACATATGTGGTTCTGTATTATTCTTAAAGAGTATGAAAACATTGACAAGTATAGTGCAGATACTGTTGGTCGCAACATAGGTTATTTTTTATTCTCAGTTCCGCCACAGCCTCGTCTTATTATTATTGAAATATTCTTTCTGTTATTGATCTTGTTAGTTTTGTTTATGTGGTTCTCAGCACCAGTTCATTCAACATTGTAACTATTTCATTCTTCATTCACCTTAAAATAATTGCATATATTTCCCTCGTAAACTTGGCAGTCAATATCAGGCTTTTCTCATCACCATACAGCTTATCTCACTATTGGGGGAAGAGGGAGGAGCTTGTTATCACCGGTCTCCTCTTGTGGAGTCAACAGACATGAAGAAATTGTTCTGTTTGTTTGTTCATCCCTCATGGGCACATGTCTGTGGGATTGATTTTTTACTTGTTGATCTGATGATTTTTAAGCTCGCAGCAGCCTGTTTATATTGTGAATATTGTCACTTGATCTTTTCCTGCTAAGAAGTAGTATGGCTTGGCTTGGCTTCGTTCGTTCTCAATCTCCCATTACCAAACCCTGAAAGGGCTTAAGTAGCAGAATGTAGTCCAGAGAACTGAATGCGTTGTGTCGTAGTTTACAGCTTGATTGCGATATTTGCACCTTTCAGTCCAACACATCCGACTTCAGCAAGCATTTTTTTGAGTACCGGGTTAGCATTCCCTCTTCTTTCCCTTCTCCTTTGCCAGTCTGCCCTACTGCAGCATGTTATCCAGGATCACCGCATGGAGGCGTAGAAGGGTCTTGGCAGCTCTGGTTTGCTGGCCCTGACGCTAGCAGTCAGCTATGGGTCGCTGACCACTGCAGGTGATGTGCTGCTCAGCATCTTGATCCCAAGAAGTAGTATGCTTATGCTATATGAGATTCTGGGTGTTCTCTGTGCTAATTGTCTTTGAAGTTAATTTTTTATAAATGTCTTTACTTTATATGTAGTTTTGTCTTCAGTTTGTGTTTTGTTTCCTTCATCTTTGGCTGTTCTATCTGTCTCCTCATTTCCATGTATCTTACAGTGTGCAGGAGTGCACTAAATTTTCATTCTGTTTAAATTGTAGCTGATATTCATAAGTGCCTCTGTCAGTCTGTAAAGTTTCTTATTTTTTTATAGTTTTCATCATTATAAAACTCAAGAATATTTATCTTATCTAAGACATATACTTTCATTGTTCTACTGTGTGACTGAAACATTATTTTCTGTCTCTTCAGAAATGTGGTAAGCACTAATGTATTTTCATACAATACATCTTAATATTTTAAAATGTAATATTATGAGTTGTGTTTAGCGCCACACAATTTAATCATTGGTATTGGGACTGGACCAACAAAATTGTGTAATAAATAAATTAACTCATTCACTCCCACGAGCCTATACATTGACTTCCTGATTTTTCCAGAAAACCCAGGAGCTGATACATTAGCTTCTGTGACAGTGTTCACAAAGTGCTCATAAAATCACATATTTTCCCATTTCTAGTTCTTCTAAAAAACCATGGTGATCGCCAGAGATGAAAAGAGACATCAGATAACCCTGGGAACACGAGCACTGGAGCAGGTCAGCAACTTTAAATATCTAGGAGTGGTAATAGACAGCAGGGGAGGAATCAAAGAGAAGTTAACTGCACGAAGGGCAGCAGCAGGTAGACTGTTCCATGCAATACAGAGGTTTCCTCAGTAGAAGAGAAATAAGCAGGAAAACAAAGATGGATGTATACCGCTCGACCTATGTGCCTGTCCTGACATATGGATGTGAGTCAGGCCAAGAAAGGCAATTACAAACTTCAGAAATGAGGTACCTAAGAAAGGCGGTTCAGGTGACGAAAAGGGACAAGATCCGTAACCAGACAATATGTAGCAATCTTGAAGTTCAACCCCTGCAGACACGAGTGGAGCAGTCCCAACTACAGTGGTTTGGCCATGTCTGTAGAATGGAAGAAGATCGGATACCAAAGCGGTCATGGGAGATTAAAAGTCAAGGACGCAGACCCCGAGGACGTCCCAAAGTACGTTGGGAAGACAACATACGACAGTCCCTAAGTGATAGAGGGCTGGATTGGAAAGAGGCCACGAAAAAGACGGCGGATAGAGCAGTGTGGCGTTCTCTTTGGCAAACCTCTACACCTCACGGTAGAAGAGGAGCGACTAAGTAAGTAAGTAGTTCTTCTAATGTTTTATTTTGGTTATTGATGGAAGTCCAGATTTTGTACTTTTCATTTCCGGAAGAATTAGAGTATGTTTCATTGAAAAAAATGTTTATTTTCGTACTTGGAAACCACATTTTTTTTCAAAGGGCAGCCTTGAATCAAGCCCATGTCCCTTCAGTCAGACCAAATAGAGTTTTTACAGTACAAGCTCTGTAATGGTTAAATTATATTGTTAATGGTAGTGATGATGAAGATATCAATCGTTCTGTGAGCGATATTTTAATTTCTTTATCTAGTCTTAGTTCTATGTTGAGCGATGAAAGTTAAACTCTTCTTCTTCGTTCGTTCTCAATCTCCCACTACCAAGCCCTGAACAGTGCTTTGTAAGTAGCAGGATGTAGTCCGGTGAATGGAATGCGTTGTGTCGCTAGTTTACACCTTGACTGCGATATTTGCACCTTTCGGTCCGACACATCCGTCTTCGGCAGAAAAGTTAAACTAAATCTACTGATCCAGTTCTCTTTTGTCTCAAGCAATGGTATTAACAGTTCGCAAATTCAGGAAAGGTTCAAGATCCTCCACAACCATATTATTGTGTATAATATAAATGTGTATACATACATATTGCATACACCAGGAACATTCTTTCCGAGTGTGTGTAAATTGTAAACACTCATGCTGATGTTGATTGGTACTTTTATTTTTGAGCACGTTTTCAACTTCACGTGTCTTCAGTGAAAAACAACTGCACCAAATTAGGTGTAACTTTCAGAACATCTTCCTTTGTGGATTACCGTTAATAGAAAGTCATTACGTTATTTATATATTTGTTTAGAGCTGAATAATGTGTTGATGAGGGGAACAATTCTTTTCATAATTTAAAAAAATTAAAACGATTATGCAACTATAATCCCTCGTACACAAATGTTCACCTCCATTGTAACATGTGTATTCCATTGTATTCTGGCCTCAATTGTGAACAGTTTGGTATATAATATGTGTTATTTTAGGGAACTTTTTTTGAAGATAAATCACAACTAAGTGATGCTGCGTTTGAATCTTACATAAGAAAAAAATTGCGTCCAGAGGTTCAAAATATTTGGGAGTGAGTGAGTTAACATAACTATTTTACTCAATTTTGTAATTTAGGTTTGCAGATGCTTATAAAACCTGTACATTTTGTTAATGAAGTAGTAAAACTTTAAACTTGCACATAAATTTTACTTGCATCATTAAGCTGTTTCTGCGTGATTTTTTACAAGACATTTGTACCACTTACAAATCTTGCACATTTGGTCAAATGAAAAAAGTTTTTTAATTTAATCTCAGTATTATAGTATCTTAAAAACATGACTCTGTCTGATTTCATTTAATGGACAAAAATGTGTCAAACATATTTTCAAGACTGCTAAATAAAGATAAGAAAATACTCAGAATTGTGTTGTCTATGTGTATTTTACAGTTTTTAACTAGTTGAATGTTTGAATTTTTGTTGTGAATTATCACATTTTATTAAATAATTTGTAGTAACATGGGTGCAATGTTTAATGCCAGCAGTTATATTATCACATTGAAGAAATGTTGAATATCTTCTTTTGTCAAGCCATAATGATGATGATATGAACATTGTTTAATTAGTAATTCTAAACATTTGTGGGCCAGTCAATGGTAATTTTCTTCAGCATTTAGAACCATTGATGTTCATTGCTGCACATGCAATCTCTTAACTTTTTAACATTTTTTTTTTGAGTTTTCTTATCTCTAGTAGTTAGTAATGTGGGTCTAGCTATATTCAGACCTTTCACCGTCTTCTGCCATATTTTTGTTCATCTGCACCTTACATTTGGTTGGTGAAAACTTGTCTTTTGTTTTAAAATCTTCATTTCTGTCCTCTATCTTGTCTTCATCATTGTAGTTGTTAAACATGAAGAGATTCAGTTAAATCACATGGCTTGAGTAATCATCATATAACATTTGAATTGTATGTTTTATCTTTGGATATCCTCACATCTAGTGTCCAAATAGTATGTTAAGTAAGTCATGTGCTAGTTGACCTAGTTACTTTCTAATAAATGATTGAATCCTCTGTATTTTTATGTTTGTATTTAGTTAATTTTCAACAGTTTGCTTTTTACATTGTTTGATTCCTTCTTATTTTGTTGACTTTCTTAGACTTCTTCTTCGTCATTCGTCTTCTATTTGTTGTTTCGAATTCCCACAATGAGTAGGTTTACTACAAAGAATGTTAAGTGGTGGGTTGCAGTAGCTTTCCTCACTTCCCGAGCATGGTGACGAAGGTGGACCGGAGTCTTCCAGGCTGTCGTGCTATGCTTGACTTCATTTGTGTGTCTCTCACAACTATGGGGATCACGTTGATCCCTCACCTCGTTTGCCAGGCTGCCATGAAAACAGCCCGTTTCCAGGGAGGGCTACAAGGAAGCCTAGGTGGGAGTCTTGGTCAGTATAGATCCTGATCCTGACTAACATGTCTGATCAGTATGTTTTGCCTGACCAGACGTTAGTCTTCCTCCCCATCATTCATCCTGAAAAGAATGTTTGTGACGTTTAGTTGTAGTTTACAGCGATGCTGCAATATCTATGTCTACAAGTCGCTGGCTGCTGTCAGCTCATTCACTGTTGCATCTTCAATCTCTCTTAAACATCTCATTTCCATTTTTTTCTTGTGCCAAACTGTTTTAATTTACTTTTAATGATGATGTTGAATATGATCATCGTACGTTAGTTAGCTAATCATAATTTCTTTGTCCTCTTTGATCCTCTTATCATTAAATATATTTCTTATACTTTGCCTCCCTTTGAATATGACAGATTTTATTACATTATCCATATTTATCTCGTGTAATTATCTGTTATACAAGAAACCATTTACACAACATACTTATCTACAATTACTTTTTCTCTAGTGCTGGATTTGTCATATTCTATGACTTTGTACTTCATCTTGATCCTCGAATATCGGCCATACGACTAATAGTAGGACTTCACAACAGTCAAGCCAAACTTGGAGAGCCAACAATTCTTCCACTTGTGTACACTGAGCCCTCTACAAGACAGAACACAAATAATGCAGTAGTCAATGCTGTGATTGGAGCCAGGCAACCAGTTCCCAGGTAAGATGTTGTCTTCAGTGAAGACTACCTTGGATGGGCTATGAACACAGTAGGTTAACTAACAAAAACTGTGATCGGAAGATGAAAGAAACATTGTGGACATTTGATGAGGCCAACAAGAAGAAAGAGAGAGCTGTCAACAATGGTAAGAAAAGAGAGGAGAGGAATGTATTATGCAGGTAAATGAGCAAATGTTAGCCAAATAGAAGTACTACAAATGAGAAGAGAATTATCCTTGTGGAAAAACTAGTTGGCAATATTTAAAACAGAAAATCAATCTATCTATCTACCTACTTACCTACCTACCTATCTATCTATCTATCTATCTATCTATCTATCTATCTATCACTTATGTCGTTAGACGTCTTTGGAAGGTGTGACCTCCTTTATAAATTAGAACAAGGTAGACCCGCAGCCTGTCAAGCGCCATCTATGCCACTCCACTAACCACATAACCAAGATCTGATATATAGCCACAAAATCTCCTTTTTGCTATATATTCTTTGTGATATATATATATATATAAATAGATTTTTAACTTAATTTTGCCAGAGCAGCGTTAAGCCTCCTTTTTCTATTTCCAACTGCCAAGGGATTTTTAACATGCGCGCCACTGCACATGGGTGTTTGATCTGACTACTCAGAGATCAGTGAACATTTTTTACCAGTTGATCCACGTGAAGAAATCTCGGTCTCCATCGTGATTTGAACCCGCGACCTCCAGCACTCGAGGTGAACACTTAACCTCGAGACCACGGAGTCCCCCTTAAAAAAACAAAAAACTAATAACTGAAAGTTCACCCCAAAAAAGTACATGTGTAAAAGTTTGTATGTGTATAGTACATTTGTAGTAGGAGGGAGAATAAAGGAATTTGAGAGATCCATACTGAGAATTCTGCGCAAGTAAGTGATGAATGTCAAGGTGTATGTGTATGTATAATAGGGCAAGCGACCCAGAGATGCCCTTCTACACCTCCATGTGGTGATCCAGATAACAGACTGCAGCAGGGCAGACTGGCTAAGGAGAAGGGATTGAAGAGAGAAGGCTGAACCAGGACTAAAAAATGGCATGCTGAAGTTGGATGTGTTGGACCGAAAAGTGCAAATATTTGCAGTCAAGCTGTAACCCACAACACAATGCATTCCATTCTGCTTGGAAATCTGTTTTCAGGACTTGGTAGTGGGAGTTCGAGAATGAACAAATAAGTGAACGGCCTGAAAGAACATAATGCATGATGACCCTGCGACCGACTTCTCACATGTGTGTTCTACATGCAGCAGAGCCTACCGTGTTAAGATAAGACTCTACAGTCATATGAGATCTTGCAGAAGGAAGGTAGACTAACGTCTGGTCAGGCAAAATATACTGATCAGACATGTTAGTCAGGGCCAAGCAAAACCTACTCTGGTCAATGGTCAAGCAGTTCCATGAGAGTATGCGTGCTCGTGTAGTAGACAATGGAGATACCACTAAAACATTTGAAGCAACGAATGGTGTAAAACAAGGATGAGTACTTGTCCCGACCCTGTTCCTCATATTTTCAACAATGTTAACAGATTCTTTCAGTGAAAGTGACCTTGGTATGCCCTTCAATAGCACACTCTTTAATCTCCATAGATTGCAAGCTAAGACAAACCAGGGTACACCGCCTGTAAATTCTTGTTTGTTAATGACTGTACTTTGAACAGAAGCTCAGAGCATAGTATGCAGGAAGGGGTGGATCTAGTCTTTAATGCTTGCGACAATTTTCCTCGAACTATCAGCACAATACTAACTAAGATCATACATCAACCAGCTTAAGATAGGCCATATAAGCAACCCATGGTAACAGTAAGGGGCTACACATTGGAGGCTGTAGAGATATTCACATACCTCGAAAGCACACTATCCAGACTCGCCGACCTAGATGATGAGGTGGCAGACATGTTTGCAAACACAAGTGCAGCATTTGAACGACTCCTGTCCACAGTTTTGGAATGCAGAGGCTGCTTGAACACTAAAGGTCAGCCATGCTGCCATTCTCCCTACCCTACGTTAAGCCAGCAAGAGCTAGTCAGCAAACACTAGACATGCCAGGAAGTTCAATCACTTTCATACAGGTTGACCGTGGTTACTACTCCCCATTCCCAGGTTTTCATTGACAGTCACATAATGATGTGCTTATTATACATATCTTTTATCTCAATAGGTGCCCACCTCAAGCTGATCTTGGCATTGTGGTTGAACTGCAAGCTGCAGGATCTGCACCAGGCTCAGAACATGACCAGTCCCGTCTCATTACGAGGGCATGGAGCAAAATTCCGTTGTTTGACAGTCAGGAAAGACTAATGTCTGGTCGTCATAGAATACCTCTTCGAGCTATACCTATAAAACCATATCTCCCCATGCATGATCTCAGTTCCATTCCGCAGGTAAGAAACATTAGTAAAAATACATTATGTACAGGGATGTCATATTTGGCTGTTTTTACCATTGGCACTTCTTATCTTTCCTATCACTTTCACAATATATCTGTATCTACTTTCATTCAGCTATCAAAATGCAGCACATGACTTCTTTTTCTAGTCCCTTTTTTTCCACTCCAGCCAGAGGTTAGGGCCATCGATACAGTTGGTCTCCTTCAAGACACCTGCGCCAAAGCACTTTGTTTGCTTTTGCAGTGGTGGTGTCTGTAGTCATTTGCTTTGCACAGTGAAATCACTAGCTCATGCACAACTCTCTTTAGTCATCTTCTACAACATTTATGTAGGTGCAGTAGTTCTATTATTTTCTGTCAAGTCAGGTGTTGTGTGACCCATTCAGATAACATGCCAAAATAATTTTTAAATATCTTAGTTTGTATTCAATTTTTGTATTTGGATGTGCTTGTTATAGTTATGAAGTTAGTTAGTCCAGAGAATGGTGTTGTAGTTATCTGATCATGTCACGCCTCTGTTCTCGACAGATCTCTTCAGCTCAACATAAATCTGCACCCTGATGTTCTTGCACGCCTGTGTGATGTATTTGTTTCTTTGACGCCCTATTCTTCTTTTCCCCTGAATTTGTTTTAGTGTGAAATATTTATTCTAATTACTGAATGTAGTGCGCTATTAGTAAGTGATTTGTGGATCTTAAACACTTTGACTATTCTAACATTTCATAATTAATTAAGTCTCAGTTAATAAAACTATCAACACAAGGAGAAACAGACGTGTGTTCAAATGAAACCGGACCCAGTGGCTTTATTACAAACATATGAAAGTTACATCGTCTGGTGTGACAGAATTAAATATAGCAATTGTTATGAAGCAAACATGCCACAGGGTTAGTTAGAAAATGTTGCTATAGGCATTCAGACACGTATCCTACTGCTTGGTCAGACAGCGGATTACCTTGGTTGCTCTTTGAACTATCTGGTCACCAAGGTCATGACATCTGTATCGGAGTCTAATTTTTGTCCCTTCATAAATATTTTCAAGGGTCCGAACAAATGGAAGCCACAATGGGACATATTGGGGCTATAAGATGGGTATAGCAGTACTCCCCACCTTTTCTGTGCTAACGCTTTCTGAACAATGTTCGTGACATGTGGACGTGTATTGTCATACAACAGAATCACACCACGCAAAAGTGTTTATTCTTGATTGTTGTATGCAGCTTGTCGTGTGTTATTGTAGCGGATGGCATTGATGTTCACTCCAGGTTCTTTAAAGTCTTCCAACAAAAGTCCCCCGTGGTAAAAAAACGCTGTCAGCATAACCTTACCAGCAGAATTGTGTAACTTGAATTTTTTTTGTTTTTGTGATCCGGGATGTTTTCATTAGATGCTAGCAGTTTTGCTGATTGGTTCAAAGTGGTGGCACCATGATTCACCAACTGCCACTATGTGCAAAAGAAATAAATCACCCTCCTCTTAATATCGCAGCAAGTGGTTCAAACTCCATCCCATGTCTTCTTTCTTATGGTGGTTGGTCAGCAACCGAGGTACCCATTGTGAACACACCTTCCGATACTTCAGTTTCTTGCTAACCACCATTTGAACTGTCCCCAGCAACACAGCGAATTCCTCTGCTAGCCAACGTAAGCTCATCAATTTTGGTGATAGCATCTTCTGACACAACAATATGCGCCTGATCTGGTCTCGGAAGATCTTTCATTAGTTCACATCCTTCTTCAAACATCGTTGTCCAGTTCTTCACTGTTGTCTTCAACACACTTTTGTCACCATACACTGTCTGCATTCTGCAATGAATGTCAACTGGTCGACATCCTTCAGCTGTTAGAAACCGAATCACCGCTCGCTGATTAAATCTGGACGGATCCGTATCACACCGGCCATGTTTTTAACGGTCTGCTGAGGAAACTATAAGTCGGGGGATAATTAAATTTTGCAAACTTGACGGTTGGTATGTGCTGTTTACACCAAAAGTAACATCATCATGCGCATCGTACGTATGTTAACTTGGTGCAATTCGGTCCGGCTTAATTTGAACATACCTTGTACATTGAATAAGGCTGACTGAAAGATGAATCACATAGCTATCAGATTCATCATAGAACAAACTTGTATTAGGTTTTGGTTACACAAGATAACACATGGGGGTCGTGTCAAGTAAACGGAATTCAACAGCTGATACTGTCAAAGTGAATGAAGACTTCGTCATGATACATCTTCAGCTTTAGGTGCCAGATAAATGATCCCCTTCCTTGTTTGACGTCCCTAACTCAGATACTTTGTCGTACGCTTACAAACGTCCGGATATATCTAAAAACAACAGGGATTGACTCGAGGCCATTGGTCGATAGAGCTTGGTCCAGAAATGATATTGGTTATGGCCAAATGTGCTTTCGGTGTTCCTCGTATGTTGGACACTTTTGTAGCAGATGTTCAGCAGTCATTTTGTCAGTTTCACAGACATTCATCTGTTTATCCTTTTCTTAGTTTGTTGAACAGATGGTATCTCAGTCTATTGTGACCTGTGTAAAGTATAAAGATTACTACATGCTCTCCTCTGTTGAGCTGTTAATATGCACCATTTGGTCGATGAACTATGTGCTCTGCTTCCCACCTGTCCTGTATATACACATGTAAACCTTTTGGCCTCTTCGTAAGTTATACCTACATCAGGTTGAGGTAGCTTTTCACCTTCCCTAGACAGTTTGTCAGCCTCTCAATTGCGCAAAATATTCTAATGAGAGATGGAATCCACTGAATCACAACTCTCTTGAACTGGTGATATAGTTTACAAAGTATCACTCTCAGTTCCTTTAGGTCTGTATTTTTTGGTCTCCCCATAATCAGTGACAGTGCATCTGTGAAGAGTACCTCTCTGTGTTTTCATCTGTCATTAGAATTTCTGCTGCAACTTTCAAGGCCTCTACCTATGCTCTGAAGTTACTTGAAAGTTATCCCGCCATCACTGATAGCCGTCTTTGTGTACTTAACTCAGATATAAAGCCTGGTACTCGTTATTACAGATGGGCAGACTGAGTCATGTATCTTATACTTGGATTGGTGGGATCTCTAGCAGTTTGTCTGATGCCCTGGTCATGCTGAGGTCCATGGCATACTGAACTAGAAAGTACTCATAGTTGATATATGGATACCGGGCATATACATAAATCAATCTGTGAGTACCTGTTAGATAATGACACTGCAATCAATGAAAAAGAAATCCATAGAACTGCAGAGTTTTGAAATCAGATATGGTTCAAGTAGGAAGGTGTCCTTGAGAGGACGAAGTGTGTACAACCAGTAAACTTTCAGAACAATTAATATCCGTATCTTTTGCCATTTGCTGAAACAGACCAAACATATATGAAGTCATTCATTGAAGTGATATGACCTAGCTTTACCTACATAGGCAGTACCCTCACCAGAGCAGCTAATATTGATTCTGAGGTCAATACAGGTTTGCCAAAATCAGCACTGCATTTGAAAGACTACAAGAAAATGTTTGGAATCAACAAACGAATCAGTGTTGCCTCTCATGTAGCATGTCCTTTGTAGAACGTCGCTCCCATCACAGTCTGTCTGAAAGAAACTCGTTCCCTTGCCAAAACACCAGCTTCCGCCACTGTCATACTCAGGCACTCCTGGATATCTTGGTGCCATCGTCTTCTTGGTCTACCCCTTCCTCTTTTGCCTGGCACCATACCTTCCATCACCGTCCTCTCAAGACCGTTGTGTCTCTTGATGTGACCAAAGTTTTTGCATTTTCTAGCCAAAATGGAATTGATAAACCAGTTCTCCTCTATGCTCAACTCTTGCCGAATGTCTACATTTTTTCTTTTCTCTGTCCAGGGTATTCTGAGGATCTTTCTGTAACATTTTGACTCGAAGGATTAGATTCTTTGTCTAGAAGTTTTGGTAATCGTCCATGTTTCACAGCCATAAGCTGCCACAGGAAAAACACAGGCTCTCAAGACTTTTACTTTTATCGTTTTGTTGGTGCCCTGCCATAATTTCTTCAGGCTGTTCAGTCTCTGCATTGCCATAGCTAGTCTTCTTCTGATTTCTTTCGAGCAGTCACCATTTTTGTCGATTCTGGAGCCCAGATATTCAAAATGTGTAACCTGATCTATTTCCTCACCACCCACTGTAAATTTATGCTGACATTGTGTTTTATCGGTGGTCATTATCTTTGTTTTGTTTATGTTTATGAACAGATTTTGATCTTTACTATGTCCATTAACGGCTGAAAGTAGCTGCTCTAGCCCTTCCGCACTTCTTGATAGTATCACTGTGTCATCTGTGTATCGTAACTCTGGAATCTCGTACCCCCCAATCATAAATGGGTCGAAACTTTCAATGTTCTCATCTTCTCGTACATTTCTCATTATACATTCCGCATATATGTTGTACAGATAATGTGAGAGGATACATCCCTGTCGGACTCCCTTTTGTACTGCAATCTGATGTTTGCCCAGATAGTCGGACAGCGGCTTGTTGATCTTGGTATTATGTCTCAATGAGATGGACTATATGCAAAGGAAACCCCATTTCCTTCATGATTCTCCGCAGATTTTGATGTTTTACCGTGTCGAAGGCCTTAGTGTAATCAATGAAACATGTGTACAGGTCTACATTAAACTCTACATTTTTCATAGATATTCCTTAAATTGAATATGTGGTCCCGGGTCCCTCTGTCTTTCCTAAAACATGCCTGAACTACGTGAATTTCAGATTCAAACCTTTTCTCTATCCTTCTTAATAGGATTCGCAAGAGTATCTTGCTAGCATGGCTGATCAGTGCGATAGTTAGGTAGTTCGTGCACAGCTTCAGGTTGCCTTTTTTGGGGAGGGGAATATAAATTGATTTATTCCATGCTTCTGGCCACTCTGCACTGTGCCATATCTGTTTACACAGCTTGTGATAGACTCGAGCACATGCCTCTCCTCCTGCTTGTATTAGCTCTGCTGGGATATCATTGCATCCTGGGGACTTTCCCTTTTTCAGGCTTTTAATTGCAGAGCGTACTTCTTCCAATGTTGGTTCAGGTTCTTTCTCATCCTTTGGTAGGATTGTAACAGAGCTTTGTGCTATCTCCATACATGGTTCTGCAGTACTGTCTCCATCTATTCAGTATGTCTTTGGTTTCTGTTAATGTGTTATCCTCTTTGTCATTTATGACATGTGGAACCGGACGGAATTCCCTTGTCAGTGTTCTTATTGCTTTGAATGCATCTCTTTCTCTGCCTTGTTGTAGGTTTTCTATATCCGTACATGTTTCTACTATGTATCTTCTTTTATCTTTTCTTATTTCTCTTCTAACTTTTCTTGCGCAGTGTTTTAAATGCTGTGTTGGTCCCCTTACTTCCCATTTGTTTTAATTGTTGCCTTTCTGCAATGAGTTTCTGTGTTTCCTCTGTTATATAGCTCTGTGTCTTGTGCAATATCTTTGGAATCATTTCTTTTGTTGTCGAGATCAAAATATCCCTTGCGTACGATGTCAACTCCTCAGATCTCATCTCTTCCTGTTTAGTAAGTAACGCCTCAAATTTGTTTTCTACTTTGATGTTGTATTCAGTAGGTATTGCTGATACATCGAAGCGTATTGGCTGGCAACCTTTGTTGATCCTCCGTAGTCTTGTTTGGAAAACTGCAAACAGTAATTCGTGGTCCGTATCGCAGTCTGCTCCTGGCAGCGTTTTTGTCGTCAGCACATTTGATCTCCATCTTTGTTGCACTAGGATGTAGTCTATTTGGTTTCTGCTGTTGCCATCAGGGGAGGTCCACGTGTACAGTCTTCGTGGATGTTGTTTGAAGAAGGTGTTGGCAATGGAGAGGTTGTTTTCCGTGCAGAATCCAACCAGTCTTTCTTCTCGCTCATTTCTGTGTCCCAAACTAAAAGGTCCTCGAACACTTCTCTCCTCTTCGGCTCTTTCCTCTCCGACTTTCGCATTGAAATCTTCAATGATGACCAAGATGTCTCTTTTTTCAACTTTTTCCATCGCTTATTGCTATTCAAATAGGCATGTTAATGTCTGTTGCCAGGTTGCCAAAGATTATCCGTAGTAGGTACGTTAAAACTTCATAGGGCTTACTAAAGGTTAAAGGCAAGGGCTCGACCTTCAACGCCTCGGGTTTCACCATATGGTTCGGTCTCTCTCAGCAGAAAGATATCCCGCTTGGGGGAAGGTACAAATAATTTAGTGAAATTTGTAACTAGAATTTTTTATTTTGTCCGGGGAGCGACAGTTAAGCCTGCTCTTTTCGATTTCAAACTTTCAAGGGATTTTTAACGCGCTCGAGTTGAAGACTGGATACGGAAGACAGATCTCACCATCAGGGGAGTTTTTACCTGACAAAAATCCAGGTCTCCGCCGTGATTTTATCCCGCGACCGCCGGCACACGAGGCGAACACCTTACCTCGAGACCAAAGTTTATGGAAATAATAATCATAAGCCACACCTGATGCTTAGAAAATAGAAAGATTTGAGTCTCCGCTTAAAAGTGCAGCCCAGCTATTTCCCAACATAACTTATCAAAAGAAGAAGTAGTGGTTTCAGGGTGGCGGTTAATCAAAATGATGCTCGATAAATTAAATGCTAGAAATGATGAAACATGCAGAAGTTTACACGAAACAAGGCACTACAAATGTAAACACCTCCAACATGACACTCACTGTCATTTTCATGAAACGGGATCAAGATACTGAGCAGCGCAAGAGCTGCAGTGGTCATCGACCCATAGTTGACTGCCAGCGAATCAGAGCGGCCAAGACCCTTCTACACCTCCACGCGGTGATCCTGGATAACAGGCTGCAACAGAGCAGACTGGCTAAGGAGTAGGGATCGAAGAGGGAATGCTAACCCGATACTCAAAAAATGCTTGCTGAAGTCGGATGTGTTGGACCGAAAGGTGCAAATATCGCAGTCAAGCTGTAAACTACGACACAACGCATTCCGTTCTCTGGACTACATTCTGCTACTTAAGCCCTTTCATGGTTTGGTAGCGGGAGATTGAGAACGAACGAAGCCAAGCCATTTTCATGATACTCATGACGACAGCAGGGATAACATCCTTCACGTGTTTCTTAGCTTTGTGACCATTTCCTTTTTGCTACCGACAATCCATCGTTTTCTTGGTCTGACTTTTGCTCTGAAGCCTTACTATCTGGTGGTATAGTGTCGTGCGGTGGATACGTGTGAGGGCTGTAACATTTTATACCAAAACCATTAAAGTTTATCTTTATCAATATATGCAATGCACGTTATTATGTTCTGTCTCATGTCATTATTTCACATATGTTCTATTCTAGCGATGCTGACCCCGATCCGTAAGGATATCAGTTCACACCTTGTGATCTTTCAGTCTTGTGCCTTGGTCAGGGTTCCATGTAAAAAGTAAAGTAAAGTAACCCATAGCATTACTGCCGTAGTGGTGTGAGGTGTTAGCGATCTCACATTTCAAAGGCTCGGCTATATGAGGGCGAAAACCTTGTAGTCTTGTTTGGAAAACTGCAAACAGTAATTCGTGGTCCGTATCGCAGTCTGCTCCTGGCAGTGTTTTTGTCGCCAGCACATTTGATCTCCATCTTTGTTGCACTAGGATGTAGTCTATTTGGTTTCTGCTGTTGCCATCAGGGGAGGTCCACGTGTACAGTCTTCGTGGATGTTGTTTGAAGAAGGTGTTGGCAATGGAGAGGTTGTTTTCCGTGCAGAATCCAACCAGTCTTTCTCCTCGCTCATTTCTGTGTCCCAAACCAAAAGGTCCTCGAACACTTCTCTCCTCTTCGGCTCTTTCCTCTCCGACCTTCGCATTGAAATCTCCAATGATGACCAAGGTGTCTCTTTTTTCAACTTTTTCCATCGCTTCTTGCAAGGTGTTATAAAAATCATCCATTTCACAATCGTCTGCTGCTGATGTTGGTGTATACGCTTGAATTATTGTTAAATTTCTAGTCTTTTTCTTTAGTCTGATTACAATTATGCGGTCGTTGACTGGATTGTAATCGAGTGGTGAAGGTGCTGTCTTCTTTGACAGAATAAAGCCGATCCCGCTTTTTCCACCCTTGTCTGTCCCAGAGTATATAAATGTTTCTCCTGAGGAGCTGGTACAGTGCCCTTGACCGGCCCATCTATGCTCAGAGACTCCAAGAATCTCTATCTTGGTTCTCTTCATTTCTCTTCTGATCATGAATAACTTGCCCTGGTATAGGCTCCTGACGTTCCAGGTGCCTATTCTTAGTTTTGTTTTTAGTCCCATTTCAGAGTTGTCCACTGTAATGCAGTCAGGCTTTAGGCCGTCATCTCTATTACTTGTACTGACTCTGAAATTGGCCTCTTCCCCAGTTGGCGTCGATGATCTGCCTGGTCTGAGGGCCTCACCATCAGATCTTTGAGTTTCGTTTCTCTCGACTGTCATAGGTTTCTTGGCATTTTACATCCAGTAGTTTGCCATTGCTTTCTGGACGTTGTTCTGGCCGCTTACCAACTATGGTCTCTGGTGCACCCTTAGCCCGATACCAGGCGTTTCCAGCTCCCGCTTTCAGAGTCGTTGTCGCACAGGTCGATCTTCCGCCTCTTCCACCAGCAGCTGTGTGTACTTGTCAGGGGTGGACTCCCCTTCTTGTCATTTCACCCATGTAGTTTAGCCGGCCAGCCAAAGCCGTTGCCCGGAGGGTGGCGCTGCCGTACACAGGCAGACTCTAGGAGCCATACGTGAGCTAGACAAAAGTTGGGGAACCAAATAGGATCCTGGCCATCAAGGATGTGGCTGCCTCTCACCATGAGGTGCTATCCCTTACACACTTCTGCCCTACCAAGTTAAAAAGTGTAATTCTGCAGTAGTGATAACCACTCTTCAGCATGTCTACAAAACATGGATAGTGAATAGCAGACATGCCAGACAACTCACATCATTTTCATATGGGCTGTCTACACAAGCTACTCAGAAGTAGCCGTCAGGACAAAGTACCGAATTCTAAAATTCTCAACAAGTCTACCATGTTGAGTATCCATATGCTTCGACAGCTAGTCCAGATATGGTTGACAAGACATGTATTTGCGTGCTTTCGACAATCATATCCCGACGCAGCTGCTGTATGGTGTGCTAATAAAAGGCTGTTGCTCATCGAGGAAACGAAAGAAACGTTACAAAGATTCTTTTTAAAATGTCTGAAAAGTTTCAAAATCGATGTCACTTTCTGGGAGATGCTCGCACGAACTGCCCTCTGATGTGCAAATACAACACAAGGTTCTCAGTTTGCAGAGCGGAATTTCGTCGCAGAGGCTCAGAGAAAGTGAGCTGCCTGAAAGAACAACGCTTAGCGGTCAACTCTTTACATGTGTATCCCACGTGTAGCAGAGCCTGCCATGCTAAGATAAGTCTCTACAGTCATATGAGATCACATCTTGCAGTGCAAGTATGATTCTGTCGCCATCTTCGCTTGTGATGGACAACTATTATTTATATGACCCTGTTGAATTATTCAATCTTGTAGTGCAAGTATGATTCTGTCGCCATCTTCGCTTGTGATGGACAACTATTATTTATATGACCCTGTTGAATTATTCGTTGATGTAATAAGACCATAGACAGTAACCATGGGCAGTAATTCATCTAGGAGAAGTAAACCTCTGAATTCAAACTGCCTTTTGCACAGTCTGATGAATGTCAGAGGCTAGTGAGAGTCATTCATTTAGAATGAAAAGACTCGCAGAAATCAAATATCGCAGTATGGTTACTGTCTGAAGAAGAAGAAGAAATATCGCAGTCTAACCAATAAATACGACACAACAACTAATAATTCTTATGCTTAAAAAAGAAAGATCAATTAAGAAAAGAAAGGTTGTAGTGAGTTTGACAAATTTATTTGCTGTCAAGAAATATCTTCTTAAAGTCATTGACCAAAAGTGGATGAATTTTTGTTGGAAAACAAATTACTTTTTTAATGATATTATCGACTACAGTATAATATTAAAGATGTTTTGTTTTTTTGTTGTTTTTTTAATAAGTATGGAGAAGCAGAGCTGTATTATCGCATTGTCAATATGCGTGATGCACAGAGCCAATCTATGGCCACAATAGCTGCAACTAATCAAGACATGTATCAAGTGGCTCCAGTGGTAAGTAAATACATTTTTAATTATTTGAGATTTATGTTTATTAGCATTTTATTTTTCTGAAACATATAATGTTGCCTTTAATTCCTTTTTGTTTAAAACTAATGGCTGTGGAGGATTTCTTATAGTGTGCTTGAAATTTCTTTCTGGGCAAACTTGTAGACTAATCAGTGTTTTAAAAAAAATAGAATTTTGAGCTGTCAGTGGCATGAACATTTTAAAAAATGTATCTAAATGTTCCATGTTTTAATCTCTGTTATAAAGTAAGTTATAAATAGTCTATGTTAAAAGATATTCCACAACTAAACTATGCCAGAGACTAACAACCTTTGACATTGCCTCTGTCAATCAAATTTACAGCAGGGAAATCTTAGCTACTCATTGCTTTTATTTTATGTTGTTCACGATTAAACACAAATAATTTGATATCCCTTGTTGGGGTTCACACATCTGTTATTTGTTTCTCAAGCCGCTATATTTGTTATGTGCTAGACATGAAGAGTCCAAAAGTCTGTAATATTTTTTTATTAAGAGAATAATATGAATTAAGATTATTTTGTGTATCCTCCTTATATGTGGGAGCGTGCCTCCTCATTTGTGTGGGGAAGTGTCTAATTCATGGGCGTGTCTCATGTGTGGGCATCTCATATATGTGGGCGTGTCTCCTCAAATGTGTGGGTGTGTGTATCACTAGTACCAATTTACATAGCATTCATTAATAAGATGAATAAAGAAAAGCATGTCTCCTCATGTATGAGTGTGCCTGCTTCTCATGTGTGTGGGCGTGTCTCCTCATGTGTGTGGGCGTTGCTCCTCCTCATTTGTGTGGGTGTGTCTCCTCCTCATGTGTGTGGACGTGCCTCCTCATGTGTGTGGGCGTGTCTCCTCATGTGTGAGTGTGCCTGCTTCTTATGTGTGTGGGCGTGTCTCCTCATGTGTATGATCGTGTCTCCTCATGTGTGTGGGTGTGTCTCCTCCTCATGTGTGTGGGCGTGTCTCCTCACATGTGTGGATGTGTCTCCTCACATGTGTGGATGTGTCTCCTCATATGTGGGGCAGTATTGTCTCATATTTGTGGGAGTGTCTCGTGTGTGGGCATCTTATATGTGTGGGCATGTCTCCTCATTTGTGGGGATGTCTCCTCATTTGTGGGCATGTCTCCTCATATGTGGGGATGTCTCCTCATATGTGGGCATGTCTCCTCATATGTGGGCATGTCTCCTCATATGTGGGCATGTCTCCTCATATGTGGGCATGTCTCCTCATATGTGGGCATGTCTCCTCATATGTGGGCATGTCTCCTCATATGCGGGCATGTCTCCTCATATGTGGGCATGTCTCCTCATATGTGGGCATGTCTCCTCATATGTGGGCATGTCTCCTCATATGTGGGCATGTCTCCTCATATGTGGGGATGTCTCCTCACATGTGGGGATGTCTCCTCATATGTGGGCATGTCTCCTCATATGTGGGGATGTCTCCTCATATGTGGGCATGTCTCCTCATATGTGGGCATGTCTCCTCATATGTGGGCATGTCTCCTCATATGTGGGCATGTCTCCTCATATGTGGGCATATCTCCTCATATGTGGGGATGTCTCCTCATATGTGGGGATGTCTCCTCATATGTGGGCGTGTCTCCTCATATGTGGGGATGTCTCCTCATATGTGGGGATGTATGTATTCCTAACAACACTTTACATAGCATTCATTAATAGGATGAATCAAGAAAACCTATTTATTCATTACAGAATGCAATATTTACTATCATATACACATTTTAGTGGCATTAAAATTATTAACTGGCATTTTAAATATTCATTGTGGCCATATCACTTCAACTAATCACTTTGAAAAAGTAATATAACTTCAGTCTTAATGATACTCAATTTGGTGGTGACAAAAATTTTTATATTTTCATACAAATGCAGACAAACCTAGAGAATTATGTTATGAGATTGTTATATGATATTTGCTTATTATTGATGGTTGTAGAATTGTAACTGTCAACTTTCCTTAAAATCTTTAGTACCAAAAAGTCTGAAGCTAAAAGGTTCCTAAATAAATATATAATAAATTATGTAAATCTGGTTTAAATGTCTATGAATAAATCTTTATGTTTTGACTCTTAGTATCATTAATCTTTTATCTATTTTAAATGAGACTTATGACACACGTTATTTCACATTACTGAAATCCACCAAGAGGATTTATAGAATTGAGACATACAGGCTACTTTTCCTTGCAGTCATCACCCACTTCACTGGCTAAGTTGTTATTTTACCTCAGATAGAAAAAAAACTGGTGTACCGAGGATTTAGATGCTTGCCCTTGTGGTGAGAAGTGAGCCACGTAGCACAGTGGTTAGCGCGCTGATTTCGCATCTGAGTGGTCCTGGGTTCATTCCCCAGTTCAGGCAGAAATAGTTTTTCATACCGCAACGGTACACGGGTCGACCCAGCCTTAAATGAGTACCGGTTCAGTTCGGGAAATAAAGGCGGCCGGTGTGATGCTGACCACATCATCCACTAAGTGGATACTTTACTTTTACCTCGTGGTCAGAAGACCAACATTCTAGCAACTCATTGTTTTTACCTCATTGTTTTATCTTATCAATGTAATATTATCACTTGTACATCATCTACTTATATTATTATTATTGTAGAAAGTGTATTTTATTATAAGTTGGTGGCGGTATCTTAGAGCTTTTAGAAGGTCCCGTAGAAAAAATTATTCCTCCTTGCTTAGACTTTTCTATGACTTTACATTGATAGCTTGCTTGCTCTGCTTGTATGTGTATTCATCTTTTCAGTTTAATTTATAGTGAAACAAAGATTTTTTTTCCATCAATAGAGCTTAATCCTTTGAACCAAGTCCGTAAAATCCCATTCCACTGTGCTCCTGAGAAAATACGCACAATGTATACATTTCAGGAAAGCTATTTACTATGACAAAACTATGTGCTCTAATTTAGTTATTCTATCTAAAATTGACTGATCTGCTAACCTACAATGTTCCTACTTCAGTAGTGTGGAATATATTCATCAAAATTTACTTGATACATCATGTGACTTAATACTGGGGAACAAAGAACATGATTACTGCACACTACTATGCTACCAATTAAATGTGAGTATGTAAGGTTGTGCGCAGGAAGGCGTCTAGTGCAGTAATGACCTTGAGCTCAGAAAGAGCTAAACAAAAGAAAGTTGACAAACTGAAAGTCACATATATTTCTTAAATTTCACATTTTAGAAATCACTAGTGAAAGATGTTTCTGTTTAGGGTTGTTATGTCATTTATTAGTCTATTATTAATGTGACATAGAATACATAATAAGGAATGTATTTAGATAGAAACTGTTTAGAGAAAAGGGCAATAATATTTGTTTGCCTCACACTTTCTTTACAGGGTGGAGTTGTGCTAACTCAGGTGGCTGTTACACCAATTCCTCCCCCTCCCTCTGCAATCCCACCCAGTTCTCCAATGGATTATTCCCATAGAGTGAGGTATGGATAGATAAGGGTACTAGTCAATGAACTGTTAAGTGCAAACTTCAGCTCTGAAGAGCTCATCAGAGAATAAGCAGCAATCAAGGATTTTTCTTCTGTAAAATATGTTTAGGAGCATATGATTTATTTATTTGAAGGTCAGTAAAAAAATAATTTAATTCAGCTACGTAAAATAATTTTGAAATATAAAAAAGCAGTGTTATTTCAGTAAGAAGAATAATAAACTTTCGTAATGCAACGTAAATATTTTATTCGAAATTTAATTGAACTTGCCGTTAACATAATATGTGAGGCACTAAATGTAACCAGTACATGTATTAGTCAAATGTTCCATATTAAGTTTGGCTTCCAATACAAAACATGTAATTTTTATGTTTGCATGTCGTTTTTCTTTTACTTTTCTTCACTTTATATATACACCAGAATTTGCTTATAAAAATAATTCAAAATTTTATGCTCTTGTTTCAAATATTCTTGTAGATAATTGTAGATAATTATTTTATTTTATTTTTCTATATATAAATAAATAAGTTCAAGCTACAGTGTTACCGAGAGCCAAATGTCTGTAAAAACATATAGGTAATGGCTCAGTAACCTCACCAGGACAAATACATATAGGTAATGGTTCAGTGACCTCATGAGGACAAATACATATAGATAATGGCTCATTGACCACACCAGGACAAATACATATAAATAATGGCTCAATGATCACACCAGGACAGATACATATAGATAATAGCTCAGTGACCACACAATAAGTGCTCAGTTCCTATCAGTAAATGGCGAAGAGTCTTACTGATGGTTCCTGTAGCTTGCTGGTTGTACACACTCCTGCAACGTCCTCTTAGGCATCCCTCTCTGCTGGCCCCACAAATTTCTCTTTATGACTACCCTTCCTTTCCTGGCAAAAAAAACCTGGGTCAAATGGAGCACGTAAATAACGGGTTTAACACAATACAATGAGAAATGAACATTCTGCTACTTAGCCATTCAAACTTGCATTATCGCCATTTTTTGTTAGAAATTAGTTTTATCTTATGTCATATACCATGTTGTACAAAGTATCACTAACATAAATGTTTTGTTGTGCCATTATTAATATGTAGTATTACTACTCTAAGAAAGCCAGTTCTATCTTAAGTTTTTCATTAATAATAGCATACAACCTTCCTTATGTTTACACTCCCACACTTACAGAGGCACACACACACACCGAGGCACACACACGCACCGAGGCACACACACAGGAGCACAGAATCATACTCCCCATTGATGTTACCAACATCACACAAATTAACCAATAAAAGCTGAAAACAATGGGGTTCTTGATTTCAGAATTCCCATTGTGTTCAGCTGTTATTGGTTAATTTGTGTGATGTTTGTAACCATTTTGTTTCTGTTTTGTTTAATGCTTAACCTTTGCATATTTTTTTATTTTTCCAGGAACTCGAATATGCCCCCGATCCAGAACTTGAATATGATTTCGGACCCGATTATCGGCTTCCAAGTCGACCGGGTGAAACACGCAGAGCTTGGTGAGGGAAAAGTCAGACTTACAGCCTATTATCATTTTAGTGGAAAGGTAAGTTTCGAAACTATCTTACTTATTCTTCTTCTGCGATCGATCTCAATCTCCTGCAAACCAAACTATGAACATGGCTTTGAGTGCACAAGTATGTTTTTAGAACGGAATGTGTTGTGTCGCTAGTTTACAGCTTGACTGTGATATTTACACCTTTCAGTCCGACACATCTGTCTTCGGCAGGTCTTGCTTATAAAATTAGAGAACGTTTAATTCATTAAAGAAAAGCCTTGATATGCAGCTGTTATTAGCTTGTGCATAACCTCTAGTAAGTAGCTTTTAAGTACATTTATCAAGAATCATTAGAGCTGAATGAGGGGTAAAGAATACGAGGTCTTTTCACAATATATTGCACCTTTGGCCAGGAAAAATTCAATAACTTACCTGGGGGTCTGAAACCATAATTCCCTTCAAAGTACTCTCCTTGAAACTGTACATACTTCTTCTAGCGGTTCCACCATTGTTGGAAGCATTTCAGGAAGGCTCTTCGGAAATGGAGTACAGCTGAGCTCATAATGTCTTCTTGTGACTCAAATTATGTTCCTTTCAGTGACATTTTCAACTTGGAGAACATTAAAAAATCACAAGCAGCCATGTTGGGAGAGCATGACGTACCAGAGAAATGTTATGTGTAGCCAAGAAAGTCTGAATCAAATGTGAAGAATTGGCAGAGGAGTTGTCATGATAATAATAGCTGTCCGTCGTTGTTGATGAGGACCGCCGACATCATCCTTGTCACAGATTTCCCTGTTGGGTGTGGGTGCGCATGTGGCTGAACAGGCCAATGCGGGCACGAAAACATCTGCTACATATCGGGCACACGAGGTTTGTAGAAGGGGATTGTGTTCCCGCTGTTCGGGATTTCCGGTTCTCGCGTCTGCTCTGGGCTTTCAAAACACGGTCGTCTTCACCGGCAGCTACACCCGATTTGACTGCGCTTCTCCAGTCAGATCTGTTTTGCGCAAGATATTCCCAGGTGTCGATGTCTATCTGGCAACTTTTTAGTGAGTCCTTCAGACCGTCTTTAAAACGTTTCTTTGGGCGCCCTCTCTCGCGCCATCCCTCTCTCAGCTCGCCGTAGAGAAGCTTCTTTGGGAGCCGCTCGTCTGACATACGGACGAGGTGTCCGGCCCATCCTAGTCGTGCTTTTTCTAGCAGTGCATGGATGCTGGGCATGTTAGCCCTCGAGAGAACCTCGATGTCAGTGACACGATCTTGCCATCGGATGTGGAATATTCGCCTCAGGCACCCTGTGTGGAAGTGGTTTAACCTCCTTGCATGTCCAGAGTATACAGTCCAGCTTTCGCAAGCGTATAGTAGGGTTGGAATGATGGTTGCACGGTAGACTTTGAGTTTGGTCTTGACGCTGATGCCACGACGTGCCCAGACCATCGAGCGCATTCTACCAAAGGCTGTGCTGGCCTTTGCTATTCTGCTTGCCACCTCATCGTCTAGGCTGACAGATCTCGACAGCGTGCTGCCCAGATATGTGAATTTGTCTACGGCATTCAACGTCTGCCCGCTGACTGTAGTCTCTGGTTTTGTGTACGGCATGCCTGGTGCTGGTTGGTACATGACCTCTGTTTTTTTTTGCATTTATGGTCAGGCCAAAATTTTTGCATGCGGCAGAGAACTGGTCCATTCCAACCTGCATGTTCAGTTCTGAGTTGCTCATTAGAGCGCAGTCGTCAGCAAATACAAGTTCCCTGATTATGTCACCAGCCACTTTGGTTTTGGCCTTCATTCTTCTGGAATTGAGTAACTTGCCATCTGTGCGGTACTTTATGGGTATTCCAAGCTCCAATGATCTGAAGGCGTCCGTTGTCATGATGAAGCTGCCAAATTCCCGTTGCTCACAAGTTCGGTCATTTGCATTACACAGCATCACAAAAGTGATAGATGACCTCCAGGTAGTAATCTTTGGTAATATTTTGGCCTTGTGGCGTGTTCTCATGATGCACAACCCCACAGGAGTCTAAGAAAACGATCAACATGACTTTGACGTTGCTGCACACCTGCCATGTTTTTTTTTGGCCTCGGGGATGATGAGTGTCTCCAATTGAAAAACCTGAACCTAGATTTTTGGGTCATACCCGTAAACCCTTGACTGATCACAGTATTCAGGAAGTCATTATCGCTGTTTAAACAATCCAGCATGTCTTGTGAGACTTCCAGATGAAGCTGCTTCTGCTCCACCATTAGCAGCTTTGACACGAATTTCATGGAACTCTCCAAATGGCCAAATCCTCACTCAAAATGGAGTACCGAACCAATACGTATCCTCGCCACCTCTGCAAGTTCTCGGATGGCAACTAATGGTTTTGCATGACCAAAGTCTGCACTTGGTCAGTAGATTTGTCATTTCGGCTTGTTGAGGGCCTACCAAAAAGTGATCCGCTCTCCATCGATGTGTGGCCAACTTTGAAGCGATTGTACTATTCTTTAATTTGTGTAATGCTCATGGCATTGTCGCCAAAAGCCAGTTGGATCTTCTGAATGGGTTCCACTTGGGTGTCGCTAAGCTTTTGGCAAAATTTGAGGCAATACCGCTGCTCAAGTTCATTTTGTGATAAATGAAAATCTTATGGGTGTTCACTACACTCACTCCCTGGCAGACTGACGCTCTCTGCAGATGGAAACAAATTAACACATGTACATGAAGGTCCCCTACACCTCCTTGCCAGAGGACACCTCCCATTATTAATTTGTTTTGCTGGAAAAATTACAATTTTGAACCGATCTCGCACATTTAGAGAATGAGTGAGAACGAACCGAAAATAATGGTTGTGAAAAAAGAGAGCTAAAGCATGAATTTTGTTTTCGTGATTTATTGTTTTTAAAAGGCTTTATTACAAGGCGTTTCAAATGAAACCGGACCTAACTACACCAACTGAACATACGTACGTGTGATACACATGATGACATAAATTCTGGTATAAACAGCACATACCAATCGTCAAGTTTGCAAAATTAAATTATCCTCTGACTCATAGTTTCCTCAGCAGACCTTTGAAAACATGGTGGGTGTGATACAGAATCTGTTCAGAGTTGATCAGCGAGCGGTGATTCGATTTTTAACAGCTGAAGCATGTCAACTAGTTGACATTCATCGCAGAATGCAGGCAGTATTTGGTGACCCGAATTGCTGAAATCAATTTTGGCGATGACATCTTTAACATTATAAGCCTGACCTGGTTTCGGAAGATCTTTCGTTAACTCACGTCCTTCTTTAAACATCGTTGTCCAGTTCTTCACTGTTGTCTTCGACACACTTTTGTCACCATACACTGCATGCATTCTGCGATGAATGTCAACTGGTCAGCCTCCTTCAGCTGTTAGAAACCGAATAACCACTCGCTGATCAACTCAGGATGGATTCCATATCACACCCGCCATGTTTTCATGCTGAGGAAACTATGAGTCGGAGGATAATGAAATTTTGCAAACTTGATGATTGGAATGTGCTGTTTACGCAGAAGTGACATCATCATGCGCATCGTGCATATGTGCACTTGGTGCAGTTAGGTCCGGTTTCATTTGAACAAACCTCATATTTAATTGAGAGAAATATGAAGTGGTTGTTGACAAATAAACAGTAAGAAAGACATATTAGGTGAAAAAGGTTATTAATTCTTCTTTAATTATTCTTAAATGCATTAACCATTTCACGGTGGGACTTCGGTATTATTTTGCGTCTGATGTGACTTTTGGTTCAAATATAGTTAATAGACACAAAACAGCTTTGCCTCTTGCATATGCTAAAATGAACATCTGGTTCTAATAACCTTTAGTGCAGCCTGTAGGGTCATTTCTTGCTCGTTCATTCTCAATCTCCCGCTACCAAGCCCTGAAAAGGGCTTTGCAAGTAGTTTACAGCTTGACTACAATATTTGCACATTTTAGTCCGACACATCTGACTTCAGCAGGCATTTCTGAGTACCGGGTTAGCCTTCACTCTTTGATCCCTTCTGCTTAGTCAGTCTGCTCTATTGCAGGCTGTTATCCAGGATCACTGCGTGGAGGTGTAGAAGGCTCTGGTTCGCTGGCCCTGATGCTAGCAGCCAGCTACGGATTGCTGACCACTGCAGCTCATGCACTATTCAGTATCTTGATCGAATTTCAGTCTCTCTCCCTCCCTCCCTTCCTCTCTCTCTCTCTGTCTCTCTTTCTCTCTCTTTCTCTTTCTATCTTGTATTCCTAATATTATGAAATTCTCTTTCTGAAGCTTCACTCTATGAATCTATCATCCCCTTATTGTTCCTGCACAGTCCAGCTCATTGTTTTTTTCTATCTGTATTACAATGTTTATACAATAATGTGACTTCTCCTGTATGTCTTTGTTCATACAATAATGTTCCTATTCCTGTCTGTCTTACTTTGTTTATACAATAATCTGACTATTCCTGTCTGTCTTATTTTGTTTATACAATAATGGGTTCAATCCATCACCATTTATCCATGCCATCTATATTTATAAGCTAGTGTAATTTATTCCTGCTCTCTTTTCATTTCCGTGTTTATTGCTCTAGTCGTTCATCGTTTATCTTTCTTCATGTTGTACCTCCAAATCAACTGAAATCGCTTTCAACATTTTAATATTTCCCATTTTTCTGCTGCACAAATGAGAAGTTAACTAATATAGCAAAAATTTAGATAAAAGTCTTTTGACATATCTGTTAAACCATGCAATATTTTCTTTTAGATTGTCCAGTCCGCAACCAGCCCTGTTATGTGTAGCACAACATCTGTCCGCTCCAACTTTAAGTTCAACTACCACGTTTTTGGCCAGCAAGAGGCTTCTTTTCAGGATGTGAAGATGGGAGGAGACATGATTATCGTTGTTCGCTTCTATCTCAGACGGCAGCTTAGCCTGCAGGCTGATAATATAGATCCAATTGACACTTCAGGGCCACAATATGGGGAAGAGACTCTTGTTGCCTGGGCAGCTATTCCTCTAGTACTGCCCATACAAGGAGGTAAATGCCCACACATTATTGAGGGAATATTAATGTGTGTGTAATATTTTAACACTTGGTAAAGGTATTTCACATACCAGAAATATTGTATTAAATTAAACTATTGCCGGATTAATGAACCAATGCAAACAATGACCAACAAAATGCATGATAATTCAAACTAATGACCTAATAATCATCCAGAGCATACAATAAGTCATATGCATTGTTGAAATATCTCATAATGTTTAAAGGAGCAAGTTGTAATCAATAACCAAAGTAAATATCTATATATGGTGTCGTGTAAAAACGTGATTAGATGTTAAGTGACAATGCTTAGACTAATGATCTAGTAACATATACTTGTGGATCAGTACTTTACAGTGAGAAATCAAGTTAAGGATTCTCGGCTAGAGTGAGAGGTAAAGTTGTTGCTGAGATGTTATAGCATACATTACAAGAATGTTTAGTGTAAGAATGGGAATTATAAGGCACTGACTTTGCTCAGAGGTTGGTATCTGAGACCTCTAAGAAAGACAGGCAAAAAAATGTTGGACTCATCCTTGCTTTGGAAGATACAGAGGTCAGCTGGCTACAGTTACATGCGGTTAGTAAACACATTAGCTTCAGACATCCAGGAACTTCTGTGGATTTATTATCTTGATCATGCTGGGGTTAAGAGCAATGAAAATTCTGACATTCTTGCCTAAAAGGCATTTATAGTTGGAACATTGGCTTGGCTTCGTTCATTCTCAATCTCCCACTACCAAACCCTGAAAGGGCTTAAGTAGCAGAATGTAGACCAGAGAACGGAATCCGTTGTGTCTTAGTTTACAGCTTGACTGCGATATTTGCACCTTTCGGTCCAACACATCCGACTTCAGCAAGCATTTTTTGAGTACCAGGCTAGCATTTCCTCTTCGATACCTTCTCCTTAGCCAGTCTGCTCTGCTGCAGCCTGTTATCCAGGATCACCGCGTGGAGGTGTAGAAGGGTTCGCTGGCCCTGACACTAGCATGAGTCGCTGACCACTGCAGCGCATGCGCTGCTCAGCATCTTGATCCCTGGGAACATTGGATAGAGATGACATTTTGAAGTCAGTCAATGACTGCTACTTTGGATGATAACACAGCAATGGAGGAACTAGCAATCAACAGACTGCAGAATTTGTAAATTAGACATGTGTTGGTCAACTGAGAGGACAGAGGCAGGAGTGTGCACAACCAGTGACCTAGGAGAATCACCAATATTCACCAACTTCTTTGCTTTCCTGAAAGATATTGAATACTTATGTTCTACTGGGTATCCAAAACAATTATGCCTATTACCAGTTGAACAGAAGAGAGCAGGTCGTGGTCTTCAGACTTCGCACTGGCCACAATAGACTGAGGTACCACCTATTCAACAAATTGAAGATAGGTGGCACTGACGAATGCTCATGTGGTACAGGGAAAATGACGCTGAGCATTTGCTGCAAAATTGCCCGACATACGAGGATCAGAGAGAGCAGATGTGGCCATCACCAGTGGCAACACTAGACAAGCTCTATGGCAGTGTCGACAGCCTCAGGATGACCGCTGCTTTTTTCGAAAAAATGAAGCTCGACATCTGACAGCGTAAGAAGAAGAAGAAGAAAACTTATGTTCTGCCCTGAAAAAATTGACACTGATTCTCTATAACAGAATATATCAGAAAGGAAGATGCATTATTTCTTTTTCTTCTTTGGAGTCCTGAAATGGACGTTGTCCTAGTTTACAGCGAGGCTGTGACATCTGCACCTTTCGGCCTGGCACATCAGGTTTCAACTGACTTTTTTGTGTACCAGGTTTTGCTTCCCACTACGATACCTTTTCTCTGCCCGACTATACTAATGCAGCTTTTTTCCAGAGCCGCGCTTGGATAACGAAATATAGTCTTGATCAGCTCTAGTTTGCTGACCCTGATGCATACAGCCAGCTATGAGTCGCTGGCTGCACTCAGCTCATTCACTGTACTGTGTCTTTGACCCTACACATTATTTGAAAGTTGATCCTGTACAACAACAAAATATTGCATTAACCTAATCATAAATTGAACTTTCCAATAATAGTTAAAATATCCCATATAAACTAAGAAACAAATTAAAGACAACAAGCCAGGAAAGAGACAGAAATAAGTGGAATGAAACAAAGGATAACACATTTGCCTTTGATTTCTTCTGTCTTTGTTCTCAATCTCCTGCTGCTAAACCCTGAACAGGGCTTTGCAAGTAACAGTATGTAGTCCGGAGAACAGAATACGTTGTATCGTTAGTTTATAGCTTGACTGCGATATTTTGCACCTTTTGATCCGACACATCCATCTTTGGTAGATGCCTTTGACTAAGTGATCAATGAAAATTATGAAACAAGTGCATGGCAATATGATTTGCATTCCTGAAATTTCAGTAGTAAAATGAATCATCATAAAACTAATTAATTTTATAATGTATTTAAATTGCATACCTTATATATATTTATAAATATTTGTTTCAAATGATATAAGGGGACTCAGTGGCCTCGAGGTAAGGTGTCTGCCTCAGTTGCCGAAGGTCGCGGGTTTGAATCACAGTGGAGACAGTGATATTTTTCACGTGGATCTTCTGGTAAAAATTCCCTTGATATCTGGGTAGTAAGATCGGATTCCCGTTTTCAGTGTCGAGCACCTTAAAATTTCTTTGGCATTTAGAAATAGAAATGAGTAGGCTTAACCGCCGCTGCCCTGACATAATTCATGTTAAAAATCTACCCAAGTTATCTGTACCTTTCCCCAGGTGGTTTGTTAAGAGCAGCTATAGATAGCACCTAACTGGCTGCAGGTCTGCTTATCACTTGTTTGAGTCTATTAAGATGGACTCGCACATCAGTTAAACCACCATCCATGAAACTGATTGTATACAGACTCTGCAGAGTCTTCTAAACCAGTATAAAGACGTTAAGTTAATATGAATTTACATTTGTGCAAGTGTTTTTATTATTCAACATTTTCTTTTATATATGAATACATTTTCTTATAAATTTGGAAAATAAAATAGTTAAACAAATCTTCTGACATTTTGTTTGTTTTTTTCTTCAAAGAACGGCAGCACTGTAGTTCAGTATTGTTTTTAAGAAGAATGCAATGTAAGCTGATTTGATTTTTAATTCTCCCTAGCGGGATTCATAAAAAAATAGGGCAGCATTTAGTGTTCCTTTTTAAGAGATTTTTGTACTTTTTTTGGCTGCATGTCGCATTAAGGTTTACATATGCATATTTTAAAAATGAACAGATGTAGTTTTGCTTTTCTTTAGCTCAAAATAAACAACACATGAAAATAAAGCTAGTAAACAACTATATTTATCATGGAACTGAACTGAACTAGAAATATATAGTATACAACATAGTGCACACATAACCCAGCATATTTTATTTTATTTCACAAAGCGCCACAATAGTGAATCGTTGTAAACCAAATTTCTGTTTTTTTTAACATTTTTTTTCTATTTGCTTTCACCTTATTTTTCTAATCCCGAAGGCGGTGTGCGTTGCACTGTAGTTTTTATTTTGCGCCTATCGGCCTAGTGCTTCCGACTTCAGCATGCATTTTAAGTAAGGATCTGCTTCCTCCTGCATTTTCTAAGGGTTTGCTTCCTCGGGGTAACGGCCAGTGCTGTGATGGGGATCGAACCCAGCACCTTTGGGTTGTGAGCTGTGCCACTTAACCACTAGACCACGCCATCCCCGAAAACCAAATGATCATAATAGGAAATCTTAGTGTATTTTGCTAGGTAAAGGTACTGACTAAGTTGTTGTGTGATACACTCCTTTGCTCATAGTTATGTAGCACACATTTCGTAAATTAAAGCCCATTTTGTTTTAGAACTCAGATTTGCTATAAATTTTGTCCTCAGACCTCTCTGCCCGTCAGCGAAGAGAATTCAATCCTAACATAATGAGAATCAACACAGGCACACACACACTCAAACTGTTTGAGCCACCAGTCCCAGAACCCACCAACATTCCCCTGGATGACTACCACAACCAGCAGGATCATAAACGATATGGCAAAGCCACAGTTAGAATACATATCTTTCAAGGTCAGCCTCGCCCAGGCTCACTCACACCAAGTGAATTGTCTGATGAAGGGGATGATATTTTACCAGAGGTATTTCAAAGCTTTACAACTTTCATAGTCACAATTGTGTACCACAGGAGGTGAAGTTAATTTTACCATTTCCTTATATAGATCCTGTACACTTTATCATTTCCTTATATAGGGTCTGTACACTTTATCATTTCCTGATATAGGGCCTGTACACTTTATCATTTCCTTATATAGGGCCTATACACTTTAACATATCCTTATACAGGGTCCATACACTTTACCATTTCCTTATATAGATCCTGTACACTTTACCATTTCCTTATATAGGGCCTGTACACTATCATTTCCTTATTTAGATCCTGTACACTTTATCATTTCTTATATGGGGCCTGTACACTTTACCATTTCCTTATATAGGGCCTGTACACTTTATCATTTCCTTATATAGATCCTGTACACTTTATCATTTCCTTATATATGGCCTGTACACTTTACCATTTCCTTATATAGGGTCCATACACTTTACCATTTCCTTATATAGATCCTGTACACTTTATCATTGCCTTATATAGGGTCTGTACACTTTACCATTTCCTTATATAGGGTCCATACACTTTACCATTTCCTTATATAGGGTCCATACACTTTACCATTTCCTTTTATAGGGCCCGTACACTTTACCATTTCCTTATATAGTACCCGTACACTTTACCATCTTCTTCTTTGTTCCTTGGTCAGTGACTGACAAAGCTGTCAAGGACTTTCACACCTCATGACGTCTTTAAGAGCAGCAACAAACTCCCTTCATTTCACTCATTCTGTAGATATCTTTGTGCAGTGCCCTAACTTTGATTCATAATTCCTCACCAAGTGTCCTAGGCTGACTTATCTTTCCCCTTCCCTCTGGGATCCACACCAAAGTAGTTCTGGTGATGGTGTCTGATTATTTCCTTAGGAAATGACCTATCCAATTTCAGTGTAGACCGGTAAGGATAGCGGCTCTCGGTTGATGATAGTGTTTGGCCAGACAATTCTATGAATCTTTCTTAGGCAGGTCTCTGTCACTCTCCAGCACTCTGTCCCACACAGAAGCACAGAAACCACGCAACTCTTGTATATTTATAGTTTAGTGTTTGTGCTGCACTGCGTTGACACTTTACCATGCATGTCATAAAATGTTATTGCATGGAGTTGTTCATGGAGCTAGCAACCTCATTATGTAGGAAAAAGTGCCACATTGTCTTACAAATCGTAGGTTTGCCGCTACAGTTGGCCCTTTACAAATGATATATCCACCTCTACAGTAGGCCCATTACAAGTGTTAGGTTCACCTCTACAGTTGGCCCCTTACAAATGTAAATTCACTACTACAGTTAACTCCTCACATCAAAGCACTTTGTGTGTTCCAGCAGTGGTGGTTACTGTAGCAATTATTTTATGCGATGAAGCTGCTAGCCCATTCACAACTCTCTTTTAGTCACCTTTTCAACATGTTTGGAAGATTGTGGTGGGCCAGTTCTTTGCGCTTCACCAACTCCCATATTTCTACAGGAGTAAAAAAGGACACAGGAAAAAAAGCCATGACATTACATTCATAGGGGTTGAAATGTTAAATAATTTATAGTGCAGGGTCTTCATCGTTATCAGGTGAGGTTACCTTCTCTCTTCCTTGCTTTGCCATCCCTAACTTAGGTCAAAGTCTTGTACCCATTGTTATAGCTAAATAAACTACTGTATCAAGAACCTGATCCATTTGTTGTGAGAGACAAGCACCACAACCACTCTACCAATAATACGTATGTTTGCACTATTCTAAACAAAAGAGAGATACAAAAATTACCAGTATAAAATACAAGAACATTCTTCTTGTTCTTCTGCGTTTGTCCTGAAAAGAACGTTGTAGTTTGCAGCATGGCTGCATTTCTTTGACTCCCGTGGACTTGTGCATCACGAATATACACCACAAGGTCAAAACATTACCAAAGAGTACTACCTGGAGGTTATCCGTCACCTTTGTGATACTGTTCGACACAAACCTGTGGACAATGGGAACTTGGCAGCTCCATCATGGCAACCCACCATCATCCCAACAGACTCCTTGTGGAAAACTGGCAGCCGAAAAGCAGAATTAAACAAAAGTCTGTACGTCACCATGTTAGTGAAATCAAAGACAGATACCATCTACCAGAAAGAAGACAAGAGTTACAGAGAATAGGAAAAGACATACCTCCACAAGCATTCCTTAAAACACCAGAAATACAGGCAAACTTAATAGATGATACAACCAAAAGTTCAGATTTAAGTACTCTCATTCGAACTGCACAAAGAACTATTGATGCCTATCCTGATGAATGGATACATGTATATACTGGTGGATCTGCATTTAGAGCCACCATCAAAGCAGGTTATGGCGTTTATATAAAATACCCGGACGGATCCTCTGATGAACTGTCTGATGATTGAGGGGAGGTTTGCTCCAACTATGAAGCTGAGATCACTGCACTTGAAGCAGCTTTGTACCATCTGAGGACTGTTTTTGATGCCTTTCCTTCAAAGGCCCAAAACACTGTTATTTTCACAGACTCAATGTTAGTTCTTTAAGCATTACAAGTTGCTGGTCATTGTAGACCTGACCTTATCCAAATATCTCTAGACATTGACCACATTATTACTTCCAGTGCTGTCAAAATAGTTCTGCAGTGGATCCCTGGACACTCAAACACACCTGGCAATGTCAAGGCAGACAGACTAGCAAAGGAAAGATCAAGACAAGAACAGCCACACATAGCAACAACTTTACAAAGAGTCAGACAGCTCATAAGATCAGCAAACAAAGAACCTTGGATGAACAGATGGGCATGGGAAACACGAGAAGAGAGGTCTACAGACATATGGCAAACCCCAGTCCAAATGACAGTGTAAATCAACTCACAAGGTAGGATCAGAGCACCGTTTGCCTACTAAGAACCCAACACATCCCACTAAACAAACACCTGAACAGAATCCAACCACAACATACTCCTGAGTGCCAGCTGTGTACACACCCATATGAAACCGTTGATCATCATCTCTTTGAGTGCTCAGCGCTTCGTGGCCAGATACATGTAACACTTTGTATGGCACTAGACAACAGCTGATAAACACGTGTAGATACTATTACATGGCATTGGGCCAAAGGGCGAGAGCCCGGATTCTGCTGGATCCGTAAAAACAACAACCTTTCAGGCATTTCACAAAAGGTGACTGGGAAGCATTGTAAATGGGACTTGCAACCTCATGTAAAACCATTGTTATGAAGATGTCACTGCAAATGATCAGATACAGACTTCCTGTAAAGGGGCCAACTATAGTGGTGGCCTTATGCTTCACTTGGAGCGCAAAGTCAAATCAATAGTAAACAATACTGCTTATTATCCACCTGGGGCCCTAAAGGGGAGTAATGAATAGTAACACAGTAACCTGCCAGGCATGTTGTAAAAGGCGACTATTGAGGGTTAAGCATCGGGTTGACTACCCCATCCACAAAAGCGTCAAAAGATATGGGCAGCGTCAACATTTGATGTAAGGTATATATTATAGTAACCTCTTTCAGTCATGACTGACTGTAGGATGAAATGAATTGGAGTGATAAACAAAAACAAAAATATACTTATCTTGTACTCTTGTCTTTCTTCTTGCGGCTTTGTCTTTTCACTTCTCTGTGTTGCAAGAGCTTTTCTTCACCAAGCTTGAGGTGGCCATTAGATGGAAGGTGTTACGCCTTTGCTCTTGTTTAACATAAATTGTTCAAGTCTCACTGCCATATAGAAGTGTGCTGACAATACCTGCATTGTACACCATGGCCTTGATTTTAATTGTAAGTTTCTTGTTTTTCCAAACACACGTTGTGAGGCGAGCAAATGTAGCAGCGACTTTATTAATGCGACTATCTGTTTCTGGGTTTAGAGAGAGCTTGTCGTTGATAAGGCGTCCCAGGTATGTGAATTGGTGTACAGTTGCCAGTTCATATTTATCGATGCTAAGACTTGACGTGGCATCTACTTCCTGTCCTATCACATAAGTCTTTGTTGAGACTTATAGTGAGATCAAAATCTTTACAAACCTGGGAGAAACGAACTATCAGCCTCTGAAGATCCCACTGACTGTGGGTAACAACTGCAGCATCATCAGCGAAAGCAAGTCTCTGATAGTCTTCTTCTTCGTACGCTGTCAGACGTCAACTTGAATTTGTTCGAAGAAAGCAGCTGTCATCCTGAGGCTGTCGACACTGCCATAGAGCTTGTCTAGTGATGGCCACATATGCTTTCTCTGGTCCTTGTATGTTGGGCAATTTTGCAGCAGATGTTCAGTGGGTCTCTGATAGTGATCAGATTTGTCCTTGAGCCTTGCAAGGTTAAACAGCCTACCATCTGACCTAGTGTGAAGACAGATTCCTTCATTTGCGTTACCAAAATGCATGTTTCAGTAACAGAAATTGTTAAAATTAATTGTTATATTAATTAATTTAATTTAATTAAAAATGTAATTAAATGAAATGAATTAATTGTTAAAACATTTGATGACTTGGTGTGTATTTGTTGAAGACCTATGTGCGGCCAAAGATGCACAGGCAATGAGCTGACAGTAGCCAGCAACTCATAGCTGGCTGTCTGCATCAGTCAGTGAACCAGAGCTGACCAAGACATTATTCTTTCTCCAAACGGTGGGCCTTGTAATAGACTGCACTAGTGTAGTCTGGCTAAGAGAATAGGGAAGGCAAACCCTGTACCCAAAAACTGAAATTGGATGTGTCGGGCCGAATGACGCAGATATCGTATGCTCACTGTGAACTATGTCACAATATTCTTTTTGGAACAAACTCTAAAGAGGAAGAAGGAAATCTATGCTTCACAGGGAGCTGAAAAGGTTTTGATTGTTTGACTGCTTATCATGATACTTTATTATTTTGCAGATTTCGGGACAATGGTATTAATTATTTGTCTTTTATATTTTGTTTTTTGTTCCTCAGTATGCATGGCTTCCATTTAACAGGAAGTCACCACCATCTGAACCATTTCATGCAGGTGATGGCTTTGACATCTACATAGACGGAGGTCGTTTTTTACCAGACTCTGTAACCTACACCAGGGTTAGTTTTGTTCAAATAATTGTGAGGTATCTAACCTACATCTTCTCAATCTTATTTCTTTTTTTCTGCTTACAAAGTATAAAGCCCACTGCCTAGCTGGTCCCCTTCACAAAATCCTGCATCAAAGCACTTTGTCAGCTCTTACAGTGGTGGCTTGTGTAGCAATTTGTTTTATACGAAAAGATTGTTAGCCCTATCCATAACATTTTCAGTCACCTTTTACGACTTGCTCGATGAGCAGTAATGTTTATATTAACTATGAGATATTTCATTTATACCATCGGACAATGTTGTGTAAACTATGAGCTATTTGGCCAATGAGTAGTATTGTTAAGCTAACTATAAGGTATCTTCTTCTTCTGCGTTCATTCTCAATCTCCACGTACCAAGCCCTGAATAGGGCTTTGCAAGTAGCAGGATGTAGTCCGGAGAACGGAATGCTTTGTGTCACTAGTTTACAGCTTGACTGCAATATTTGCACCTTTCGGTCCGACACAACCGTCTTCTGCAGCATAAGGTATCTAACTTATGTGGTTCTATGTTTGGTTTTGAGTCACAGAGAAGACAAAAAACAGCGATAATGGTACAGACTTTCATAAATAAATGCCTATGCAAGATTGATATATTGAAATTGTATGACAAGATCACAAATGTGAAACTGTTGGAAAGGACCAGCGAGATGCCAGTGGAAAGGAACGCGCGTAGAAACAATTGCTAGTGTTGGATAGGGCCCATGTTACAGAAATCAGCGCTGATAGCATTACAAGGCATTCTCTATTCTGGAATCTCTGTGGCAATCGAAGTGTAGGCAGACTGAGACACACGTGAAAAGGAAACCCAAGACCAATATAAGAAACACAGGAAAGGTGTTGACAGATGATGCAGGACAGAAAGACTTGACATGTATTTGTTGAAGACTCGTGCTCCTTTGGGAGTTGAAAGGCTTTGATGATGATGATGATCTAACTTACTCATAGACAATATTCATCATCATCATCATCTATCCATTTGTGTCGTTAGACGTCGTGGGGAGTTGCAGTTTTCTGTTGTGTGCCAGCTTTGTCGCCGATGTTGTTGTCATTCCATGTTTCTTCAGTGTTTCGCTGACACCATCTATCCATCTTTTATGTGGCTGTCTCTTGCTTTGTAACCCTGATGTCTGTTATTGTAGATAGGAGCAGCTGGTAACTTTGGTTGCATTCTTGTCAGGTGTCCGAACCATTTAATGGTGCACTAGAGGTGATCTGGTCAACATCACATCAACTGCCTTTACTTTTCTAGATTACTCACTTTTTTAGGCTGGATCAACCCCATGAGTCATTTGTGAAAGTAAAAAATACTGGTCGCTCGGCTGGGAAGCCAGTGCACTAACCAATACCCAATCTTGCCTCCCGATTTTAATTGTATGTAAATGTTTTCGAAGCACTTACAATATATGGTACTTGTTTTTGTGTATGAGGCCTCTACTTTGCTTCTAGTTCTCTACCAACAGAAAGTCACGGGCAGTCATGTCTGTCCACAACTTCTGATTCCTGTATTGAATTTGTTGTAGAATTTATCCGATGTTATGATGCTATCATTTGTCTGTCTACCAGTTGTGTTTGTTGTGATAATATGTCGTTATAACTTTCAAATTGACAAAACATGCTAAGTGAATGTGTACTAGCTTTACTTTGGCTGGCAGCTCCTATGAATTTTATTTGCTCTTTGGCTTTGCTCTTTAACCCATCGTCATTAGTTATTTTTTCTCTCTTCACTTTGTCTTGTGGAGTTATAAAAAATTGTTGGCAAGATATCTATGTAGCGTACAGTAGAATATTGTTTCATTGTCAATTTTGAATTGTGTATAATGAAATCAGATCCATAAAACAGAAGAACTATAATTTATTAATAATATCAGCCCACTTATTATCAAAAGAAGAATTCCAATGTACTACTTACATGGATAAAGATGTACAGAAAAAATAAGTTTTAAATTTCTAGAATCTTTTTTTCCCCATAAACTATTATTTTCTCACTTTCACTGCTTTTACAAGAACTTGGAAATATTTAAATATAAATATCACATTTGCAGCTACATTTTGGTGAGAAAAACAAAGTATGTATTTTTAGTAAATACGGTTACAGGAAGTGTTTATTAGATTGATTCTGTTTGTGTCCCTCTCTGATAATTTCTTGTTTATTCTGTTTAACCCAGATATAGCATTTTGTCTTCATTTGTTCTTTTTTAAGTATGAGTTACATTGTGCTGTGTTTTACATTTTGACTGCGATATCTTTGCTTTTCGGTCCAGTACTTCTGCTAGCTACAAGGCTTTTTATTTAGTTAACTCCCCTTACTCTTTGGTTGTGATGATACTACCTTTAAGACAGCAGATTTTTTAAAGTCAAACATTCTTTCTCCTAGATGTGCTACCATTTATGGGCTTCATCCAGCCAGAACATTCTGATTTTAGTGTTCCAGAAATTCTCACCTTTCCATTTCACACATTAGTAGGCACAGTCCTTACAAGAAAGCCAACCGCTAAGGTTTTGCTAGCAAATGTTTTATGTTGTGCGGATTTGGTGTCAAATGTTTTGTGTTGTAGGGGCTTTGGTGTCAAATGTTTTGTGTTGTGGGGGTTTTGGTGGCAAATATTTTTGTTGTGGGAGTTTTGGTGTCAAATGTTTTTGTTGTGAGGGTTTTGTTGTCAAATGGTTTTGTTGTGGTGGTTTTGGTGTCAAATGTTTTGTGTTGTGGTGGTTTTGTGTTGTGGGGGTTTTGGTGTCAAATGTTTTTGGTGTCAAATGTTTTGTGTTGTGGGGATTTTGGTGTCAAATGTTTTTGTTGTGGGGATATTAGTGTCAAATGTTTTTGTTGTGAGGGTTTTGGTGTCAAATGTTTTGTGTTGTAGTGGTTTTGTGTTGTTTGGTTTTTGGTGTCAAATGTTTTGTGTTGTGTTGGTTTTGTGTGGTTGTTGGGGTTTTGGTGTCAAATATATTTTGTTGTGGGGTTTTTGGTGTCAAATGTTTTGTGTTGTGGTGGTTTTATGTAATTGTTGGGGTTTTGGTATCAAATGTTTTGTGTTGTGGGAGTTTTGTGTTGTGGGGTTGTTTTTTTGGTCCGGGGGGGGGGGGGGGGGGGGCTGTTTGGTGTCAAATCTTTTGTGTTGTGGGGGTTTTGGTGTCAAATGTTTTGTGTTGTGGGGGTTTTGGTGTGAAATGTTTTGTGTTATGGTGGTTTTGGTGTCAGGGGGTTTTGGTGTCAAATACTTTTGTTGTGGGGATTTTGGTGTCAAATGTTTTTGTTGTGGGGGTTTTGGTGTCAAATGTTTTGTGTTGTGGTTTTTTGTGTTGTGATGGTTTTGGTGTCAAATGTTTTTGTTGTGGGGGGGGTTTGGTGTCAAATCTTTTGTGTTGTGGGGGTTTTGGTGTCAAATGTTTTGTGTTGTGTGGGTTTTGGTGTCAAATGTTTTGTGTTGTGGTGGTTTTGGTGTCAAATGTTTTGTGTTGTGTGGGTTTTGGTGTCAAATGTTTTGTGTTGTGGTGGTTTTGGTGTCAAATGTTTTGTGTTGGGGGGATTTTGGTGTCAAATGTTTTTGTGGTTATTTTTTTGTTGTGGGAGTTTTGGTGTCAAAAATTTTTGTTGTGGGGTTTTTGGTGTCAAATGTTTTTGTTGTGGGGATTTTGGTGTCAAATGTTTTGTGTTGTGGGGTTTTGTGTTGTGATGGTTTTAGTGTCAAATGTTTTTGTTGTGGGGGTTTTGTTGTGAAATGTTTTGCGTTGGGGGGATTTTGGTGTCAAATATTTTTGTTGTGCGGGTTTTGGTGTCAAATGTTTTTGTGTTGTGGGGGTTTTGTGTTGTGGGGGTTTTGGTGTCAAATGTTTTGTGTTGTGGTGGTTTTGGTGTCAAATGTTTTGTGTTGTGGAGGTTTTGGTGTCAAATGTTTTGTGTTGTGGGGGTTTAATGATTTGTGTTGTGGGAATTGCTTTCTAAGGTTTTATTTTGCTCTTGCCTTTGTAATATTTAGTGAAAACGAGCTTCTTCACTAATCCACTTCCATCTTTGACAGTATTTGAAGACAATTAATTTTGTTGAAATTTTGGCGACTAATAATGAAAATGATCTAATATTTTTGTTGGATTGACTGCAGAACCTCTCCAACTACCCAGAAATAAAGTTTATTTGCAATAATGTATTTACAACAGGTAGCTGGTCGAATCTTGGATCGCAAGTATGAAGTTTATGGCAATGATATATCAACAAGTGTTAAGATAGACAGTGAAATTTACAACCCAGTTTACGAACACAGATCTGAGTTTAGGGAGCCGCAGATTCCACCCACTGCCACATTGCTGTTCAAGGTGAGACAACAACATTTTGATTGAAAGAATGATCATTTTTATACATAACTTCTCCATTCTCTATCTCTCTCTCTCTCTCTCTCTCTCTCTCTCTCTCTCTCTCTCTCTCTCTCTATTTCTCTTTCATCTATTTCTTTCTCCCTCTCTGTCTCTTTTGTCTACTCCTTTCTTTCTCTCTCACACACACATACATGTGATGTTTTTACAAAATTCAGTTTCCACTTGCAGGTGATAGTTTCGGCGGTGCCAGGTTAGAAATATTTGCGAATTGTTTAAAGTCTTGAGGGATGCAAAAACATACTGATCAGACATGTTAGTCAGGGTCAGGCAATACATACTGGCCAAGACCCTCACCTTGACTTCCCTGTCATCCTCCCTGGAAACGGGCTGTTTCCATTGCAGCCTGGCTAACGAGGTGAGGGATAAATGTGATCTCCTTAGTAGTGAACAACACACAGATGAAGCCAAGCATAGCACATCCACCTGTAGGAAATAAGTCCACCTTCATCAGCACGCTTGAGATGTGAGGAAAGCTGCAACAAACCACCACTTAACGTTCTTTATTCTTTTTAGGGCGCACAAATGAATAAATTTACTCATTGTGGGTATTCAACAACAACAAGGTCTTAAGGTCTGGCATAGTAACTTGCACTTCAATTAGATTTAGGTGAGGAAAGTTTGTGCTATCATCAACCACACGTTCTGTGCTACCTTGGTCCAGTGACAAGATGTGTCAGTTGAGACGATTGAAGGTAACAATGAATAAATTTACTCATTGTGGGTATTAAACAACAACAAGGTCTTAAGGTCTGGCATAGTAACTTGCACTTCAATTAGATTTAGGTGAGGAAAGTTTGTGCTATCATCAACCACACGTTCTGTGCTACCTTGGTCCAGTGACAAGATGTGTCAGTTGAGACGATTGAAGGTAACAATGAATAAATTTACTCATTGTGGGTATTCAACAACAACAAGGTCTTAAGGTCTTGCATAGTAAATTGCACTTCAATTAGATTTAGGTGAGGAAAGTTTGTGCTATCATCAACCACACGTTCTGTGCTACCTTGGTCCAGTGACAAGATGTGTCAGTTGAGACGATTGAAGGTAACAATGAATAAATTTACTCATTGTGGGTATTCAACAACAACAAGGTCTTAAGGTCTGGCATAGTAACTTGCACTTCAATTAGATTTAGGTGAGGAAAGTTTGTGCTATCATCAACCACACGTTCTGTGCTACCTTGGTCCAGTGACAAGATGTGTCAGTTGAGACGATTGAAGGTAACAATGAATAAATTTACTCATTGTGGGTATTCAACAACAACAAGGTCTTAAGGTCTGGCATAGTAACTTGCACTTCAATTAGATTTAGGTGAGGAAAGTTTGTGCTATCATCAACCACACATTCTGTGCTACCTTGGTCCAGTGACAAGATGTGTCAGTTGAGACGATTGAAGGTAACAATGAATGGAGATTTTTATTCTTTTAAGGGATTTACTTCCCACCACATGGCTTGGGTACAGTTTAATTAATTTCCTCACATTTTTTCCTGGACAATGAACAACTATATCCTACTCTTTTCAATTTTCAGATTCAAAGGGTTCTTTTATGTGCATAGTCTGTGCATGGGACCTCTGAGTTTATTATCCATCTCTAATAGGACTAGGCATGCAATCTCACCTTACTTGAGACTAGAGGTAGCTTGAAACTTGTGAGATTCAAACACTCACTGGGGATCAAGATGCTGCAGCGGTCAGCGACCCATAGCTGACTGCTAGTGTCAGGGCCAGCGAGCCATAGCTGCCAAGACCCTTCTACACCTCCACGTGGTGATCCTGGATAACAGGCTGCAGCAGGGCAGACTGGCTAAGGAGAAGGGATCGAATAGGGAATGCTAACCCGGTACTCAAAAAATGCTTGCTGAAGTCGGATGTGTTGGACCGAAAGGTGCAAATATCGCAGCCAAGCTGTAAACTATGACACAACGCATTCCGTTCTCTGGACCACATTCTGCTACTTAAGCCCTTTCAGGGTTTGGTAGTGGGAGATCGAGAGCGAACGAAGAAGAAGAAGAAGAAACACTCACTGGTATACACAAAAAGAAGAAGGATAGAGGTGCTAACAGGTCTCTTGTACAGCCTTAGATTTCCATTTTCTCACCAAGAACTATAAGAGATAAGTTAACACATTCTTTTTGAGAAGAATGGAACTATCAATAGCAATACTCTTCACCATTAAAGATGATGAGCACCTATGGGTCTGCCTAGAGTGTGTTCATGTTGATTCTGTATAACATAAGATAATATCTCCATGTTTCTGTCCCTTACAAGAGAACATTTTTATTGTATCCTTTAATCAATTTTGTAGCTCCAGGATAAGCATAGGGCCACCACTACAACTGACTCCTTTAAGGGCAGGTTGAACCCATGATTATGATGAATTAGCAATAAAAAATCATATTTTCAAATACAGTACCATTAAAAGAAGCAAGCTTTTGTGTATCTTTTCACATATATATTTCTTTAAAAAAGTAACTAGAAGTATTTTAAAATTATTTTTTATTGTCATGACTACAGCACTTGTTTACCTCATTAAATATGCACATTTAAAAAAAACTCATAACTTTCTTTGCAATTGTCCGATTTACACATTTTTTTCGGTAGCTAGTCACTATTCATATTTTTAACAACCTTAAATAAGAAACTAAAACAAGTTGTAACATCAAATTTCTTTGGCCTATTTCAAATACCATTACTTAGAAACTAGTAGCTTTCGGCCAATCAGGTGACAGCTTACAGTCACAAGATGTCTGTAAATGTTTACTTCCTCCTGCCTCATGGCGTTTTAGTTCTCAAAGGTTTGTGGTTGATAGTCTGTGTTCTATCTTTCTATCAAAAAGTTCTTGCTTGATTTGCTTGAAATTTTGCAGGAATACTCCTGAATATATATTAACCTAAACAGTCTACAATTATGATGTTTTAACTAAAACTTTTGATGTAAGGTGTAGGAAGCTGTACCCACACCCCTTAAAATTTGAAGTTGCAATTGTCATCTAGCAATAGGTAGGCTAAAATGGCTATTATGATAGGCTGAGAGCTGGCTGTAGTCAGTTAAATTTCATTCTCTATATGTAACTTCCAGTTAAATTTTTAAATTAAAATATATAGTAACAAAATAATTTTGTCATTTATTATACCAACTTTTTACAGATTTTAGGAGCAAAAACTGCTAATTTTCACACATGAGCAGCAAAATACACTCAAACTATGGAATTTTGTACTGGAAACATCATTCTTAATGATCATTCAATAGTTTGATATGATTCTAGGGCTTATTTGATCATTTTTCAATTTAGGGGTTCTTCTTCTTCTTCTTCGTTCGTTCTCAATCTCCCACTACCAAACCCTGATAGGGCTTAAGTAGCAGAATGTGGTCCAGAGAACAGAATGCGTTGTGTCGTAGTTTACAGCTTGGCTGCGATATTTGCACCTTTCGGTCCAATACATCTGACTTCAGCAAGCATTTTTTTAGTACCGGGTTAGCATTCCCTCTTCAATCCCTTCTCCTTAGCCAGCCTGCCCTGCTGCAGCCTGTTATCCAGGATCACCATGTGGAGGTGTAGAAGGGTCTTGGCAGCTATGGTTCGCTGGCCCTGACACTAGCAGTCAGCTATGGGTCGCTGACCGCTGCAGCATCTTGATCCCAATTTAGGGGTTCAACCTGCCTTTAAGGAAGACTGTCTGAGCATTTGCGGTCGCGTTTTCATGGCAATGATTTTACATGATGGTTGCCGATGTAGCAGTAAATTAGACATGCCGAATTGTAACAGAATGCCTTAAACTGACACCAATGGAAAAAGCATATGTAATCGCTGGTATCACATCTCCGAATATTAGAAGACATGTCACTGTTGAAGACGGATGTGTCGGACCGAACAGTGCAAATATCGCAGTCAAACTGTAAATTAGCGACACAACGCATTCCGTTTTCCAGACTACATTCTTGCAAGCCCCTGTTCAGGACTTGGTAGCGGGAGATTGAGAACTAACGAAAAAGAATAAGAAGACATGTCACATATGAAGTTGTTGGATATACAGCAGAAAGAATAAAACTGAAACCAAGGGAAAGTTTTCTGCAGACTGTACAGCCCTTGGAACAGAGCTCTGAGAGAAACCGGTGTCAAAATAACGGTGAAGGTTGGATAGAGATCAAAGAAGAACCTGCACCAGGACATGATTTGCCATATACTACGTGATCTCTGAACAGATTAAGAACAGGTGTGGTTCTAACCTGAAAAAGTGGGGATTTGCAGACAATGAATATTGCAAATGTGGGGCCATCCAGGATCCAGAACACCTGATTATAAATGTCCTAGGATGCAGGAATCCTGTGCAGTGGAGGCCCTGATGGTGTCAACTGAAAGTACATTGACAGTGGCTGGTTTTTGATGAAGACTATGTGAGGTTGCCGGACACGGAAAGTAAGTAAGTAAGTACATAATGGTGTTTCTAACATCATGCACAACCCTCTTTAGTCGACTTCTACAACATGTATGAAAGGTTAGTGTTGTCCTATTATTTTCAGCCCATGTGTATCCTTTGTATAGGAAAACATAATGATAACCTCCTTATTACTATGAATCTTCTTCTTCGTACGCTGTCAAACGTCAACCTGTATTTTTTTGAAAAAAGCAGCGGTCATCCTGAGGCTGTCGACACTGCCATAGAGCTTGTCTAGTGTTGCCACTGGTGATGGCCACATGTGCTTTCTCTGGTCCTCGTATGTCAGGCAGTTTTGCAGCAGATTTTCAGCGGTCATTTTCCCGGTACCATAAGTGTATTCGTCAGTGCCACCTATCTTCAGTTTATTGAATAGGTGGTACCTCAGTCTGTTGGGGCCTGTGCGGAGTCTGAAGACCACGACCTGCTCTCTTCTGTTCAGCTGGTAATAGGCATTGTTTTTTGTGTAGCCAGTATGTTCTGTTTCCCATTTGGCCATGTATCTGGCCCTAATAAGCCTTTTGGACTCTTCGTAGATCATACTTGAATCTTGTTGTGGTAGTCTTGCACCTTCTTTTGCCAATTGCTGTGTATGATTCTTGTATAATTAATTTTTGAAATTTGACATTAACTCCACAATTACTTGTTATTATTTTCATCTGCAGATTTATACAATAGACAACTTTTACAGAAAACTGACAGTTGCTGGATATGCTTGTCTCAATGTCTTTGTTGAAACTGGAACAGAAATACAACCCCTTGCAGACAAGGCTGGACTGCAGGTTTGTCTGTGTGTATGCTTTAATGTTGATCTGTCACAAATTCAAATGAAGGATCATGCATGAATGAGATTTAACGGAATCCCGTTTTAGAAAAACCTTATGAGGTTACTTGCTTACTAAGTCACACCTCTTCTACCCTGGTATGTAGAGGTTTGTCAGAAAGAGCACCACATTATTCTATCCGCTGTCTTCCTCTTGGCCAGGTTCCAGTCTTGTCCTCTGTCTTTCATAGACTATCTTAAATTGTCATCCCAGCAGTGTGGATCCTTGCCTCTTTGCTTCTAGTGACTGCAGATATGGCCAAACCACCAAAGTTAAGATTGGTCCGCTTGAGTCTGCAAATGCTGAGATTTGGGATTATTTCATATTGTCTCATTGAGGACCTTGTTACTTGTTCTGAGGCTTGGAGCTGCGCTTTGCTGGGTTATCATCATTTCATATACATTTCCGTTTTACCCTACTAATGACAGGGCGTTGCTACGGTAATCCTGCGCAATTCGAGAGGAATCGCAAGTCTCAGACACTTGATCCATGTGCCCGGCTGATAAGCCAATGGTGCGAGGCTACCATCTGAGGGATTACACCCGAACGCCTCTAAGCCGGAATCCCACCCTGTATCTCAGCACCACTGCGACGGGAGGCAACGACATGGTTGGGACCTGGGGCATGCGTCTCAGCCCAACCCGGTCGAGCCGCAGAAAGAGGTCTCTGCCGTCCTGCCGATTTAAGCGGGCGGGGAGCTGCTCGAAACTCACCCCATACGGCGTGGAGGTGGGAAACCACTAGTAGAAGACTAGTTCTCGGTCGGGGTGTCGTAAGCAGTAGAGCAGCCACCTCACTGCGAACTGTCGAGACTCAGCCCCTGATCATGAGATATGTCCGCACACCAGGCGAACAACATCTCTGTGCCATGACCAGGCTTGTCCCCTGGTTAAATGCACTCCTGCCTCGCTCTTTACCTCTGTCTGCTATCAGTCATCCCAATGGATGCAGAAGAGATGCAGGCCAGCGGATATTGCACCTCTGCCCTATTGTGACAACCTCCCAGGTGGCGGGGAATGCTAGGCGTACCATCACTGCAGAGGTGCCGAGAAAATAAAGAGAGCAAGGAGATGCCCCACTCACATGCATTTGCTACGTTTCTGGCAGGACATGACGATCCTGGGACACAGACACACTGGACTGCCTCTCTTCCGGGATAGTACAAACTAATACATAGTCCATCATATCATATATCATCACCACACCCTATAGACACGAGTTGTAAAGACTCGATAGTCCTGGAAGACAACTTCTCTAAAAGAGACAACTCTGACCTCAAACAACTGCTGCCTTGCAGGTAGGCTGGGGACAGCCAAAGGCTAAGGAGGGCATCCCTACAGAAACGCCTGTTGAAATCGGATGCGCTGGGCCACAGGCATAACGAAACAGTGCAACGTATATCGCTGTATGATGACGGTACAACCTAACACAAAAAATGGTGGTGCTCATCCTGTGGAGTCCTGCCAGGCAGCGAGAGTGCCGGGCCCCATGCCTCAAAGGGGCCCACCTAATGCTACTGTTGGTCACCCACCCATGTGCTGTGTAGTCAAGGCACAAGGTGATGGGGCAAAAACTATTGACCAAAAACCCAAGACCCTCAGAATACTACAGTGGAATGCGGAGGGAGTCATTAACAAAAAGCTTTCCCTAACACATCACCTGCATGAAGGTAAGATTGACGTGGCATGTATTCAAGAAATGCACCTCAACAACAACCACAAATTCTCAATCAGAGGATACCAAACCTTCCGTCTTGATAGAGAAGGTCACAAAGGAGGGGTTCTGATACTGACACGTAACTGCACACCGAGTAGCGCGGTAGCTGATACTGACACGTAACTGCACACCGAGTAGCGCGGTAGCTGTCAATCACACTGGACAAGCAGAAATTGGAGGAGTCGAAATAATGACACAAGAAACGAAGATCCGCATCTTCAACCTGTATGGCCCACCCAACAAAGACCTGTCACTCTCGAGTATGGAAATAAAGGACTCCAGCTGCCTAGTAGTTGGAGACTTCAACAGCCACTCGGAGAGATGGGGATATTTGGACACAGGCAACAGAGGTGATGAAGTGGAAAATTGGGAGATAGACACAAATCTCTATCTTATCAATAGGGCGGAGGACAGCCCTAGCTTCTATTCTAGAACATGGCATACCATCTCTACTCCAGACTTGGCCTTTTCCATGGTGGATATTCACCACAAAATAGACCGCCAGATGCTCAACCAATTGGCAGGTAGTGACCACAGGCCAATTAGGCTAGAAATTGATATGGAAGTAGGCCAACAGGAAATAAAACCGCTCCCACGTTGGAACTATAAACGAGCCGACTGGGACAGATTTGCAATTCTGACAGATGGGCTGTGTGAAACCATCAACACACGGAATAACAATATGAAACCTATGGTGGAAAACCTAAGCAAAGCAATAATGCAAGCAGCCACCGAAATCATCCCAAGAGGGGCAAGGAAAAACTACAAGCCATATTGGAATGATGAATTGCAGAAAGCGGAAGACGAAATTTCAAATGCTAGGAACATGGCAGAGAGAGAACAATCTATGGAGGCAAATATCGCCCTCAAGGCTATCACGGCGAAATACAAAAGAACACTAAACCAAATAATAAGAGACAGCTGGAAAAACAAAACAGAAAGCCTCAATTTAGATAAAGAAGGGAACAAACTATGGAAGTTAGTCAGAGCCATGAATGACGAAACACCATCAAATAAACAAATTACCATCAAGCAGGGAGAAAACATGCTTACTGGAAAAAAAGCAGCAAACGCCTTTATAGAACATTAAGCCAGAGCAAACCACATTGATGTCCCTACAGACAGGCACAAAAGAACAAAAGAGCCACGACAACATCAATATGACACCAGAGAAGCACATGATGGCAAAACTAACAATGAATGAAATGGAAGAGGCCATGAGAACTTTAAAGAAAAAGAAATCGCCCGGAAAAGATGGGGTAACAAACAAAATGCTGATGGGGTTTGGCCAAACAGCAAAGAGGAAGTTACTATCAGTCCTGAACCAAAGCTGGAAAAGGGGAATTGTACCGCAGGCATGGAAAGACACTGTACTTATACCAGTACCAAAGAAAGAAAAAGATAGAACAGATCCAAATGGATACAGGCCTATCAGTCTACTGAGCTGTGTAGGAAAACTGATGGAGCGTATGATAAACACCAGACTGATGTGGCATCTGGAAGAAAAACACATACTAATTCCACAGCAAGCAGGCTTTAGACAGCACAGATCCACTGAGGACCAGATCACTCTCATAGCCCAGCTTTCAAACAAACCCCAGAGCACCAAAATAAGTCTTAGCGGCAAATATCTGCGGTCAAACGACAACCCAAACTACCTGGGAGTCACATTTGATCGGCGCATGACATGGAAAAGTCAGATCGAGAGAAACCGAATGAGAGCCAGACAAAGAATGGCAATCATGAGGAAACTTGCTGGCACAAGCTGGGGAGTAGACGAAAGTATACTAAAGAAACTGTACACTGGAAGAGTGAGACCAGTTCTCGAGTATGGCATTGCGGCATGGACAACAGCAGCAAAGGCGAACTTTGATAAAATTGGCAAACTTCAAAACCAAGCCATGAGAGTTATAACAGGAGGCATGAAGTCAACGCCAATTGTAGAACTTGAAAAGATTACAAATCTGCAATCCATGACCGACAGAAGAGACTGCAGAGCCCAGCAGCAAGCAGAGAAACTCAGAAGACTGACAGACCAAAGCAAAGCAAAGATGAGCGAAGACCCTATGAACACATTAACACCAAAGCTCATCCCTACTGTACGCAAACCTACCTGGAAGCAGCATATCATTCCGGAGGTGGTAGAAAATATACCAGATATTGGAAACAAGAACAGTCAGACTGAAAAAGAAAGAAGAGGCATAACACTGAGGTACATAACGAAAAACTACCCAAGCATGGACTGGACCCATGCATACGCCGACGGTTCTGTAACAAACACAACACAGAACGGAGGGGCAGGGGTATTCCTGAGCCTACCAAATGGTAGAAAAATAACACTGTCAGTGGCAACTGGAAAATACTCAAGCGATTTCAGAGCGGAGGCAGAGGCATTGAGGGCTGCAGTAGAAGCAGTGCTGACAGGCAAAAGAAATGAAAGCCAGATAGTCCTGTTTACAGATGCCCTGGCAGTAGTCACAGCACTAAAAAGCCAGAAAAATACTGAACTTAATGATTTAAGAGCAGTACTCTGTCAACTATGCCAGCAGTCCGCACCAAAAAGAGTATTGGTACAGTGGGTTCCATCCCACTGTAACATCCAAGGCAACGAGGAGAACAGACAGACTGGCAAAAGAAGGTGCAAGACTACCACAACCACATTCTAGTGTGACATACGAAGAGTCAAAAAGGCTTATTAGAGCCAGATACATGGCCAAATGGGAAACAGAACATACTGGCTACACAAAAAATTATGCTTATAACCAGTTGAACAGAAGAGAGCAGGTTGTGTTCTTCAGACTCCTCACAGACCACAACAGACTGAGGTACCACCTTTTCAATAAACTGAAGATAGGTGGCACTGACGAATGCACTTGTGATACTGGGAAAATGACCGCTGAACATCTGCTGCAAAACTGCCCGACATACGAGGACCAGAGAAAGCACATGTGGCCATCACCAGTGGCAACACTAGACAAGCTCTATGGCAGTGTGGACATCCTCAGGATGACCGCTGCTTTTTTCGAAAAAATACATGTTGACGTTTGACAGCGTACGAAGAAGAAGACTTCCATAAGTCAAAACTGGTTCATAGTTGAAGTGGTATACATTCATCTTAATTTTCTTTCAGATTACTTTACCCTATGACAAAAACACAATTAGATTATTTACTAAAGATTATTTATTAAGTCGCTCCTCATCTTCCCTTGGGTGTAATTATTTACCAGAAAGAGCACCAGACTATTCGATCCACTGTCTTCCTCTTGGTTTTTGTTCACCAATTGTCTTTGCATCTCTAATTTCTCATAGACTTCTTTATTTGTTTCCTTTCCTTTATATGAGTCGTGTCCTATTCTTCAATATATTCACATTTGAATACATCAATTCTCTTCTCCAATCGTTTATTCATTGTGCACATTTCTACACCATACAGTAAAGATGAGTATAAATAACTTCTGATCGGAATAAAGAAATGAGAAAGGGGACCATAAAATATCTATAATTGTATTTTTGTTTTTGACCTAGTCAAATGAAGAAATGACACAGTACACTTACTGCTGCATATCTTTTAGGACTTGAGCTAAACTTTCATTTCTGAATAATTTCATTACTTCTGTTTTTGTTTCTTTGAACCGGCGTCTCTACACTACGGACATACCCATAGGTGCTCAGTCTCTCTCAGCAAATCACGCAGGGTCTGGATGCTGATGGTCCCTGTAGCTAGCTGGTTGTACACTCTCCTGCTCTGTCCTCTCATGTGCCCCACTTTGCTCGAACCTCGTTTTATGTTGAAACTTTGCAGTCTGGATTGCTGCTTTATGTATTTCATTGTCGTAATCCAACACTAATGTACTCGTGATGGGAACTTATGAAGCCAAAATGTAAGTTCTTTTGTTGCCATGAACCCCAGCATTACCAGAACAGTAGATCCATGTCAACCCCTGGAGGTTTGAGGCCTCAACAAATTTATTACTTGAAAACTCATTATTCGCCTGAGTGTTACCGGAGCCTAAAGGAGAGCCAAAGAATCATTACACTGTAACCTGTCAGGCTTGTCATAAGAGGCACCTAAGGAAGATTGGACATGTGACTAGCTATCTCCATCCTGTAGAAACTATAAGCCAGATAAATAGGAAAAAAAAGAAGACCTTTGCACCCCAGGGAAGAAGAGGAGCTACTAAGTCAAGTAGAGAAATGGGGGCGGCGTGGGCTAGTGGTTAAGTGACACGGTTCACAAACCGAAGGTGCTTGGTTCGATTCCCATCACAGCACCGGCCGTTACCCCAGGGAAATAAACCTTTGTAAAATGCAGGAGGATGCAGACTCTTACATAAAATGTATACGAAAGTTGGATGCACTAGGCCGACAGGCGCAAAATAAAAACCACAGTGCAACGCACACCGCCTTGAAGATTAAAGAAATAAGGTGAATGAAAAAAAAAAAAAAAAAGATAGAGAAGTATCATTGTTATGCACATTTAGTATTCCAAATCAATGTATTTCAAAAACGTGTACATACTGTGAGTTTGTCAATCTAAATCTGAGCAGATATCTCTAAATGAGGGAGCACATCAGCTACGCATCTATAGTCAAGGTCCTAATGGAATAGACCCATTTACGGAGAAGTGTCTACGAGAAGCTAATGTCCGTTATGTACCTTGTGCATCGCTGCTTGTTAGGTTGACTAATGTATCTAAAGGACCCAAGGGTAGACCACTTGAGGTAAAAAAATGAGATTGTTGTACTTGTCACAAATGTTTTTGTCTGGTAACTTTAAATATGTTTTTGTTTGTGCAAAGATAGTATTCAGTTTATTTTGCTGCCTCTTCATGTGAATCACTGGGATGGATACTGGGTAGAAAAGAATCTGATCACTGCACCTGCATGCATGTTAGTGAAGACAGCTTCTTCTTCTTCTGCGTTCTTCTCAATCTCCCACTACCAAACCCTGAAAGGGCTTAAGTAGCAGAATGTAGTCCAGAGAACGGAATGCGTTGTGTCGTAGTTTACAGCTTGACTGCAATATTTGCACCTTTCGGTCCAACACATTCGCTTCAGCAAGCATTTTTGAGTGCCGGGTTAACATTCCCTCTTTGATCCCTTCTCCTTAGCCAGTCTGCCCTGCTGCAGCCTGTTATCCAGGATCACCGTGTGGAGGTGTAGAAGGGTCTTGGCAGCTTTGGTTCGCTGGCCCTGACACTCTAACTGTATACTACTGTTACCTGAAGACAGCTAAAGAAGGTTGTGCATATGTCTAGCATCCTCACCATGTAAAATAAATTGCTACAGAAGCCACCACAACAAAAGCACACAAGATGTTTCCTGCACAAAACTATTTTTAAAAACATTATGTTTGACCATTCCTTTGCATGGATTAGAGTAGAGTAGATGGAGCATGTAGTTGAACGTCTACTCATAAAGCGTACATCTTATTTTAACCATCTTCTCAAACTATTTAACTCTCTCTCTCTCTCTCTCTCTCTCTCTCTCTCTCTCTCTCTCTCTTTTTCTCTTTCTTCCTTACCTTATGCAATACTTTATAAAATTATGCATCTATTATAAGTCATCTAAATTTATTATTTCTCTTTCTTATTCCTATCATGCATTAATTGAAAATGGTTTTTTTCTGAGCATTCATGACACTTTCCAATTATTTGAGTTTTCTATGATCTATCAATATTTAGATAGAATTCTCTGGAAATTTTTGTTTTATTTTGTTCATTGTTGTGTTACAATTAATGGTAATTCATGGTTTTATGAGTGGCAGAGCAGAGCTGTTAGAGTGCTCGATTCTCACAATGCAGGTCCGGCATTTGCTCCCTTGGTATTGGTATGCGTCTAGTCTATCCGGCTGTAAATCGATATATGGCTTACAGTTAGGGAAAACAAGACAAGGCTGCAACAGATGCTCTTGAGTTCCACCCATTTGACCCTGATTGAACTGACTTCCTTGATTGTTAGCCGCTAGATTTTTTCTTGGTCTTTCTGTGGGTTCCAATTCAATGCATGCCTGGTTAGGCTGTTTGACCTCATTCTAGGAGTGTGTCCTATCTATTCCCACTTTCTTCTCCCCCCCCCCCCCCCCTCCCAAAAAATTTCAGTTATTTTGGTTGTTGCCGTATTTTTTCCCACCGATCTGTATCTGGCCATCTAACATGTAGTGTATGTGTCGAAGACAGTTGTTAACAAAAGTCTATGGGGAGGAAGACTAACGTCTGGTCAGGCAAAATATACTGATCAGACATGTTAGTCAGGGTCAGGCAAAATATACTGGCCAAGATCCTCACCTCGGCTTCCTCGTAGCCTTCCCTGGAAACGGGCTGTTTTCATGACAGCCTTGCTAACAAGGTGAGGTATCAACATGATCCCCGTAGTAGTGAGCGACATGCAGATGAAGCCAAGCATAGCACAACCGCCTGGAGTACTTCGGTCCAACTTAATCAGCACGCTCAGGATGTGAGGAAAGCTACTGCAATGCGTCACTTAACGTCTTTTTCAGGGCGCACAAAATAGTAACTATTCATTGTAGACATTCGAAACAGCATTAAAAGTCTGCAGTCTGGATGTGATACCCTTAGTCACATGCCATGTCTCAGAGCCATATAGCAGGACTGACTTTACATTTGTATTCAATTGCCTAATCTTATTCTCCATGAGTTCCAGATTGGGCGAACAGAGCTGAAAGCAAATCTGGCCTTGCTAATCCTGGTGTTAACATCCTGGTTTGCCCTTCCATCTTTATCAATGTTACTTCCCAGATAGGTAAAATTTGGCACCTCTTCAATAATGTGGCAGTTATTCTTTATGGTGTCTCTTTGTTTCTTCTTCTTCTTCGTTCATTCTCAATCTCCCACTACCAAAACCTGAAAGGGCTTAAGTAGCAGAATGTAGTCCAGAGAACGGAATGCGTTGTGTCGTAGTTTACAGCTTGGTTTCGATATTTGCACCTTTCTGTCCAACACATCCGACTTCAGCAAGCATTTTTTGAGTACCGGGTTAGCATTCCCTCTTCGATCCCTTCTCCTTAGCCAGTCTGCCCTGCTGCAGCCTGTTATCCAGGATCACTGCGTGGAGGTGTAGAAGGGTCTTGGCAGCTATGGTTCGCTGGCCCTGACGCTAGCAGTCAGCTATGGGTCGCTAACCACTGCAGCTCATGTGCTGCTCAGCATCTTGATCCCGTCTCTTTGTTTGTTATTTATTCTTCTTCTTCTTCTTCTTTCTCTTCTTTTTTGTGCACTGCCGGATATCAACTTGAATTTGTCCAAAGTAAGTTATTTATTCCATTGTCTTTGTTTTGGTCACACTAATCTACAACCCCACCTTTGCTACTTAAAATGTTAGTCTGTCTATCTTTCTTTGTGTGTCCTGCTACTTATGTGGCAGTATCTGCAAAATTGAGATCTTCAGGCTTCCTATCAAATGTTCATTGCTTCCTGTTGTCTGCCTTCTGTTGTTTGCTGCATGACCTATTCCATAACATTAGTTTCTAGGTGTTCCTACCTGCCTCTAGTTTGAACTGTAAATGAGTCTTCTGACAATGTGACCTCTTCATAGAAATCTTGTATAATTCTTATAACTTGATCTGGTGTTCCATAGTGCTTCAATATTTTCCAAATTATTGTTTGGTCTATACTATCATATGCCTTTTCAAAATCTATAAAGTTCGTATATAGAGGAGTCTGCCACTTCATAGATTGCTCTGTGATAATTCTGAGTGTTGCTATTTGATCTTTGCAAGATCTTCCTACTCTGAATCCTGTCTGTTCTTCTCTCAGTTTTCCATCTGAAGCATTTTTATACGATCAAGCATTATCCTGGTCAAAGCTTTTCCCATTCAATGCTAGCAGTGTTATTCTTTACCAGCAACTACATGATGACAGATTTCTTGTCTTTGGTAATTTGATTAAGTGTCCCTCTTTCTACTTTTTAGGAATTACCACTTGTTCCCATATCTTCTTCAAGAGTTTGTGTGGCTTCTGTGTGGTGCTTGAGATGTCCGCTTTCATGACTTCTGATGAGTATTCATCTGGTCCCGCTGCTTTCCCATTTTTTAGTAGTTTGAGTGCTTGCATGATCTCTCTTGTTTTGTTAGGGGAATTTAGATTTACCTTTAGGGGTTCCTTTGCTGGCTTTATGTCAGTCTGGGATATTGGTGAATTTCTGTTTAATGTTTCTTTAAAGTATTCTTAACTCAACTTCATAATACTGGTTTAAAAGACTCTACAGCGTCTGTATACAACCAGTTTATTCCACTTTAAAAATGACTGTGATCATCCAATCTATTCTTGAATGCATTAACTGACCCTGCCTCCACCACATCCTCTGGCAATGCCAAGTATTAACCACTCTCTGATTGAAAAAATGTTTCCAAATATCCAATCTGGACCTGCCTTTAAATAATTTGAAGCTGTACCCTCTAGGTCTTGTAGTCTGTTGAACTTTAAAAAACTTTTTATAGTCTAATTTATCCATTCCATTGATTAATTTATAAACCTGTATCGTTACCTTGAATTCTTCTCTTTTCTAGACACTGCAGACTAGTTTTTCTAAGTCTCGCCTCATAACTATAATTCTGAAATCCCACGATCATTTTTGTAGCTCTTCTTTGTATCCTTTCTATCATGTCTACATCCACTCTGTGATAAGGACTCCACACCTGAATACAGTACTCCAACTTAGTCTCACTAATGATTTACATAGTTTGACTATCACTTCCTTGCTTCGATGTGTGATGTTTCTTTTAATCATACCCAGCATTACATTAGCCTTTTTCACAGCCACCTGGACTTGATCTCGCACCTTACACGTATGATCTATTAAAACACCTAGGTCCCTTTCCTTTTCTATCTGTAATATTGTTCCCTCCCATCATGTAAATATGTTTCATATTTGATCTTCCCATGGGAATGACTACATTTGTCTACATTAAACTCCATCTGCCAGCTCACAGACTGTTTATGAATAGCAGTTAAATCTGATCTCCATAGATCCACCTCTGCCGGAGAATAGATCCTGCTGCATAATTTTGTGTCATCCGCAAATTTTGCAATCATGTATGCGATTTCATTATCCAAATCATTTATATATATCAAGAACAAAATTGGTCCTAATACCGATCCCTGAGGCACTCCACTTATAGCATCACACCGGTCAGAGTACTCCTTATTTATGTTTACTCTCTGCCGTCTGCTTGTTAACCAATATTCTATCCAATTGGCAACTCCTCCACCTATACCATGTGATTTCAATTTCTGAAACAATCACTGATAAGGTACTCTATCAAAGGCCTTTGCAAAATCTAGATTAATAACATCTACTGGCTCTCCAACATCCAACATTTTGGTAACCTCTTCCATGAATTCTAATTGATTTGTTAAGCACAATCTCCTCTTAGTAAAACCATGCTGACTCTTCTTGATGAGATTAAACTTGTCCAAATGCATAGTTATGTTGTCTCTGATAATTGACTTTAAAATTTTGCAGAGTATGCTTATCAAAACTCACTGGTCTGTAATTGCCTGGATCTTATTTTTTGCCTTTTTGAACAAGGGGATCCATTCCTGCGTCTTTCCAATCCCCTAGAATAATTCCCTTCTCAATAGTTTAATAATAAAATTTGGATAATGGTTTTGCCAGCAAGTATCTGAGATCAAATAGCAATTTTGGATGAATACCATCATAACCAGAACTTTTATCCACTTTCAAACATTCCAATTTTTAAAAAACCATTTCCCCAGTAATGTAGATTGAGTGTAATCCCTCTGTGTATATGTCCCTTTGGAAAATATCTAAGGGCTCTGGGATCTTGGAGCAGTCTTCTTTAGTGAAGACTGAGCTGAAGTAACTAAGTAGATTTGCAGCTTCAAAATTTTCTCTTATTATATTTCCCGAACTATCTTGGAGTGGGCCTACCATAGGAAAAAAACTAATTTCAGTTTTGATATTCCATCCATCTGTCTCTCCATTTCTCTTTGCTGCTGATGTTCTGTTCTTGTTTGTGTTTGTGTTTCACTGATGTGTTGTGGTTCTATATTTTATTTCTTGATAGGTTTCCGGTTATACTGTATAATGTTTTAAATCACCTTGTCTTGCAGTCTTTTCGGTCTCCTTAGCCATTTTTCTATGTATTCATCTACCAGTATGGTTTTATCTATGTCTATAGTTAACATTATTGCATAAAAGAAAGTCAACAACATGACTGAAAGATATGCCAGAACTTGAGAGAGATATTATTATACTTGCCAGCATGACACCTGATGTAGTTTTTGGTTTTGCTTTTTACATTTGTTTAATTTTAGTGTTTGTCACACACATTACAAGTACTGACAAAATCTTCTGTCAAGATTATTCAGATCAGATTAGTTGTCACCTGCATTGAAAGCCGACTACAATGGATCTCAAATGTCTTCTATTATTTTCATTGATGAATCAATCTGACAGGTGTTTTCCTGTCCATCTCTCTATTTGATTGTCCCTCTACTTTTCCTTCCAGTACTGCTTTCAGCAAGGTGTTATATCTTATTACATGTCCAAAATAATGATTAAATTTGCATACATTATAAATGTAGATAAGATTGGTTTCTATAATTCAAAATTGGAAGCCGATGTAGTGCAGTGATTAGTGTACTCAGCTGAGCAATCGGGACTTAAAAAGTTGGATACCAGAATAATCTGGGAAAGTAAAGGCAGCCATTGTTATGTTCAGTACATCATCCCTAGTATGTGATTGGTCAAGAAAAATATGGGCCAAGCACAAAATTTCCAATATGCCACATTGGCGTGAAATCGGATCTTTCCTTTTTTTTTTACACAAAATAAATTGGTTTCTGTAATCAAACATTTCATTCTTTAACCTTTTTATGTTTCCAATGAACAGTCTAGCAAAGTGTCAAAAGCAGACTGGGCTAGGTTAGGACTTTGGTACCCACGACCAAAGTACTCAGACAGGGTATATTTGTCAAGTCGTTGTGTGCCCACAAGTGGAGAGTGCATACTGTTCCATTCAATGATGAAAAGACCACGTTCGACCATTCGGGATGCAGTTGCAGCAACAACCAAAGCTAAAGAGAGCTTCATCAGCTCAGAGAAGAATATGGAGCAGTATATTCGGGTAATTAATCTGTCTAATCCTAGTATTCAATCAGCCATAACAAGTGTCTGATGCCAGGTAGTCAAATTTTGTTTAAACTCATTTCGATCTTTTGTCTTGAAGTAGCGTGTAGTAGCGTGTAGTCTATTCAATAGTGAGCTTGCTAAGACTGGGATTACAGCATGCCAGGGTTCGAAATCATGGATGGACAGAAAAAAAGCAGGGTATGGTTCGGTTCTGGTACGAACTGCTCCTTCAGTCGACCCAGCTGTAAATGGGTACCTGACGTATAAGTTGGGGAAAGTATAAACAGCGAGGTGGCTACCCCATCTCACATAGGCTGCAGCTTAGTACATGAAGAGTTATTTTCATCCCTGACAGCAATTGTTGCCATGGAGCTGACCTTTACCTTGTAGTCATCTCTCCAACTTCTTCTTTCTTCAACATTTGTTCCGCAAGGGATGTTGTGTTGAAGTTTACAGTGAGGCAGCGATATCTGCTCGTTTTGGACCAACACATCCGATTTTAGGCCGACATTTTTAGGACCAGGTTTGCCTCCCTCATTGATCTCTAATTTCTTAGCCAGACTGCATGGATGCAGTCTGTTTCCAGGGCTGCCACTTGGAGGCGGAATAAGGTCTTGGTCAGTTATATTTCACTGACCCTAATGCAGGCAACAAGCTATGAGTTACTAGCTGCTGTCAGATCATTCACCGTGCTGCATCTTTGACTCCACCTTTTTTAGCCAGACTACACTAGTGCAGCCTATTTCCAGGGCCGCCGCTTCGATATGGAATAGGGTCTTGGTCAGCTTTGATTCGCTGACCCTGATGCAAGCATCCAGCTATGTGCCAATCTGTTGTCAGGCATGCACACCACATACACGACCCATCTGCATTTTCTTATCAGTGCCGTATCTACAACATTGAAGGTGTTTTGGTGCTTGATTTCTCTGTTGTGAAGTCTGTTCTTTAGAGAGATTCTCAATGACTTCCTTTGGTTTTATGTCACTGAGAGCTTCTCTGCTTTTTGTAGTTTACATCCCTTGCAGCAATAAACAATTACTGGTGTACAAAAATACTGTTGAATGTCGGAGCTCTTGCCTTGTCGTTTCTCATCTGCTGAATATAGGTTGTTTTGTTTTTTTTACGTTCGCCTTATTTCTCTTTTCCCCAAGACGGTGTACATTGCACTATGTTTTTTTATTTTGCGCCTATCGGCCCAGTGCATCCGACTTTGGCATGCATTTTATGTAAGAGTCTACTTCCTCCTGCATTTTCCTGCTTCCCCGGGGTAACGGGCGGTGCTGTGTTGGGGATCGAACCCAGCACCTTTGGATTGTGAACCGTGTCACTTAACCACTAGCCCACGCCGTCCCCTAAATATAGGTTTGATACAATTGATGCAAAACTATCCTGCTACGACCCTTCTTGAAATTTCATGATTTATTATGTAACTAAGCTAATACTAATTATATCAACCCTTATTCATGCTAGCACTAACATTTCTTACCTATTTCCCTTCTTCTTCAGCTATTGTCCTGAAAAGGACATGTTGTTGTGTTGTATCATAGTTTACCACAACACAGAACGGAGGGGCAGGGGTATTCCTGAGCCTACCAAATGGTAGGAAAACAACACTATCAGTGGCAACTGGAAAATACTCAAGCAATTTCAGAGCGGAGGCAGAGGCACTGAGGGCTGCAGTAGAAGAAATGGTGACATGCAAAAGAAATGAAAGCCATATAGTCCTGCTTACAGATGCCCTGGTCGTAGTCACAGCACTAAAAAGCCAGAAAAATACTGAACTTAATGATTTAAGAGCAGTACTCTGTCAACTATGCCAGCAGTTCGCACCAAAAAGAGTATTAGTACAGTGGGTTCCATCCCACTGTAACATCCAAGGCAACGAGGAGGCAGACAGACTGGCAAAAGAAGGTGCAAGACTACCACAACCAGATACTAGTGTGACATACAAAGAGTCAAAAAGGCTTATTAGAGCTAGATACATGACCAAATGGGAAACAGAACATACTGGCTACACAAAAAACGATGCCTATTACCAGTTGAACAGAAGAGAGCAAGTCGTGGTCTTCTGACTTCACACTGGCCACAATAGACTGAGGTACCACCTATTCAATTAATTGAAGATAGGTGGCACTGATGAATGCATGTGCGGTACTGGGAAAATGACCGCTGAACATCTGCTGCAAAACTGCCCGACATACGAGGATCAGAGAATGCAGATGTGGCCATCACCAGTGGCAACACTAGACAAGCTCTATGGCAGTGTCGACAGCCTCAGGATGACCGCTGCTTTATTCGAAAAAATAAAGGTTGACGTCTGACAGCGTGCGAAGAAGAAGAAGAAGAAGAAGTATCATAGTTTACAGTGAAGCTGCATTATACGAGGCGTGTTCAAATGAAACCTGACCTAACTGCACCAAATGAACATACATATGATGCATATGATGGTGTCACTTCTGGTATAAACAGCACATACCAACTGTCAAGTTTGCAAAGTTCCATTATCCTCCGACTCATAGTTTCCTAAGCAGACAGTTTAAAAAATGGCAGGTGTGATACGGAATCCGTCTAGGGCTGATCAGTGAGCGTGATTCAGTTTCTAACAGTTGAAGGATGTTCACCTGCCACTATGTAAAAAATAAACGAATAACCCTCCTCTTCCTATCGCAGCAAGTGATTCAAACATCCCATGCGTTCTTCTTTATGGTGGTTGGTCAGCAACTGAGGTATCCATTGTGAACACACCATCCGATACTTCAGTTTCTTGCTAACCACCATTTGAACTGTCCCTAGCAACACAGCAAATTCCTCTGTTAGGGAACATAAGCTCCCTTGACGGTCCACCCGAATTGCTGCATCAATTTTTACAATGGCATCTTCTGACGCAACAATATGCGTCTGGTCTCGGAAGATCTTTCGTTAACTCACATCCTTCTTTAAACACAGCTTGACTGCGATATTTTGGTCCCGTACATCCAACTTCAGCATGACATCTTTCGGTACCGGGTTACTCCTCCCTCTTCGATCCCTTCTCCTTAGCCAGTCTGCCCTTTTGTAGCCTGCTATCCAGGATAACCATGTGGAGGTGGAGAAGGGTCTTGACCCTGATGCTAGCAGTCGGCTTTGGATCACTGCACTGACCGCTACAGTTCATGCACTGCTCAGCATCTTGATCCAATATTATAGTCTCAACTGTGGTCAACCGTTCAGTCAAGGGACTTTTCTATAACTTACTGTCTATTGCTATCTTTTGTCTAGTTTCAATTAGTCACATTAGAAATACTGATAGTTTTTCTCAGAAATCTTCTACATTTTTGCTTATCTTGGTTTTTGCAGAACCAGCTAACAAAATCCATGGATGCAAAGCCCTTGGATCAAGACTTGAACTTTATCTGCCAGTACAGTCCTAGACATGGAATCAAGGTTTGTTGGTGACATCATCCTGTCTTCATTTATACTATTTTAGTTCATTACATGTCAACAAAAAAGAAATTTATTGGTACTGGATCCAACAACTCGATTATCCTGACTTAACCAATGACTTAGCTCTTCTGTCTCCCAACCAGATACAAAATAAAATATGTATACTGGATGAATGGTCAAATGAGTTGGGACTGAGGATACATAGAGACAAACAAAGATTACAAGAATAACGACAATCAGATTTCCTGGGAGACACTCAACTACAGGATTAATTCATGGTAACAATGTAAGCAAAGTAAGAGATACAGACAGACATATAAAAATAAGAATACAAAAGTGAGAGGGGTTTTCATTGCAATAGGGAATTGATGTAAATCAAAAGTAATTAAATCTACCACAAAAATATAATTTTTCAACTCTAATGTAAAGTCCATCTATTCAGTATGTCTTTGGTTTCTGTTAATGTGTTATCCTCTTCGTCATTTATGACATGTGGAACCGGACGGAATTCCCTTGTCAGTGTTCTTATTGCTTTGAATGCATCTCTTTCTTTGCCTTGTTGTTGTAGGTTTTCTATATCCTTACATACTGAATAGATGGAGACAGTACTGCAGAACCATGTATGGAGACAGCACAAAGCGCTCAGTTACAATCCTACCAAAGGATGAGAAAGAACCTGAACCAACATTGGAAAAAGTACGCTCTGCAATTAAAAGCCTGAAAAAGGGAAAGTCCCCAGGATGCGATGATATCCCAGCAGAGCTAATACAAGCAGGAGGAGAGGCATGTGCTCGAGTCTATCACAAGCTGTGTAAACAGATATGGCACAGTGCAGAGTGGCCAGAAGCATGGAAGAAATCATTTTATATTCCCCTCCCCAAAAAAGGCAACCTGAAGCTGTGCACGAACTACCGAACTATCGCACTGATCAGCCATGCTAGCAAGATACTCTTGCGAATCCTATTAAGAAGGATAGAGAAAAGGTTTGAATCTGAAATTCATGTAGTTCAGGCATGTTTTAGGAAAGACAGAGGGACCCGGGACCACATATTCAATTTAAGGAATATCTATGAAAAATGTAGAGTTTAATGTAGACCTGTACACATGTTTCATTTATTACACTAAGGCCTTCGACACGGTAAAACATCAAAATCTGTGGAGAATCATGAAGGAAATGGGGTTTCCTTTGCATATAGTCCATCTCATTGAAACATTATACCAAGATCAACAAGCCGCTGTCCGAGTATCTGGGCAAACATCAGATTGGTTTGCAGTACAAAAGGGAGTCCGACAGGGATGTATCCTCTCACCTTATCTGTACAACATATATGCGGAATGTATAATGAGAAATGTGCGAGAAGATGAGAACATTGAAAGTTTTGACCCATTTACGATTGGGGGCTACGAGATTCCAGAATTACGATACGCAGATGACACAGTGATACTATCAAGAAGCGCGGAAGGGCTAGAGCAGCTACTTTCAGCCGTTAATGAACATAGTAAAGATCAAAATCTGTTCATAGACATAAACAAAACAAAGATAATGACCACCGATAAAACACAATGCCAGCATAAATTTACAGTGGGTGGTGAGGAAATAGATCAGGTTACACATTTTGAATATCTGGGCTCCAGAATCGACAAAAATGGCGACTGCTCGAAAGAAATCAGAAGAAGACTAGCTATGGCAATGCAGAGACTGAACAGCCTGAAGAAATTATGGCAGGGCACCAACAAAATGATAAAAGTCAAAGTCTTGAGAGCCTGTGTTTTTCCTGTGGCAGCTTATGGCTGTGAAGCATGGACGATTACCAAAACTTCTAGACAAAGAATCGAATCCTTCGAGTCAAAATGTTACAGAAAGATCCTCAGAATACCCTGGACAGAGAAAAGAACAAATGTAGACATTCGGCAAGAGTTGAGCATAGAGGAGAACTGGTTTATCAATTCCATTTTGGCTAGAAAATGCAAATACTTTGGTCACATCAAGAGACACAACGGTCTTGAGAGGACGGTGATGGAAGGTATGGTTCCAGGCAAAAGAGGAAGGGGTAGACCAAGAAAACGATGGCACCAAGATATCCAGGAGTGCCTGAGTATGACAGTGGCGGAAGCTGGTGTTTTGGCAAGGGAACGAGTTTCTTTCAGACAGACTGTGATGGGAGCGACGTTCTACAAAGGACATGTTACATGATGATGATGAATGTAAAGTCTGTTGGCTCTTTTACATGGGGCACAATGAAGACTGCAACGGAAAAGATTTAAGTTTTCATCAATGGATGCCTGCATCAAATAGTGGGATTAAAAATGTATGATAAAATCTATAATGTGGGACTGTGGTAAAGGACCCGACAGATATCAGTGGAATTTCATGTAAGGAGAAGGTGCTGGTATTGGATAAGACACACATTGCAGAAAACAGCTGATAACATTGCAAGATGGGCTCTGTTTTGGAATTCCTGAAGCAAGATAAGTAGAGGCTGACCTAATCATTCATGGAGATGAGAGCTTGTGACAAACATAAAGGCGACAGAAAAGACATGGACAAGGCTGGAATGGGTGGCTCAGGACAGGAAAACTGAGTGTATTTGTTGATGACTTATGCTTCGCAGGAAGCTGACAGATTTTGATTGATGGTTGATTGACTGGTCATTTTATTTGAGACTTTATGATTTTTTGTCATTTTATTTAAAAGAAAGAGACCAAACAGTATTTATAGGTCAAATAACAAACAATATGCAGTAGCTTTCCTCACATTGCGAGCGTGCTGATGAAGGTGGACTAGGGCCCTCCAGGCGGTTGTGCTATGCTTGGCTTCATCTGCGTGTCACTCACTACTACAGGGATCATATCTATCCCTCACCTCGTTAGCCAGGCTATTATGAAAACAGCCCGTTTCCAGGGAGGGTTACTAGAAAGCCGAGATGACGGTCTTGGCAAGTATATTTTGTCTGACCCTGAATAACATGTCTGATCAGTATATTTTGCCTGACCAGACGTTAGTCCTCCTCCCCAACCAGATATTAATTTGTTTAATGCAAAGCATAAAAATATCCAAACCAAATCAATAAAACCAACAGCATAGTCTAATCATGGGAAGAGAGATATGCTGGGCATATTAACCAATGTCTTCTTCGCTGAACTTTATACTTCTAGCCCGGTGAGGTTCATGAAAGAGTTTGTGCATTTTATGTATTCACCGTTCCCCCACATCTTTTTGAGCATGATCGCTACCTTTGACCAGACTGCCTCTCTTTGGTCTGCATAAATGGGGCAGTTGTGCAGGATATGTTCTGGTTTTTGCTTGGGTGCTTCATAATCGAACGTGGTGTCTCTATGACCCATTCTATGAAGGTAGGTCTTGAGTCTGCAATGTCCCGTTCTGAGCTTGAAGTTCTCTCTTTGCCCATCTCTGCCAAGTTTGTCTATGCTGTCATTTTCTGGCTTATATTCTTTGTGCTGGTCTCTCAATTCTGTCCTCATGGATCATTTGAGGAGTGTCTTTGCTTCGATATAGCTCTATGGATGGCCAGTCTGTGAGCTGCCACTTCTGGATTTTGCTAGCTCATCTGCTTTCTCATTTCCAAGGATCCCACAGTGAGCACTATTCCACTATAGAACTAGATTTTATTTCGGGATATCTCGATGTTATATTTTATTTTGTTTGAGGCTTAAAATAGCTTTGAGTACGCTCCTGTTGTTTTGTTAGAGTTACCTAATTCCTTGTAGTAGTGTTTTTGTTGATAATAATCTTGAGCTGCTGCATGTACAGCTGTTATGTTAACCATCAATAATGATTGAAAAAAGATTTTAATGGTAGATTTGCTGGAATGCAAAAAAATGCCTCTGTGAAAAATAAACCCTTCTGGGAGATTGGCACACAGGAGGGAGATTTGCACACAGGAGGGAGATTTGCACCCAGGAGGGAGATTGGCACCCAGGAGGGAGATTGGCTCTCAGGAGGGAGATTGGCACCCAGGAGGGAGATTGGCTCTCAGGAGGGAGATTGACACCCACGAGGGAGATTGGCAAAGTGTTTAGTGATATAGTTCACAACTTGTGTTTGAATTCATGAAACAGCTAGGTCATACCGCTGTGGGAAGTGAACCCATTAAAGAAATGCGGGCTGAAGCCAAATGCTCTTGGCTGTCAGGCTGCAAAACACAGTATAGCGTTCTCCGCCTTAGGAAACAAGATAAATGAGAAACAAATGCATACAATTGTCAAAAATACTAAGAGTAGTCAGTGAGATAATCCACCTGGGTAGACAAGAACAGATCCAATGTAATCTTCCAAGCATGTTTAAAGGTGATTAGGTAGAGTTGTGCGTCGGGCTAGCAACCTCATCATGTTGTTGTTGTTGTTCCAAGTTACTCGTGTTGAGTTGAGTTAACACTTAAAGATGTTTCTTTGTTAGCGGGTTACAGTGGCTCTTCATTCATTCCAAGGAGGACTTGAGAAAGTCAATCTCAACCACCCGGCTGTTGTGCCATGCAAGACGCCAAAGTAACCTCATCAATTTGGGGATTACAGTGTCAATCCCCACCTCTTAGCCAGACTGATGTGATACAACCTGTTTTCAGTAGCACTGCATGGAAGTGAGGTGGGGGTCTTGATCAGCATGTTTCTTCATCTTGTCCTTTTTCACTCCAACCAAAATTTAGAGTTAGCACTACAGTCATCCTCTTTTAGGAAGCCTGCACCAAAATACTTTATGAACTCTTAAAGGGGTAGTTTCTGTAACAATTTGTTTTACATGATGAGGTTGCTAGCCCCATGCATTAGTATGTTTCGCCTGACCCTAATTACTTTTCACAACCATCTCATTATGAAACACTATTGCTATGTAAACCACCATTGCAATTGCTTGGATTCAGGCTTCCTGTAAGGGAAGCAGCTGTAGTAGTAAGTCTATACTTCACTTGGAGTAAAAAGGTAAGCTAATCAATCAGTTAATCAATACAATAATCATTCCATCTTGAAAATTGACCAGAAACGTGATATTCATAGTATTGTTTTCAGCTTGCCCTGGACAGCGGAGTCAATCTGCCATGGGCCAATTTCACACATGCCCATATCTGCCTGAACCCACCTGGAGCCTTCTATATGGTAAACATTAGAAATTTGAATTACTTTACTTTTCCATTTCTATTTGGTAAAACTTATTTAAAACCTATTTGGAGACTTGGAAACTACTTATGCTTCTCCATTTCATTTAGTAAATGCAACAAAAAAGAAGTTGATAGATTTCGTCTCATATATTCTTTATTATTATTATGCTTTAGATATCATGATTTCCTTCACATAAGCTGTCATACCAAAGTTTTTATTAAATTAATTTTATGTCTTAAAACATTTTGTTATATTTATTTAAACAAACGTATGGTAATGAAAGTAATTTTAATATCAAAGATTTTATTTCATATATCCTTAACTACTATTACGCTGTAAATATTCTGATTTCCTTCTTATAAGCTGTCACTTCAAAGCTTTTGTTAATTCTAGAATTAGTTTTTATATTTAGAACAGATATTGTTATTCATTAGCCCAAGGATCCAGATTTAATTAGTATTTACATAACTCTTCAGTTATCAACAAGGAATGGAATTGAACCTTAATACAATGAACTCCCGAATACTTTATTCTTAATGGCAATGTCTGCGCTGGGACTACCTTAACCTTAAAGTTGCTCAAAGTTTTCAAATTTTGATTTGGTGTTTTAATGGTAGAGTTGTCAGAGCTCTTGTCTATCACAGGAAATGGATTATGTTTACGTCCTGTTTTCAGAATGCTTTAGTTAATCCTGCTGTGTATAAGTACCTGACTAGCAGTTAGAGAAGACAAGACAGCAGGGAAGGAAATTGGTCACCCTATGCACATGGCAACATAGTAGATAGTCAATTTCAATATTAAGAGATATTATTTGACAATAAACCCCTTAGAATGATCCAGGACCTGTAGTGATTTGACAAGGTTACAAACGTAAATTTGTGGAAGAGAACAGGATAAAGACCGGTGGAACTTCAATCACTGAAGTCCGGGAAACTGCCAGGTCTACAAGCTCTACTGTCTGAACTGAGTAACTAGCACAAGATTATAATGCATTGGATACCATCTCATGGCGTACTGGGAAACAAGAGAGCAGATCGATTGGCAAAGGAGGGTACTGCAGATTAGCAACCAGATGTACTAGTCACATACTAAAAGCAGAAAGGATGATCAAATCAATCGGAAGGCCACCAACATTGACACAAAACAGTTACCATAATATAAACAGACAAGAGCAAACTGTTGTGTTATGCCTCAGAACAGGACACAACCGACTCCACAACCACATGTACACAAAATTGAAGATTAGCATCTCAGCTGCGTGTACATGCAAACAGACACCCCAGGAAAAATGAGGCAAGGCAAGGCCAAAGAACACGTGGAGAAGAGACCTAAAGACAGATACCAGGAGAACAGAGAAGCAGGAAAGAACTAGAGAAAATAACACAGGAGTAGTCTGTTTGAGGAAGGTTGGTTGATGACTTGTGCACCCTAAGGTGATAAGGGTGAAGAATATCCCCTCACCAAAGCTGAGACCTTACACAGTGAAGGCTCTTGCACTTTGTCACTCTTGGGATACCTTAACCTCTATTGCTTATGTTTTCAGGGGACACCACATGCAGCATATGACAAGCTGACTTTTACAGAGATCCTTGATCCACGCAGCACCCAAACTTCACCAATCTGGAGAGATGGATTCATGGTAAGTGGGAAAGACAGATACAATAGGCATGTGGCTGCATGTTTGCACTCTGCATTAAATTTCTAACGCTAACAAGTACTCTAGGATACAGTATATCCATGTACATCCATGTCAACTTGTACTGGATGAACACCAATACAATTTTATTCCACTTTCAGCACTTTCCAAGGAGGTCCTATCACCGTTTCCTAGTGGCAGTAATACACCTGCAGGAAGTGTTTGTCAGCGTCAGCAGAGACAATTACAAGTATGGGTTGCTAGAACAGGTGAGATTCTTACTCTTTTCTTTCATAATTATGTGGGAGCTCCTTTTAGAATCAGATCAAATATGATTTTTGCAATCTAGGGTTCTCCCTCGATATATCTACTTCATTTGGCTTGGCTTGGCTTCGTTCGTTCTCAATCTCCTGCTACCAGACCCTGTCATGGGCCTAAATAGCAGAATGTAGTCCAGAGAACGGAATGCATGGTGTCGTAGTTTACAGCTTGACTGCGATATTTGCACCTTTCGGTCCAACACATCCGACTTCAGCAAGCATTTTTTGAGTACCAGGTTAGCATTCCCTCTTCGATGCCTTCTCCTTAGCCAGTCTGCTCTGTTGTAGCCTGTTATCCAGGATCACCGCGTGGAGGTGTAGAAGGGTCTTGACAGCTCTGATTTGCTGGCCCTGACGCTAGCAGTCAGTTATGAGTCGCTGACCACTGCAGCGCATGAGCTGTTTCTCTACTTCATTTATAATCTTCTTTTTCTATTCTTTGACGCTCATCTTGAAAAGGATGGGATGTTGTGTTGTAGTTTACAGTGATGCTGCAATATCTGCGTCTTTCGGCACAACACATCTGGTTTTGACTGGCTTGTTTGGGTACCGGATTTGCCATCCCACTGCGATTCATATTCTCTTATCAAAATTACTTTAGTGCATACTGCTTCCAAGTGGTAGCTCTGGTTTTCTGACCCTGATGCAAGCGGTCAGCTATGAGTTGCTGGCTGATGTCAGTTCCCTCACTGTGCTCCATCTCCAGTCCCACCAATTTCTAAAATGTTTAATCTTCTTCTTCTTCGTACGCTGTCAGACGTCAACTTGAATTTGTTCGAAGAAAGCAGCTGTCATCCTGAGGCTGTCGACACTGCCATAGAGCTTGTCTAGTGTTGCCACTGGGAATGGCCACATGTGCTTTCTCTGGTCCTCGTATGTCGGGCAAATTTGCAGCAGATGTTCAGCGGTTATTTTCCCTGAACCACAGGTGCATAAAATGTTTAATCTAAATGATGTCTGTGACTTTCAGCTTGTCAACTTTTTTCTTTTTTCCTTTAGCACTTTCAGAGCTCAAGGTCATTACCGTACTTGTTTCTATTCTAGGCATGGACTGTGGTGCAGGTGTTCAAAGACAAGTACTGTTGCACAGAGACCTTTCAGCTTCCATTATTTCAAGGTGCTCCTAATCAACAGATGTTAAAGCAGCTGGCAAGAGAACCGTGCAAGGAATGGATGGAACGAAGCATTCGCAGCAAAACTGTATGTTTCTTTTTTCATATGGCTGCTGATTGTATGTGCAGAGTTACTAAAATTGATGGATTTTTAGGATTTCATTATTATTTATATTGTTGCTTTTCTATAAGTCAACATGTTGCAGTCTATCCAGTTGGAAATGAATACTTGATTTACTTTTAAGGAAGGAAAGGTAGCACAGGGTGAAACTGGTTAACCCACCTCACAATGATAAACGCCTACAGCTTGCATAATTAGGTTTCTAACAGATCATCCCCAACGGCAGTGTTTGCTTTGAGACCACCTTTTTCTCTCTTAGTACCATAGCATTTTTGTTTTACTTTTTATGTTTGCTGACTGATTGCTTATTGCTATTTCTTTTGAAAACATTTTGACACTATGCTTCTTCGACACTATGCTTCTTCTTCTGTGTTCGTTCTCAATCTCCCGCTACCAAGCCCTTGATAGGGTTTAACAAGTAGCAAAAAGTAGTCCGGAGAACGGAGTGCACTGTGTCACTAGTTAACAGCTTGACTGCGATATTTGCACTTTTCGGTCTGACACATCCGTCTTCAGGGACAGACACTATGCTGATAACTATACTGTGAGGAAAAGTAGTGGACAAACAAGTAAGAGGAAGACATTGCTATGTGGGAGGATAACATCAAGTGATGGACAGAAAAATACATATTACATCATCACAGCAAGAGGCAGAGAAACCGGAAATCATTACATCCAATCTTCATTGTGGAGGTGGTAGCTGATTTGATCTGGCTGTCATATATTGCTCATTGCAGAGAATCAATTCTTGATAGTTTTTAAGAATTTTATTACTGCTTTTTTTTAACTTTAACTACACCCCACAAAAAATTACTTTTTATTTCCGGTAGCCAAATTATTTTTCGTCATGTCATGGTTGTTGACTTTGAAAGACTCTAACCTGTTTTTGTTGTTGTTGTTGTTATGTGTAGAGACATATATTAATAAAGAAGTTGTTGGTGTTATTGTTTTTATTGTGTGTGTGATTTAGTTTCTGAGATACAAGAAGGCCATAGTGTTGAAAAACAGCACAACATATAGACTCACCCTCTTTCTGCGTCCTTTGGTTGAACCAAAAATAAATTTCCAAAAACGTCTTATTGATGTTTACCGTAAGGGCTATATCTGCCACTTTTGACAATAAACGTAATTGCTATATCTACATAAACAAACTAAATAGATCCACTTCAGAAAAATCTGTTGCTGAAACTTTACTTCCCCACTTACAATAATGAGTGAATCTTCAAATCCAAGCGAAAAACAAGAAATCATTTCTGAAAGTCTAAAACAAATTTTAAAATCGCCATTGTTTTTATGTAAGTGTACAGGACAGTAGTCTGACTTCTCTACAATCAAAAGAGCAGTATGTTCAGTCGTTTCTATAGCATTAACCAGTAGTTTATATATGATAAACCGACGACCATGGAGCTGGCGCTGTAGCGCGTGTTTGGAAATGGACATAAATCTGTTTAGACACGGTGGGGTACAAGTTAAAAATATTGCTTTTGAAGTAGTACTATAGTATTGTTGTTTTCAATCTGTATGTTTGCTGACTGATTATTTATTTATTTGTCTTCAGCATTCATACAGTTGTCTTTTTCTGTCTCTCTTCTGAAACTTAGCACTCAAATTCTTTTTCTGTATCTTTTCTCTGTCCCTGTTCCTCAATTTTGAATTTCTCTCCAGCTCTTGTCACATTCAGTTCAGTTCATCCCGTAACCCATTAGGTCGTTAAGGCACACTTGAAGACACTCCCAAAATCCCATGCCATCCCTCTGTCTGTCGCCTCCTGTCGTATCTCACCGGGACGAAGGCCTGACCACTCAGTGATGTTGTCCACCCATCTCTTCCTTGGACGTCCTCGTCCTCTCTGTCGCGGTACGGAACCAAAGAGTATCGAGTTGGTAATTCCGTTGGACCTTGCGACGTGCCCGCACCAGGCCATCTTTTGTCTTTTGATAGCTGTGAACAGATCTTAAAAGGACCAATAGTGTCTTCAACTCTCTGATGTATTTCTACGTTCGTGACACGATCTTTATATGTAACATTTAAGAGTTTTCTATAGCACCTCATTTCCATTGCATGTATTCTGCCCTGGATATCTGCTGTAATGGTCCAGGTCTCACAGGCATACAGAAATATTGACAGCACCAAAGAGCGCAGTAGTCTGACTTTTATGCCGAGGGCGAGCCACTTCTCTTGCCATATAGGTTTCAGCCGAGTCAGCGTCGCTGTTGTTTGTGGTATTCTTGTAATTACCTCTGGCTTCGATCCCTCTTCACTGATCAATGATCCCAGATATTTGAAACGTTTTACCACCTCAAGTTCCTGCCCATTTGCCTCTATTACAGATTTAAACCCTGCTATGTTATTATATGTCACATTACGTGTTTTTAAAACAACGCCCAATTTTCTGAAGATAAATTGATTTATACAGTTAAATAGTATTGAATTAATGTTGCTAGTTCTTCTTCTGCATTCGTTCTCAATCTCCCACTACTAAGCCCTGAACAGGGCTTTGTAAGAAGCAGGATGTAGTCTGGAAAACGCAATGTGCTGTGTCGTTAGTTTACAGCTTGGCTGGGATATTTGCACCTGTCGGTCCAGCACACCCGTCTTCAGTAGAATGTTGCCAGTATATTCGTCCAAAAATTAATGTGAATGCACGTTACAAATACATTATCACAACATTTGAAACCTACACAATCAATTTTGTAGTTGAGTATTAATATTTATCATATTGCTATCTGTAATAATTATAATCAAATTTATTTTTAAAGAGTCCCATAGCAAAAACTGCCATCGGGGATGAAGTGTTAGAGACTACACTGCACTAAGCCATAACTTCTGTATTCAGGGGGCCAGTTCCCTTCCTAGCTTTCATTTCTTTTCCAAACCATTGGTCAGGTACCCATTCACCTATGCAGCTGGATCAACCGTAGCATACCAGTAGTGCGAGTTGAACCCTGTACCTTTGCTGTAAAAAGCGACGGCTCTACCACTACACTAATATTTTTTTTCTTGATGACCCGTTACTCAGCTCAGTTCGGGTCCCAACTTCGTCTCCAGAAAACTCTGTCTTGCCACAGAAGTCCAGTGTATCATAAGCACTCCTCTAGAGGCATCTCGGTTAATGTTGTGTACATCAAGGGAGTGTGACCAATGCATTTTAGGTCTTCCCCGCGGTCTCTTTTTACCTCCAGGGTACCAGATTGCTGTCACTGTGCTCCATCAACCATCGTTTCGTTGCAACATGTGACCTGACCATCTATGTTTTGCCTTGTCTGCATAGATAACTGCATAATTCCCCAAGGAAAATCCTAGTAGGACAGAATTGTGGAGATTTTGCTTACATTGGTTCCGGAGAGGGATTCCGACCAATCGTCTCTCAAGAGATGTCTGGGTCACTCTCAATTTGTCCACCAGTGATTTTATTAGTGTCCTTGTCTCAGCACATCACAAGGAGCAAAGTGGAACTAAAGAGAGAGGCTCGTAGGTTCTGGTCTGTTAATTTGTTAATCATACTAATATGAGTTGCTGGCTGCTGTCAGCTCATTCACTACTGCCATGATTGATTCTTATAAGGTTTTTCTCTTTACCACCTCTTTGAGCATCCCAGTAGCAGAGGGATTAGAGCACTTGCTCTAACAGCAAAGGGATAGGTGTCAAGTCCCAGTTGGGGCATACTTCAGTCTACATAGCTGTAAATGGGTATCTGACTTATATTTGGGGAAGGTAAGGCATAGGGAAAGGGAACAGATCGCCCAATATGCCCAAAACATTTAATCTCTGACTGAAGTGTGTGCTTACAGGATTGCTACACCTTTTTTACTTCAACATTTCCAATATTCATGTTGGGGTCACTGAGATTGTCCTTATTCTTTAGTTTCATGTACACCTCTCATTCTGTTCTGTCAGTTTTATGTACACATCTCTACTTCAGTTGTGTCTGTTAGTTTTATGTACACACCTCTTATTCTGTTCTGTCAGTTTTATGTACACACCTCTCCTTCTGTGGGGATACTGGTGCATAAAGACACAGCCAGATGCATATTGGGTTGCTGCCCAATATCTAGCCATTTTATCATCTTACGGCTAAAGGCAGCACCGTTTAATATTACCATAATACAGTGCTACGCACCCACTGCAAACTACGAAGATTGTGAAATAGAGGCATTCTATGATTAACTTCAAAGTCTGATACACGAAATGCCAAAAAAAGACATATTGGTAGTCCAGGGTGATTGGAATGCAAAAATTGGAGAAGATGCAGTCCACGACTGGAGGGGAACATGTGGCTCATACGGAAATAAAGAAACCAATGCCCGGGGCCTCAGACTCCTAGAATTTGCAAGATGCAACCAGCTGTTGGTGGCAAATACGTTTGGGTTAAACAAGCCGTCCGTGGCCTAGTGGTTAAGTGGCACGGCTCACAACCAGAAGGTGCTGGGTTCGATCCCCATCACAGCACCGGCCGTTACCCCGGGGAAGCAAACCCTTAGAAAATGCAGGAGGAAGCAGACCCTTACATAAAATGCATGCTGAAGTCGGATGCACTGGGCCGACAGGCGCAAAATAAAAACGCAGTGCAATGCACACCGCCTTGGGGATTAGAGAAATAAGGCTAACGCAAAAAAAAACGTCACGTACAAAGACGAAGAGGCCGGCCCATAATGAGATGGGAGGACAACATAAAAGAATGGACCAGTCTCTGACCAGAAGAGTCACAGGCAGCGGCATCTGACAGAGATGGATGGCGTGGAGTTGTGAGGATGTCTTCATGTGTGCCCAACGACCTCACCGGTTACGGGATGACCTGACCTGACCTCCTTCTGTTGTGTCTGTTAGTTTTATGTACACACCTCTCATTCTGTTCTGTCAGTTTTATGTACACACCTCTCATTCTGTTCTGTCAGTTTTATGTACACATCTCTCCTTCTGTTGTGTCTGTGAGTTTTATGTACACACCTCTCCTTCTGTTGTGTCTGTTAGTTTTATGTACACACCTCTCCTTCAGTTGTGCCTGTTAGTTTTATGTACACACCTCTCCTTCAGTTGTGTCTGTTAGTTTTATGTACACACCTCTCCTTCAGTTGTGTCTGTTAGTTCTATGTACACACCTCTCCTTCAGTTGTGTCTGTTAGTTTCATGTACACACCTTTCCTTCAATTCTGCTTGTTAGTTTCATGTACACACCTCTCCTTCAGTTCTGCTTATTAGTTTCATGTACACACTTCTTCAGTTCTACCTGGCTTAAGTTGCTATGTCAGGACATATATGTCCATTCTGTGACTGGGTAATATTTTAGATGCTGCTATGTGTTTCAATTGGGAACACAAATTACAATAGGAATAGTGACTGTAAATGATAAAACTATGATATCAAATAGGGAACTGAGACGCTAGTCCAATCAGGCACAACATTCTGACCAGGATGTCGCATCAGGGTCAGGCACAATACACTGACCAAGACCACAATCTCTCTTCCATGTAGCGTTTCTTGGAAACAGGCTGTTTTTAAGGCAGCCTGGCTGACAAGTTGAACGATGTGATCACCATAGTAGTGAGCACAACGCAGATGAAGCCAAGCATAACACAACCGACTGGTCCGCGGTCCGCATTCATAAGCACGCTCGAGATGTGAGGAAAGCTACTACAACCCGCCACTTAACGTCCTTTTCAGGAAACACAAAAGAGTGAACTTAGTCATTGTGGGCATTAAACAACATGATATCAAATGATTGAAGAACTCTGTAACCATGGATATGATAACATACAGAAGCCTATGATCTTAATTCAGGTGAAGTTGCTAGATGGTGCTTCTGTATTCATCCGCCTGTGCGATGCCCGCAGAGATGATGAATTGATGTATGACGTGCCTTCATCAAAACTTGTGAGTTAGACATTGTTGTTTGTCTCATGTCTTGTTTTTTTTGTTCATGGAATATTCTACTAGCTGGATAAATTAGTTGTGTTACTATTTACACGAGGAAGAGAACAAGTCACTGCAACTCATATCGATGAAGACCAAGATAATTACATTTTAAACACTTTTTTGGGGACGGCGTGGCCTAGTAGTTAAGTGACACGGCTCACAACCAGAAGGTGCTGAGTTCAATCCCCATCACAGCACCGGCCGTTACCCCGGGGAAGCAAACCTTTAGAAAATGCAGGAGGAAGCAGACCCTTACATAAAATGCATGCTGAAGTAGGATGCACTGGGCCGACAGGCGCAAAATAAAAACCACAGTGCAACGCACACCGCCTTGGGAATTAGAGAAAATAAGGCGAACGCAAAAAAAAACACAACAAAAAACACTTTTTTAACACTTTTGCCACCGGCTGTGGGACAATTTTTTATATATCATAACTAGTCGGCAATGGAATTTGATTGACCATGTCTTCAGGAAAGACATCACCAAAACCACCATATTATGGACTCCCTAGAAGGAAGGTGAAATGGAATTTGATTGACCATGTTTTCAGGAAAGACATCACCAAAACCACCATATTATGGACTCCCTAGAAGGAAGGTGAAATGGAATTTGATTGACCATGTCTTCAGGAGAGACATCACCAAAACCAACCACCATGTTATTCACAACCAACGCCCCCCCCCCCCTCCCCAACCCCCCAAACCCCCTGAAAGAGAGTTGTGACCCCCAAAAAATAGTTGAAAAATAATAGAAACTGATTTGGGGTATTGTGTGAACAGTGGCCACAGACTGAGCCAAGTGGAGGGTGTTTGTTGGTGACCTTATTTAGGCCATGAGGCTGATGGTAAATGATTACTTTATAAAAACTAAGGTGAAAATCTGGCAGTACTGTGGACTAAATAAAGGGTATAAAAACATGGATAGTGTTGTTCAGACAACTGAATTGGAATAGAGACAAGAACAAAACCTTCATCATGTCTGAAAGCTTAAGACCTTTTTTTCACAAACAGGTTTTAATTTTTGTTTCTGTTCCAGCGTGGGATATGAACCTTACCCATCCATGTTTTTATACACTGATTTCTTCACCAGTCATTGGTCATGATCCAAGAGGAAAAATCTAACCATCGTAAATTTATTATATTTAAATATTTATTTTTATTAAGTCTAGAAAATTTGTTTTTATTAGACTGGAGTTGAAATGCCACAACAGAACACTCATAGATTTTAGTGCATTATGTTAATTAGCAGCTGTAATTATAAGCTACAAGAACCATTAGCATTTGTACCCTTTGTGGTTCCAAATGCTGTCTTAGTGGAACTGTGGAAAAACTCAATTCTATCTAAATGGGCATGATCAATACATGATCTCTGATCAAATCAATCAAAACCCTTCAACTCCCTGCAGAGTATAGGTTCTCAACAAATGTTCGCCATATCTTCTTGTCATGCGCAATGTCTTTTTTGAAGTTTTTAGGTTTGTCTTGACTTCCCTTCTCCATGAGTGTTTAGGTCTGCCTCTACCTCTCTTGTACTGAGGATTCCAGAACAGTGTCTGTCTTGTAAATGTTTTCAGCTGGTTTCCGTAATGTGTGTCCTATCCATTGCCAGCACCTTCTCTTTATGTCTAGTCTTACTGGCATATGCCCAGTTTTTTCCCACAGTTCTATATTATTGACTTGATCATGCCATTTTATGACCCCAATTCGGCACAAGCATCCATTGATAAAAGTGTGGACCTTTTTAGTTGTACTTTTCGTTGTTCCCCACATCACAGAGTCATACAATAGTACAGACTTGACATTGGAGTTGAAAATCTGTATTTTTTGGTGGACTTAATTTCTTTAGATTTCCACAAATTCCCTAAAGTAATAAAACCCCTCTCACCTTTTATATCCTTTATTTGATATCTCTATCAGTACCTCTGACCTTGTCTATTTTACTACCAAGATATATTACTGGATCTACCTCTTGTAGTAATGTGTCTCCCAGTACAAATATGATTGTCATTTGGTGTTTTTTCTTTGTTTTCAGACCTAATTTCACGGACTATTCAGTATATACATTTATTTTATTTTGCATCTGGTTGTGACAGAAGAGCCAAGTCATCAGTTAAGTCTAAATCATCAAGTCTCCACTTGGAGGTGGAATAGACTGTTGGTCAGTTATTGGTCACTAATCCTAATGCAATCAACCAGCTATGAGTTTCTGGCTGTTGTCAGCTCATTCACTGCTGCATCTTCAGCCCCAGTCGTTCCATCACAGAACTATCTGGCAGTGTGAACATCTCATTTGTGATCACAAGAAGAAAAAACTCTTAGTGCTGTGATGTTTCTGCTTAAATATTATAACAAGTAATACATTTATGTGTCTTTATTTTCTGCTAAATCGCCTTTCCTTTCAGGTCCATGTAAATATGGACTACATTCCACAAGGACAGGAAGAACTCTACTCACGGGAAACGGCAGGACGGCCTTTAGAGACTCTAATACCTCATGGCAAGTCAACAGAACAGTTTATGGAAGGTCTCAGCACAAAGTTCAAAAGTGTAAGAAAAGTTATGAATCAGACTTTGTGAATTTGTAAAAAAAAGTCATTTGTAAGACTTTGTAAATTTTACTCTTAGTAAGGCTATTACTCATAGTAAGGTTTTACTCATTGTATGGCTTTTACTCATAGTAAGGTTTTTACTCATTGTATGGTTTTACTCATTGTAAGACTTTTACTCATTGTAAGACTTTTACTCATTGTAAGGTCTTCTTTTTGAATTAGGTTTAATTGTAGAACTTGAAAAGATTACAAAACTGCAATCCATGACCGATAGAAGAGACTGCAGAGCCCAGCTGCAGTCAGAGAAACTCCGAAGACTGACTGACCATCCAATGCACCAGAGACTAAACAATTTGGGAAATGGGAAACTAAAGCGGAGAAACTTTGCAGAAATAGCCAAAGCAAAGATGCACGAAGATCCCATAAACGCACTAACAACACCAAAACCCATCACTACTGTACGAAAACCTACCTGGAGGCAGGATATATTTCCAGAGGTGGTAGAAAATATACCAGGTATTGGAAACAAAAACTGCCAGACTGAAAAAGAAAGGAGAGATACTACCCTAAGCTTCATATCGAAAAGCTACCCAAGCATGGACTGGACCCATGCATACACCAACGGTTCTGTAACAAACACTACACAGAACGGAGGGGCAGAAGCATTCCTGAACCTACCAAATGGCAGAAAAATAACACTGTCATTCGCTACTGGTAAGTACACAAGCAATTTCAGAGCGGAGGCAGAGGCACTGAGGGCGGCAGTGGAAGAAATGGTGACACACAATGAAAATGAAAGCCATATTGTCCTGCTTACAGATGCTCTCGCCGTAGTCACAGCGCTAAAAAGCCAGAAAAACACTGAGCTTAATGACTTAAGAGCAGCACTCTGCAAACTGTGCCAGCAGTCCGCACCAAAAAGGGTAGTGGTACAGTGGGTCCCATCACACTGCAACATCCAAGGCAACGAAGAGGCAGACAGACTGGCAAAAGAAGGTGCAAGACTACCACAAACAGATACTAGTATGACGTACGAAGAGTCAAAACGGCTTATCAAAGCCAGATACATGACCAAATGGGAAACCGAACATACTGGTTACACCAAAAACGATGCCTATTACCAGTTGAACCGAAGAGAGCAGGTCGTTGTCTTCAGACTTCGCACTGGCCACAATAGACTGAGGTACCACCTATTCAACAAATTGAAGATAGGTGGTACCGACGAATGCCCGTGCGGTACTGGTAAAATGACCGCTGAACATCTGCTGCAGAACTGCCCGACATACGAGGATCAGAGAGAGCAGATGTGGCCATCACCAGTGGAACTGCAAGACAAGCTCTATGGCAGTAGCGACAGCCTCAGGATGACCGCCGCTTTTTTCAAAAAAATAATGGTTACTGTCTGACTGCGTACGAAGAAGAAGAAGAAGAATTAGGTTTTTTTTTCTTTTCAAATATTTATTACAAGCTAAATTGTCACAACCTCTCTACTTCTGCGTTCTCAACCTCCCGCTAGCAAGCCCTGAAAAGGGATTTGCAAGTAGCACGATGTAGTTCGAAGAACGGAAGGCACTGTGTCGCTAGTTTACTGCTTTGCTACGATATTTGCACCTTTTGGTTCGACGCATCTGTCTTCGGCAGAATCATAGAAGGGATAAATAGAGGATGTAGGTCATAACGTAGGTTCTGTTTGTATTTTTGTCTTGGTGAGGTATCTAACCATTCCTATTTATTATTTTTGTTCACTTTGTTTTTTACATTATGTATCCACAGCACCTTATTTTAATTTTACAAGCTTTAAGTGTTTTCTTTAAAAATAAATAATAATTTTACATAATGATACCTCTCAATGTCTCATTTGAGAAACTGGAGTTTTCATTGCACGCAACCCACTAAGCCACTCATATTTCTTGCAACTTCCTTAGTGAAAGAATCGCGAAAGTTTCTCTATAGTGTGTAGTAAATTAAATATTTCTTTGTTCTGCCGAAATCAAATACACAAACTGTAACTAAGAATTATAGACCTTGTGCATGGTTAAACACTTTTTGTGTGTAATCTTTTATTTTTTAAGTTGTTTTTTTATTGTGGGTTTGTTGTATAGTATTTTGTCCCAAGAGTTTAATTTTGTTTCACTAAATTTTGTCATTGGTGATGACAATTCTTTCTTTAAAATGTTTATTTATATTGTAGCTTTATTGTTGTTAAATCATACTGAGTTAATTTGGTGTTTCTTTGGTGGCGGGTTACAGTGCTTTTTCTTACATCCTGAGGTATACTTGAAAAATCTACATCCTCCCGGTAGTGTAGTGGTTTTTTTTTTTTTTTTTTTTTTGCATTCGCTTATTTTCTCTTATTTTGCCTAAGTTAAGTGGATGAATAACATCAGGAGATGGACTGGAAAAAGCCTCTCAGATTGCACCATTATGGCAAGAGATAGAGTACATTGGAGATCCATTATAGCCGACATTTGATGCGGAGATGGCACTTGAACTGAACTGAACTTATTTTCTATATTTCCCAAGACTGTCTGTGTTGCACTATGTTTTTATTTTGCGTCTGTCAGCCCAGTGCATCCGACTTTGGCATGCATTTTATGTAAGGGTCTGCATCCTCCTGCATTTTCTAAAGGTTTGCCTACCTGCGGTAATGGCCGGTGCTGTGATTGGAGAGCGAAGCCAGCACCTTCGGAGTGTGAGCTGTGTCACTTAACCACTAACCCACTCTGTCCCCGCCCCTGTATGTAGTGCAATGTGACGCTCTTCAGTAAGATTAGCACTACCCTGTATGTGTGTTAACATATCTCATTATCTAGGCACAGTAATAACATCATATTTATTTTATTTCTGTGTTTTTATTTATTCTGAAGGCAGTGTGTGTTGTACTGTGTTTTATGATTAATGGCTAAGAAGTGCATCTGAATTCAGCACATATTTTTAAAGCGTGTTTACGTCCTATAAGGGTACAACCTTTCTGTTTCAAGAATTCAAACCCAGCAAGTTAGAGTTGTGAGCTGTGTCCCTAGCCCCTTCGCTAAGCCTACACCCCTAAAAATATCAGACGGAGGATTCGGCTCAAAAATAAAGAAACATAGTAGATCCAGTATAAACAGCATTTCAGAAGAATAAAAAAAACTTTGTAAATAATCTTCATTAAAGGAAGTAAAAAAAAAGAGAAAGATCTCTTTTTTTTATGTACCAATATTAGTTTATAAAATACATATATAGGTAATTATTCATTGACAGCGCCAGGACAAAAACAAAATGACACCTACGTTACAGCCACAAAGCCTTCATCGGGGACAAAGATAAAAATATAAACTAACAAATCACCAAAAAAAATGTTTTTTTCATTGTGATTTGTTAATTGTTTTTATTCAGTCTTTGTTTCCTATGAAGGCTTTGTGGCTGTAATGTAGGTGTCATTTTGTTTTTGTTCTGATGTAGTTCTGAGCGTATTTTTTGGGGGGGGCATTAGCCTTATTTTTCTAATCCCCAAGGCGGTGTGTGTTGCACTGTGGTTTTTATTTTGCGCCTGTCGGCCCAGTGCATCCAATTGATTTCAGCATGCATTTTATGTAAGGGACTGCTTCCTCCTGCATTTTCTATGGGTTTGCTTCCCCAGGGTAACGGCCGGTGCTGTAATGGGGATCGAACCCAGCACCTTCGCATTGTGAGCCATGCCACTTAACCACTAGCCAACGCCGTCCCTATATGAGTGTATATATGTTTTATCTACTTTTGACCATCTGAAGTTTAAATTCGTATATTTCTTCTATACCAATATCAACAAATATAAGTCAGCCACGACATATCTGTTAATTAGAAGTGTGTTTTTACAGAACAGTGTGAAGAATTCCATGGACATATAAAAAGCACTAAACATGAGATGCGGCGGTCTTCTTTACTCATTCCTCTGTCTTATAGTTTCCATGGAATAGTGCAACTAACCATATAACACAAAGTCAGGTGCTGATAGTAGGAAGCGGATGTCTTCTTCAATGTTCGTCCTGAAAAGTACATTGATTATCAATCACTGGCTGCTGTCAGCTCATTCACTATACTGCTTCTTCAACCCCAGTAGCTGGTTTTGAAACAGTGTATCCTCACCCAAAAAGTACCTCGGCTGAAAAGAATAGGATCACTAACCTTCCAAGATTGCTGTACAAAATGACTAAAGAGAGTTGTGAATGGGCATAACAACCTCATCATTTAAAACCATTGCTACTGACAAATGTTCAAATACAGGCTACTTGTAAAGAGACAGCCTGATGCTTCATTTCGAGCAAAAAAGTGATTAAACAATATCATTTTAGCAGCAGCAGTATTTTTTATGCACACATTTTTTCTGAAATCAGTATTTTAAAATACGGAGTTGCTTCCCATGCCTTGTTTCCTAATTTGACCCATTACAGTCCAACCTAATTTACAAGATGCTAGTCTTAATGTCCAAGACAAGAACTGTCATTTTATGTACTTCAAGGTCAACAACAAAAAGTAATTCAAACTAAAATTGTGATTTTTTAATTTAAAGATACAGATTTTAATCATCTTTCACACAAAGTGTATTTATAAATCAAATTTAGCTAAATAACAAGATAGTTTGATATGCGACATGTGACTTCAAATAAATTGGACTGTAAATGGTGCTACTCTAGTTAACTGCAATGAACAATTTAGACTGCAAAGGGTTAACAATTGTATAGGCAGGACAGAAAAGGGTTAATCAGTATCTATCCCAACATTTTAAAGAAACTGATGAAGGTTTACAATAATTATGCTTTTAACAGCTGCCAAAGCTTTCATTTATATTTGGTTATTCTCTTGTGTTTGCAGTTAGTGTACAAGCTGTATGAAGAGGGTAACATGTCAAACAACTAAGACGCCACTCGACAGATCCACAGCCAAAATCAGCATCCATGATCTATACTGAGTTATCTGTGTTTTTATTATATCTGAACTTTTGGGCACAGTTGTCAAATACAAGCAACCAGCCAGAAAATTTGCAGGATCCAGAAACAAGAAATGAGACCAGGTACAAGAGCTTCTGGTGTGGTTTGTTGAAACCTTTTGTGGAAAATGAGTCCAGGTAGAAGAGCTTCTTGTTGAAACCTTTTGTGGAAATTGAGTCCAGGTACAAGAGCTTCTGGTGTGGTTTGCTGAAACCTTTTGTGGAAAATGAGTCCAGGTACAAGAGCTTCTGGTGTGGTTTGCTGAAATCTTTTGTGGAAAATGAGCAGAAATCAGAAGCAACAAATGAATCCAGGTGCAGGAGCTTCTTGTGTGGTTTGTTGAAATCTGCTTGTGAAATATTTCTCGGCAATAAATCTTAAAAGGTCTTCCTTGTAAATGTCAGTTGCAATTGTTAAAAAATATGACAGCAAAGCTTTATCAATGGACCCTCAAAAAGCCAGCAAAAAGCAATGAAGGAGAAAGCATACAAGGTGACAAGAAAAGCGTTGTTTGTGTAATAAATCAGACATAAACCTAATGCTCCCATTAACTGTGTTCATACAATGTGGGGTATTTTATTCCTGCAAGTAGATCTTTCACAGGGTGTAAGTTAACAAACTTCTGTGATAAAGAAATTGGCAGTTGTTGTGGTAGCTTCTCAATCCCTAGTTAACGTGTTGCAAGACAGGCTTATTGGTTCCATGCAGATACTGCTAAATGGGGGTGATGTGTTGGAGGCTTCAACTCATTAGGTATTAGTTTTTGTGAATTGAGGTGAACGTCGAGTCCCTTCATTGTCACCTAGCCTTTCCTTGCAGTGTCAGGCATACAGTTTCAGCAGGGTGAATTGGAGAGCATAATGAGATGACGTTGAATGCCTAATTATTTTTGCAAGAGAAAAGTGCCATAATCTGTCATTTGGATTTGTCCATTGACCTTATTAACCAATGATATTAAACTTGAAATAAAAACAGAAAATGACTGCTTCCATATGAAGTGTTACTGACTTGGAACAGATGGTTTATAATATAACAATTCAGTGCAATTCATGTGGTGAAATTAAGATTTTATTATAACAGAATATTTCAAGATAAAATGTGACATGTTCGAGCAATGACCTTTGAAGCTCCCTTGTTCAGAGACTTCTTTATATGACTGTTTTTCTGTTTGGTGGAAATAAAATCAGGCATGACAAAAACATTGGACTATTTTTCTGTGTGGTAGAAACAGAATCACCCATAACAAAAACATTGAACTGTTTTCCTGTTTAGGGGTTAAGAAAATCAGGCATGACAAAAATATTGGACTGTTTTTCTGTGTGGTAGAAACAGAATCATCCATAACAAAAACATTGAACTGTTTTCCTGTTTAGGGGTTAAGAAAATCAGGCATGACAAAAATATTGGACTGTTTTTCTGTGTGGTAGAAACAGAATCATCCATAACAAAAACATTGAACAGTTTTTCTGTTTAGGGGAAAGAAAATCAGGCATGACAAAAATATTGGACTGTTTTTCTGTGTGGTAGAAACAGAATCATCTATGACAAAAACATTGGTGGTAAATAGTGGACAAATCTTCGTGCTGTGATAATATGAGAATATTGTGTGCTAATTTCAAGTCTCATATGTGTGCTCTGGTGATTTGTTTTAATGAACACACAGTATTCAGCTAGTGAGCTTGAGTTTCTAGTTTAGATATAAATAGATCTCTATAAGCCTGTAGCATCTGCCATCACAGCATTAGGAAGATGGCATACATTTGTACTATTATGACCGAGTTATTGATTTAGTGTGTGGGTTATTAATAGTCAGTATTACAGGTAGCATATTGGACTGAGTCATTTCATCTTGACTCATGGGATATTTCTGGTTAGCTTTACCATTCATATCTGTTAATTTTATTCATGATGGCTGATAATAGAAAAATAAGTTAAGTATTTTGTGTAGCTGAAGATTGAAAAGAGAAAAATGGAGATAAATAGGACATCCTCAGAAAGAAACCTTGCTCTGACTTGAACTCGCATGGAAAGTGAAGGGTGTGGAAGATTAACACCTGACAAAGAATGTTGAATGAGGAAAACCAGGATAGTTACAATCACATGGGCAGAGCTCAAGATGGGAGCCTAAAATAGAAGTAGATGCAGTACATCCGTCTCGGGTTTATGTTCCAAAGGAAACAAGAATGATTAGGTCAGTAATATAGGAAGTTCTGTAGCTGACAGTGTCATCTGCGATAGTTAAAGGAATTCATTGCACTAGACTTCTGCTTTTTCACTGAGGTTCCCTTCTTCACCAAATGCCTTCCCTAACTTAGTAGGTAATCATTTACAGCTGGATAGTCTGGAATATGTCAAGACTGTGCATTGAACTAGGTCCCTTCACATGAGAGATTGGAGATGTAACTACTCTGTCACAAAAAATGGGTACATAAGTAATTTAAACCATGTTTGAAAAGTGGACAGTTGAAGTGAAAGAGCTTATGATGGGGGAAGAGAACTCATTCACCCTGCAGGCTTGTTTATATATTTTATCTATATACTTGCTCAACATTGTAACACAACTACACTATATATGTAACAGTTTTTTGTAATAGTTATCATATAGGTAACAAACTGGACAATCTTTCAACATTTTATGATAGTGGGCATGATTTACTTTTAATTGTTATGGGTATCAACTACCAGAACATGTATGTTTATATATTAACATGCCAATTAAATATTCTAGATCAGTGGTTTCCAACCTTTTCAATACTGTGTCTCTCCCCAGTCACACAACATGAAAATATGAACCTCTGAATGGAAACCTAATATTTAAAATATGTATTTTATTGACTAACCCCTGGAGGTCTGTGCACCATATTCTGTGTGCAACTAAAGGTTGAAGTGGGTCAAAATGCACAGCAATGTATTACTCCATGATCGCATGTGCTTATGATGCTGTGCTTTTCTCACTTCGCAAAATTCAGAAGTGCAGAGAACAAGACCAGCCGCACTTTATGATTTTTCTAGACCTCATCAAGGGCTTCGACTTGGTTAGTAGGAAGGGTCTATTCGAACTCCTTGAGAAGATCAGCTGCCCCTCCAAAACTGCATATCATGATAATTTCTTTTCACACTGATATGAAGGGCTCAGTTCTATATGACGGATCATCTTCAAACTCTTTTCTCATCAAGAGTAGAGTGAAGCAGGCATGTGTGCTAGCGCCGATCCTCTTTGGGATCTTCTTCTCCATGCTACTATCCTACGCTTATGACACGGCTGTGGACGGAGTTTATCTGCGCACCTGGTCAGATGTGCGGCTGTTTAACCTGTCCCGACTGCGTGCGAGGACAATGCTTATTAGGAAAATGCTATTTGCGGATGATGCAGTTCTAGTTACCAATAGTGAGGAGGCCCTGCAGAGACTGAGAGACAGATTCGCCGAAGGGTGCAAGCAGTTTGGGCTCACCATAAGTCAGCAAGACACTGCGCACATGGCATTACCACTACGCCCTCCATAAAAATTGATGGCGTTACTCTGGAGGTCGTCAACAGTTTCACTTATCTGGGATCTGCCATCAGCAACACTCTCTCGATCGAGAAGGAGATAGACAGTAGTCTTACAGGACAAATACCGTCATGGCCTGCCTGACGAAGAGAGTCTGGGAAAACATTGCACTGTCTCACTACACGAAGGTCTGAGTCTGTCAGACCTGCGTTCTTGGCACTCTCATGTATGGAAGCAGAGACTTAGAACACTTGCACTAAACATGAACGGCGACTCAACATCTTTTACATGAGGTGTCTACGGCGTATATTGGGGATTGGGTGGCAAGAGAGAGTGTCACATAATACGGTCTTGCAGAGAGCAAACACTCACAGCATGTACTTGATGTTGAGCCAGCGACGTCTACGGTGGTTGGGACATGTTTATCGCATGGAAGACGAGAGGCTGCCAAAGGATATCCCTTACGGACAGCTAGCCATTGGAGTTCAGCCGTCCCACACTGCTATTCAAGGGTGTATGTAAGAGGGACATGAAGTCATGCGACATCCCATCCGAGGGCTGGGAAGAAATTGCTCAAGATCGAGCTATCTGGAGACAGCCAGTTGCAGGGGGCATAATGACTGCTGACGCTCGTAGAGGTCTTCTGGCTGCAGAGAAAAGAGAAAGACTGAAGAGATCAAGGAACAGCCAGGCAAGCCAGCCTCCTCAGTACGGTTGTACGATCTGTGGCAGGGAATGTCACACGTGAATCGGCCTTTACAGCCATAGCAGATAGTGTTGAAATACAGGAGACAGAGCTGGACAAAACTTACAGGGCGCCACGTGCATGGTCTATAGAGACTGAGACGCCTTTGCTAATCATGCTGATAAATAGCAGATGACATTAATGATCAGCCATTACACTGTGTGAAGTAGGTCCTAACCTGACCTTAGGATTTTCTCCTCATCACGCATACATATTGATATAACAGGTGGCACAATAATTTATCATGCAATGTCAAAATTCTTAGTCAACTTGTACTTCTACAGGGGCAGATGCAGGTGCCAGTTCTGGTATGAGCTGGATGTAGCTGGGAGGAGGATATCCTGCTTAGCGGGCTAGGCTCAAGCAGCGTATCACTCCATTGGCTTGGGTCAAGCTCCACGGAGGGGGGTTAACTGATGTGCGAGCTCATCTTAATAGATTCAAACACTAGAGCAAAGTAGACCTGCAGCCACTTAGGCACCATCTATGCTGCTCTAAACAGACCACCTAACCATGGTCGGTGTTATGACATGTCACACAGTTAGTCGCCTGTTACTACATGCCTTCTGTGGGGCTATTCTTGTCCTTGTCATACACAAAGACCCCGGCAGACCACTCAAAGACATAGTTTAAGGCCAAATTGTTTAAATCATACAGAAGCATTATTAAAAACATGTTTAAAACAGCAATAATTAAAATTATGTATGCATTTTATGATGTTTCAATGGACTAATGATGTTTCAATGGACTAATGATGTTTCAATGGACTAATGATGTTTCAATGGACTATATTAGTGAAAGGAAGAAGATGGCAAGCAAAAGCTTGAAAGTGTTGTGTGTCTAACAACCAATCAGAAGCCATTATATCACATGCTTTTATTTTGTTCTACTTCAACCTTTCACTGGACAGAGAATAGGTTTGGAACCACTGGTCTTTATTATTATGCAGGATGATCACAAAGTTGTGCACTGTATGAAAATAATAATTTTTTTTAAAGTATTTTATATTGGACAATCGTAAAGCTGTTATGGAAAGATTTAATTAATATTATTGTTTTTTTGTGATGTGCTGAAACTGAATGTATTGGGCCAAATGGCACAGATATTACAACTTCAGGATGAAGGTTGATGAAGAAATTGTATTATTTTTTAAACTGATACTTAGTCCAAATACATAAAACTTGCTATTTATGTTATCTTTAAGCATTTTAACAATTATATATTTCCCAAAAATATGTAACTTTATTGAAACCTTTGAGTTTTCCCTTCTTTTTGGTATTTACAATCTTCCCTATTTTTGTTTTATTTCCAAATTTACTTTTTCAAATGTAGTCATAACTAGAGTCTTGTACATCGAGTATAAAGCTACAACGACATGAACAAGTTTATCTGAAGAACTCTGAAAGTATGTTAGTTAGTTAGTTTATTTTTCACTTGTGCCATTGAGCCTCATGGGGAGCTTAAATTGTCTGTCTTGCCCCAAGTGCGTTGTGTCGGTCAATGTGAGCCTGTGTTGTTGCACAATCACTCTACTGTCATCTATGTATTTGCCTCGCGGCCGCCCCCTTACGCTGTACCAAATCTACCAGCAATGTAAGCCATCACTGCCGAAGACGGATGTGTCGGACCGAAAGGTGCAAATATCGCAGTCAAACTGTAAACTAGTGACACAACACATTCTGTTCTCTGGACTACATCCTGCTACTTGCAGGACTTGGTAGCAGGAGATTGAGAACGGCCGCAGAAGAAGAAGAAGTAAGCCATTGGTGTAAGTTGATGAGAAAGTATATACACCAGACAAACAAAAAGTCATATGAGAACTTACAACATACAGCGTGACTAGAATAAAAACTATACCTAAAGTAACAAATATATTGAAAAAAGCTATTTTAAAATATGATATAACTTTTAAAAATAGTAATTAAAATACAGTGAAACTTTGGAATAATGTTGATCAAATATTGATTAACATAGAAATGATACAGCATAGTGAATGATCTGACAGCGAACCAAGACCCTTTTTTGCCTCCAAGTGGCAGAACAGGAAACATGCTGCACTAGTGTAGTCTGATCAAGAGAATAGGAATAGCAGTGGGAAGGCAAACCCAGTCCCCAAAACATCAGCTAAAACCAGATGTGCCGGACTGTAAGACAGATATCTCGGCCTTACTGTAAACTATGAACTTAAACTTAACGTCAGAGTCTGTATACAACCAGTTACATTTCCATTACCCTGCTCTAAAAACTATGCACATCCAATCTATTCTTAAATGCATAAACTGTCCCTGCCTCCACTATCTCCTGGGGCAATGCATTCCAAGCATTCACCACTTTTTACGCTTGGGGTTTACCTCCCTACATGGAACACATTCCTCTTTTAGCGTTTCTAGAACTGTCTTAAAACTTTCCCACTCCTGTTCAACATCTATTCCTACAACAATATCTTTCCAGATTATGTGGTTCGCTGCCTCTTTCATCCTCTTAACATCTGCCTTAGAGTAGTCGTATGTTCGCGTGTTTATGTTTACTTCATAATTAAACCATCTATGACATTTAGTATTCATTAGAAAAATTATATATTACTATGAAGCTTTTTTTTTTCAAAACTGATTTCCTTCCTGTGATGGAAAATATACGAGGGCAAGTCAGTAAATAGGTCACAAATGGCTATTTACAACAAATTTAACAGGATACAAATTTTAAAACTATTTATTATTGCACATTATAGTGTTCTTTATTTTTCAACATAATTTCCACAAACATCAATACACTTCTCTTTCGCCTTCTATCACCCAGGGGTGCATAGGCCATCAACCAACCCTCGCCAAGCAGCTCTGTTCTGTGCAATCTTTTCCACTTCCTTCCAGCTTTTTCCTGTTTTCTTTACTTCCGCCTCCAGATCTCATCTCTACGTATTCCTTGGTCTGTGTATGCCTCTCCTTCACTGGCGGTGATACTGACCTGGGGCTTTCTTAATGTATGACCCATCCATCTCCACTTTCTTCCTAAAATTTCTTGTTCCAATTTACCTTGTCCCGCTCTCTCTCACAGTCTGTCGTTTGTAATTTTGTTAAACCATTTGATACCAAGAATTATTCTCAGGCATCTTTTGACAAAACCCTGCAGTCTCCTGTCATTGTCTTTGGTCATCCTCCAGGTTTCTGCTCCATACAGCAGGACTGGCTTCACATTTGAATTTTAAATCCTCATTTTTGTCTTCCGTCTTATTTCTTTGGAGTTCCATATGGGTTTCAACATTCCGAATGCAACTCCTACTTTTTTGTATTCTTGTTTTTATATCCTCGTCTGCCCCTCCTTCCTTGTTGATGATACTTCTAAGGTATGTAAATACCTCTACCTCTTCCAGTGGCGTTCCTCTCAACCGGATTGGTTCAGTGTTTGCTCTATTGAACATAATTATTTTTTATTTTTTTCTCATCAAACCGACTTGTTTAGAGGTGCAATCCACTCTATCCAGTTTCCTTTGCATTTGGTTTTGGTTGTGAGACAGAAGGACTATATCATCCGCAAAATCCAGGTCCTCCAGCTGTTTATTCAAGGTCCACTGGATTCCATTTCTCTCATTTGTTGTTACTTTCATAATCCAGTCCACTGCCAGGATGAACAGGAAAGGCAACAGTAGGCAACCCTGTTGTACCCCTGATTTAATTTTGAATGGCTCTGTGAGTTGTCCATGTATAACTCTACATTGCATACTTTCATATGTTTGTCTAATTATGTTTGGGAGCTTTTGAGGAATTCCATAGTGCCTCAATAGTTTCCAGAGTATATCTCTGTCCAAACTGTCGACAGCCTTTTCATAATCAACAAAATTGATTTACAAACTCAAATTCCATTCCAATGATTGCTCCACAATTATCCACAATGTGGCTATCTGGTCAATGCCTGATCTATTCTGTCTGAGGCCCGCCTGCTCATCCCTTATCTTGTTATCCACTTCCCTTTTCAACCTTTCTAGTATTTCTCTATTTAAGACCTTTCCAGGCACTGCTAATAACATTATTCCTCAATGGTTTTTGCATTCCTGTAAATCTCCCCTTCTGAGGCAATTTCACCAGGTAGCCCTCTCTCCAATCTTTTGGTAAGTTATCTTGCTCCCAGATGGCGCCTGTCAAGTTGTGGAGCATGTTAGTAGATGTTTCTACATCTGCTTTTATGGCTTCCGGGGGTAATCCATCAGGTCCTGCTGCTTTTCCATTCCTTAGAAACTCTCTTGCCCTTCTAATCTCTTCTTTACTTGGATTATCACAGTTGATCGGCAGGTCCTTCTCTGCTGGTGGGATGTCTGGTGCTTGTCTGTTCATAAGCTCTTTAAAGTATTCTACCCATCTTTTCTTTTGTTCTTCAAGGTTCGTTATCTTTTCCCCAAGTTTATTTTTGACTGGTCTACTTTGTTGTTGATACTTTCCTGATAGTTTCTTCATAGCCTTATACAAACCTTTCATATTTCCCTTTCCTGTAGTCTCTTCCGCTTCCTCAGCCAGACCATCAATGTAACGTCTTTTGTCCGCCTTGGTGCTCTTTTTAACCTCCATGTTGCTCTCTACATACTCTTTCTGTGCTGTGCTTTTTGTGGCTCTTGTTTTTCTCTTTAGTAAGGCCATTTTCTTATTTCGCCTTTTCTTTATCGTAGGGATTGTTTCTGCTGTTATCTATTCTTTATGCTGCCATTTCTTCATTCCTAGCACTTCCTAGCAAGCAGTTTTCCATGTACTTTGTACTTGTTCCCATTTATCCTCAATGCTAGCCACTTATCTAGCTGCTCCAGTGCTTGATATTTATTCCTGTCGATACACTTATCCTATCACTTTATCGATGCACCAAATTCTTTAGTCTGCTGTCTCAGTCACATTTGCACTCCACGTTCAACCATGTAGATGCTACAGTATCTTTATCGTTACCCATCTGTCAGCTCAAATCGTGTTCCCCAGCGGCCGATGCTCCTGTTGTGATCTAAACAAGATGACCAGGTCAGACTTCATTACCAATTTTTGAGCCACTTGAGAAAATTTATCAACCCAGTTATGGACCGTTTACAATACAAATACTTCTCACTGTTGTTGTTTGCGAATGCTGATTTTGTGCACCCTGAAAAGGATGTTAAGTGGTGGGTTGCAGTAGCTTTCCTTACATCCTGAGCGTGCTGATGAAAGTGGACCAGGGTCCTCCAGGCGGTTGTGTTATGCTTGGCTTCATCTGCGTGTCACTCACTACTATGAGGATCACGTCGATCCCTCACCCCCGTTAGCCAGGCTGCCGTGAAAACAGCCCCTTTCCAGGGAGGGCTACTAGGAAGCCGAGATGAGGTTTTTGGCCAGTTTGTTTTGCCTGACCCTGACTAACATGTCTTATCAGTATATTTTGTCTGACCAGACATTAGTCTTCCTCCCCACTTCTCACTGTGAAAAGGAAGCATTTCCTTATGAATATCCTTTTTAGAAAGTCCTTTTGTCCCCCCAAAAAACACACAGCTATATGATGTTTTCTGATTGTACATTCTGTGAGCATGGGCACCATTTTGTTTCTAAGCTGCGCATATGCATGCAACACCTAGTGTCTGCTACTTATAGTAATCCAAAGCTGCATGTTGCTGACATCCAAAGAAACTGCCAGCCACATTTTTTCAGCTATATCATATCAGTTTGTGACCTCCTTACTGATTTAACCCTCGAATGTATGTGAACGAGCACAGAACAAAAATGGAAACACAGCAGACTGAATGATGAGACAAGGCTAATACTTTAAGGTAGCTGAGAGCTTCTTCTTTTTCTTTAAATCCTCGAGAAAATGAGTTATTCACTCTTTTATTCATGTTTCGTATATGTTGTATTGTTTCTAGAGCTTTCTTTTATTACCAGATGGCTACTCCATACTCGACATATTTTTGGCATATGTGAATAGTGGGGAGTGCAAAAATGAGTTTTTTGGAGGGTTTTTTAATTGATTTTTTTAAGTTTATCTGTTTTTGTCTGTGTGCAATCATATTGACCATTTCTGTTTGGTCCACTCTATATTTGATAACTGGCATACTGTGTCTCGCACTTTCCTGACACCATCTAGTATGGCTGCGAACGTACATCACGTGTTTTTCGTTATGATTTGTTCATTGTTTTTGGGTATCGTTTTGTTTTTGTTTTGGTGCATTCACTGAGCCATTACTTCATGTATATGTTGGACCAGAGTGCCTGCATCCTGAATTACTTCCAGTTGTCTTGACATGTCTTGCCACTGGCCCAAGGTAGTTTGGGAGCAGAGAGTGAAGTTGATGACCAGCACAGCTTTTTCCTCACTATAATCCAAATACAGCACAAGTTACATCATCAAGACAAAAATTGTCTAATGGTGTCGCCATTATCGCTTGCGATGGGCAACTAACTTTTAAATATTTTTGTTATTGACCTTTAGTACTGCTGCAGCTTCGATCTATTTATTCAAGAGTTGGAGAGTCTTGTACTCTACAGGGGTTAGACCACGCTGTTAGTCGTCTCTTAGATGTTCTCAGTGTGACAGTAGACCTATTCTTGCCTCAGTCATAAAGAGAGCCTTCATGGAAATCACAGATCATAGATATCAAAAGGGGGTGGCAGATGCAGCACAGTGAATGAACTGACAGCAGCCAGTGACTTATAGCTGGCTGCTTGTATCAGGGCCAACAAACCAGAGTTTACCAAGACCTTATGTTGCCTCAAAGTGAACAGACTGCACTAGTGTAGTCTGGCTAAGAGAATAGGGTCTGCAGCAGGAAGGCAAACCCGGTTCAGCTGAAACTAGATGTGCCAGGCCGAAAAGTGCAGATGTCACAGCCTCACTGTAAACTAGGACACAATTTCAGGATGAACGCCTAAGAAGAAGAAAAAGAAGATACCAAAAGAATGAGAAACTGCATGTTGTTGAGACATGCCCTGGCTATAATTCCATAGAGGAAACCCAGGAAACCTGTAAATGAAAAAGCTAAAGCAAGTTTCACTTGCAAAACTAAAAAAGATGGTGCAAATGGGAGATGGGAACATGAGTCACTGCCCTAATATTTACGTGGCAAGAATCATGGTGTTCTTGAACATGGAAATGAAATCAATGTTATAAGAAGCAATGAAAACCACAGTCCAAAAAAATTCAGTAAAAGAATTCAAAAAACTAAGATTTAAATAGTTGAATTGAAGATTTAACAAACTGGTATAGAAAAGACCCATAATAATCAGCCTCCTGAAATTATCAAATTATCTGACATTGCTTATTTCTGCTCTAATAGGTACTTTGAATCCTGGTATTCAAACAGGCATGTTAATACCTGTTGACAGGTAGCTGAAATCTATCGGCTATCCGTAGTAGGCATTTTAAGCTTCCTGCAGGAGGAAGGTACAAATATTTTGGGTGGATTTTTAACTAGAATTTTGTCCAGGCAGCAGCCGTTAAGTCTACTCTAAGCAATTTCTGTTTGCAGAACCTCAGACTTCTTGGCTACTTTATGGCTCTTGGTAAAGATAGTGTAAACAGTCTTTTCGCAGTCTATCTTCAGTTTCCACATTTCGCAATACTCATGCAGTCTTCTCATTTAATCTTTGTGTTGCACTTTCTACATCTTCATGGCTTTGCCATATTATCAGCATACATGGCTTTTTCGGCCTTGATATGCTTGCCCAGGTCATTTATGTAAATGAGAAAGAGAGTGCAGCCGAAAGCAGAACCCTGAGGTAAGCCTTCCTCTAAGACTTCTTGAGGCAAAATCTGCATCCAGTCGTCTCGATGAATGTCTTGCCACTGGCAAAAGGTAGCTTAGGCTCTGTGAGTGAGGTTGACAAAAGGCGCAGTTTCTTCCTCACTTTAATCCAAATCACCGCGCAAGTCACCCATTTCAGCGGACACAGCAAGAGATATGACTGTCCACACGGCTGAACAGAGTGGTCTTTATCACTTGTGATGGACAACTATTAAGACTTCTTTAGAGGAGACTGGATTGTTCATCTTTGTCTGGATTAAAGTACCTGTTGAAGTGCTCTGCTTTTTTCTGGTCTTCAGTTATAGTTCTTCTACCATCTATTACTGGCTTAGCATTTGTTCTTCTGTTTCCAGACAAATTGTCAATCAGTGTCCAAGCTCTCTTACCGTTGTGCTTTAGGTCATTTTACATTCGTAACTATGACATCAACCGTTGCACATAATTTATTGTAGAGGATCTTAGCTTCTTGTGATGGTGCTCTCTCGAGGGCTGTTCTTGCTTCATTTCTTTCAGATATAACAGCTTGCATTTCTTTGGTATAGAAGGGTTTGTACGCCTTCCTACTACCCCTTTGGATGCTTTGTGATGCTGCATTCAGAATAGCTCTTGTCATCTCATTATTGAATGTTTCTACACTGCTGCTGTCGATATTACCAAGCAGGTAGTCTGATGATTTTAGGAATAATCTCCAGTCAGGTTTACCAAAGTTCCAGCAAGTTTTCTGTTTGTGGCATGCTTTACTGGCAATGGTTATGGTGGTGAGGATTGGCCTGTGATCACTCCCGATGCCATCAAGAACTTGTAGGTGGTAAGAGCCTGTTAGGTCAGGTAAACAAATAGTCAGGTCAAGTCGACTAAGTGATAGGTGGGACCTATGCAGGAGTGTTGCTGCAGACCTTTCATCCTGTAAGACTGGACAGGTTGGTTGTTTCAGAGAGCTCTTCCAAGAATGTTCTTGTCCTGTTGTGATCCTGTTAATTTGGGGGGGGGTGTTTGAAGTCACCAGCAAGTAGGGTTTTATAGTACTTTGTCTTGTGTATTTCTGGTAGGTTGCATGTTGTCAGAGACCATAGTTGGTAAGCGGCCAGAACAACGTTCAGAAAGCAATGGCAAACTACTGGATGTGAAATGCCAAGAAACTTATGACAGTCGAGAGAAACGAAACTCAAAGATCTGATGGCGAGGCCGATTTCAGAGTCAGTACAAATAATAGAGATGACGGCCTAAAGCCCGACTGCATTACAATGGACAATTCTGAAATGGGACTAAAAACAAAACTAGGAATAGGCACCTGGAACATCAGGAGCCTGTACCAGGGCAAGTTGTTCATGATTGGAAGAGAAATGGAGAGAATCAATATAGAGATTCTTGGAGTCTCTGAACACAGATGGCCCGGTCAAGGGCACTGTACCAGCTCCTCAGGAGAAACATTCATATACTCTGGGATGGACAAGGGGAGAAAAAGCGGGGTCTGTTTTATTCTGTCAAAGAAGACGGCACCTTCACTACTCTGTTACAATGCAGTCAACGACCGAATAATTGTAATCAGACTAAAGAAAAAGACAAGAAATTTAACAATAATGCAAGTGTATGCACCAACATCAGCAGCAGATGATTGTGAAATGAATGATTTCTATAACACCTTGCAAGAAATGATAGAAAAAGTTGAAAAAAGAGATATCTTGATCATCATTGACGATTTCAATGCGAAAGTCTAAGAGGAAAGAGCCGAAGAGGAGAGAAGTGTTCGAGGACTTTTTGGTTTGGGACACAGAAATGAGTGAGGAGAAAAACTGGTTGAATTCTGCATGGAAAACAACTTCTCCATTGCCAACACCTTATTCAAACAACATCCACGTAGACTATACACGTGGACCTCCCGTGATGGCAACAGCAGAAACCAAATAAATTACATCCTAGTGCAACAAAGATGGAGATCAAATGTGCTGGCAACAAAAATGCTGCCAGGAGCAGACAGCGATACGGACCATGAATTACTGTTTGCAGTTTTCAAAACAAGACTACGTAGGATCAACAAAGGTTGCCAGCCAATACGCTTCGATGTAACAGCAATACCTACTGAATACAACATCAAAGTAGAAAACAAATTTGAGGTGTTGCTTGCAGTACAGGAAGAGATGACATCTGAGGAGTTGATATTGTACGCAAGGGATATTTTGATCTCGACAGCGAAAGAAATGATTCCCAAGATGTCGCACAGGAAACAGCTATATAACAGAGGAAACACAGAAATTCATTGAAGAAAGGCAACAATTAAAACAAATGGGAAGTAAGGGGACCAACACAGCATATAAAAACTGCGCAAGAAAAGTTAAGTAGAGAAATAAGAAAAGATAAAGGAAGATACAAAGTGGAAACGTGTAAGGATATAGAAAACCTACAGCAACAAGGCAGAGAGAGAGATGCCTTTAAGGCAATAAGAACACTGACAATGGAGTTCCGTCCGGTTCCACATGTCATAAATGACAAAGAGGATAACACATTAACAGAAACCTAAGACATACTGAATAGATGGAGAGAGTATGCAGAACCATGTATGGAGATAGCACAAAGCGCTCAGTTACAATCCTACCAAAGGATGAGAAATAACCTGAACCAACATTGGAAGAAGTACGCTCTGCAATTAAAAGCCTGAAAAAGGAAAGCCCACAGGATGCGATGATATCCAAGCAGAGCTAATACAAGCAGGAGGGAAGGCAAGTGCTTGAGTCTATCACAAGCTGTGTAAACAGATATGGCACAGCGCAGAGTGGCCAGAAGCATGGAAGAAATCAATTTATATTCCCCTCCCCAAAAAAGGCAACCTGAAGTTGTGCACGAACTATCGTGCTGATCAGCCACGCTAGCAAGATACTCTTGTGAATCCTATTAAGAAGGATAGAGAAAAGGTTTGAATCTGAAATTCACGTAGGTCAGGCAGGTTTTAGGAAAGACAGAGGGACCAGGGACCACATATTCAATTTAAGGAATATCTACGAAAAATGTAGAGTGTTTAATGTAGACCTGTTCACATGTTTCATTGATTACACCAAGGCCTTCAACACGGTAAAACATCAAAATCTGTGGAGAATCATGAAGGAAATGGGATTTCCTTTGCACATAGTCCATCTCATTGAAACATTATACCAAGATCAACAAGCCGCTGTCCGAGTATCTGGGCAAACATCAGATTGGTTTGCAGTACAAAAGGGAGTCCGACAGGGATGTATCCTCTCACATTATCTGTACGACATATATGCGGAATGCATAATAAGAAATGTTAGAGAAGACGAGCACATTGAAAGTTTCGACCCATTTACGATTGGGGGGTACGAGATTCCAGAGTTACGATACACAGATGATACAGTGATACTATCAAGAAGTGCAGACGGGTTAGAGCAGCTACTTTCAGCCGTTAATGGATATAGTAAGATCAAAACCTGTTCATAAACAAAACAAAGATAATGACACCGACAAAACACAATGTCAGCATAAATTTACAGTAGGTGGTGAGGAAATAGATCAGGTCACACATTTTGAATATTTGGGCTCCAGAATTGATAAAAATGGCGACTGCTCGAAAGAAATCAGAAGAAGACTAGCCATAGCAATGCAGAGACTGAACAGCCTGAAGAAATTATGGCAGAGCACCAACAAAATGATAAAAGTAAAAGTCTTGAGAGCCTGTGTTTTTCCTGTGGCAGCTTATGGCCGTGAATCATGGACGATTACCAAAACTTCTAGACAAAGAATCGAATCCTTCGAGTCAAAATGTTACAGAAAGATCATCAAAATACACTGGACAGAGAAAAAAACAAATGTAGACATTCGGCAAGAGTTGAGCATAGAGGAGAACTGATTTATCAATTCCATTTTGGCTAGAAAATGCAAATACTTTGGTCACATCAAGAGACACAAGGGTCTTGAGAGAACAGTGATGGAAGGTATGGTACCAGGCAAAAGAGGAAGGGGTAGACCAAGAAGACGATGGCACCAAGATATCCAGGAATGCCTATGACTGTTGTGGAGGCTGGAGTTTTGGCAAGGGAACGAGTTTCTTTCAGACAGACTGATGGGAGTGACGTTCTACGAAGGACATGCTACATGATGATGCATGTTGTCTGAGGTGGGCTATATTTATATGTTATAAGTTGTGTATTTTCCTCCAGTGTGCCAGATGGTCGCTTTTTGTACATCTATGGGATGGGCTGTTAGCTGTGTGACATATCCCTGGATGTCACTTTGTATGTATGTAACTATGCCACAGCATTTACAGGCATATCCTGACAAATGTAGTTTACTGTCTTTATGTATAGTTTCCTGAAGGAGAGCCACATGTATATTGTGGGTGCCAAATAATTTGACAAGTTCAAATTTTTTATTTCATATGCTGCAGATGTTTAATTGAAGAATGTTGAGGGAAGATTTGCATTTATGATAGTCGTGGCTATGCTGGTTCTTCCCACAAGGTTTTCTTGTTCTAGTGTACTTGAGAGTATGATGTCTGTGGTGTTTTCTTGTTCTAGTGTACTTGAGAGTATCATGCCTGTAGTGTTTTCTTGTTCTAATGTAATTGAGAGTATCATGTTTGTGGTGTTTTCTTGTTCTAGTGTACTTGAGAGTATCATGCCTGTGGTGTTTTCTTGTTCTAATGTACTTGAGAGTATCATGCCTGTGGTGTTTTCTTGTTCTAATGTACTTGAGAGTATCATGTTTGTGGTGTTTTCTTGTTCTAGTGTACTTGAGAGTATCATGTCTGTGGTGTTTTCCAGTAGTCCATTTTTCGTACAGAGCAGCCTGGTCTCCCACTGCCTGTCGCGGACCTTGATAACCAAGGCGTCGTTCAAGCTCTTTTTTATTGTATTTTATTGTGCTGGCATCCTGTTGCTGGTATGTCTGTGGATTTTCTACCCACCCAGGTCTGGAGCCAGAAAGGGACTGTGACATCAGTATGGGGCATAAGTTAACGACAATGCTCCGCTCCGAGATACTGTAGCCAAGATAGGGATTCACTGCGCTCTTTCCCTGCCACCAATTGCCTGCTGATTATGCCGAACTCCTCTGAGGCTCAAGGCGTGCAACCAAAAGTTTAAGGCAAAGGGATCGTTACATCCTGAGCCTCTGTGCCATAATGATGGATTCCAGACACAAGAATGCGGTGCAATTTGCCTCCTCGTCTCCAGTGCCGTGCAGCACATTTCTGGTTCCTTTCCAACCACAGAGGGTGCATGCATCATGCCCAATAGGAGACACATTTGTACAGATGGTTTACTGGTAAGGTTTTTAAAAATAATAACCTTGCTATATAAGTACATCCTCTACTGGGTTCTATTGTAGCGTGGAGTCAGATCTGATAGGTCATAGAGAGGCAGTCAGAGCTGACTCATGCTCACATGTCTTCGTCCTCCATGGGGGATAACTGATAGAGGACAAAAAGTAAAGAACGAGACAAGAATGCATTTAACCCATGAAGTGGGGATGGATTGGTGCAGCCTCGAGTACATTCACCGGTGGGTTCTGCACCTGCTCCTCAGCCCTTTTGTCTAGCCCCTCTCCAGGGACCTGTCCGGCTTGGGTGACCCTGCCAGGAGTAAAACTCCCGCCAGCATAGCTCCTGGGATCATTAGGGCGCGCAAGCTCTCCAACCTCTGCAAGGTAGGCTTACGTATGGAGAGCTATGATTGTTCAAATGAGCTTTTTGTTACTGCTGCTTGTATCAATGTTCCAAAAGAGGTAATAACTTAATTTCCCAGAGAATAGGAAGTACAACTATTTATGAATTTTGTGCATTTGAAGTTGATTTTCATGTGCTCATCATAAAAAATGCTATACTCTTGGGATTACATTGGTTGCTCATTCTTTTCACACATCCTAAATTCTTCCTCTTTGCATGATACCGCTGGTCAGTGCAATAGAAACAATAGAGTCTTTTCATGTTGGGTTATTTTCCTGAAAAAAATTATAACCAAAACAAGGAACGCTAATAAGTGACTATGATCAACAAAACCACCTCCTATTTTTTTTTTCTTTGCCCATTTCCTAAGGTGGTGTGTGGAGTACTGTGTTTTATGCCCTATGGCTCAGTGCATCTGACTTCTGTACACATTTTTTATGGATTTTACTTCCCTTTCTGAATCCTAACAAATGGAGATTTTGGCTGTGAGCCATGTCAGTAACCACTTCCAAGTTTCCTTCTAAGTATGCAATAAAAGGTAGCTAAAAAGGTTTGTGCATGGGGTTAGCAACCTCATCATGTGAAACAAACTTCTATAGATACCACTACTGTAAGACCATACTAAAGTGTTTTGATACAGATTCCTGTAATAAGCTCACTTGAGGTGGTCAGCTTATGATTCATGTGGACTGGACAGGAGGCAAGAAGACCATCAAAACTAGCACCTAGTTTCTGTTTCTAAGAATCACCGCCAATTCACTCCAGCCATCCCCATAGGTGTTCAGTCTCTCTCAACAAATAACATAGGGTATCAGCATCTGGCATCAGTTGTAACCACACTCTTAATTTACCAGACAACACAAGTCAATACTATTCATGATTTATATCATTCTTATCAACATGACCAATACAATATAAATATTATTTGAGTGAAAGACCAACCCAGTTTAAAATTGTTAGATCTTTACATTGACATTATTTCTCTGCTGGGTTACATTCAAAGACTAATAAACAATCACAGTCAATCATCGAAGGTCAACACAATCATTAATAATCCTATAAGTTGTGTGGAAATAAGAATTTTTGTGAGGACAAATAACTAATGTACGAGACATGCCAATTTTTAAAGATGGGCTATAAATTTGTAATTTCTCCTGTTTCTGTATATCTCTCTTCCATGAAGCGTTCCCTGGAAACAGGCTGTTTTCAAGGCAGTCTGGTTGACGAGATATGGATCAATGTGATCCCTGTAGTAGTGAGTGTCATGCAGATGAAGCCAAGTATAGCACATCTGCCTCGAGACTGCGGTGCACCTTCATCAGCACGCTCGGGATGTGAAGAATCCTACTGTAACCCTATCACTTACCGCCTTTTTCAGGGAGCACAAAAGAATGAACCTCATTGTGAGCATTCTAAACAACTCATGTTTCTGTAATGTTTTTCTGTAAATGATTGTATTTATGTGATCTCTCCTGATATGCAATTTCTTCTGTTTATGTAATATCACCTGTTTATTTAATGGGTGTCAAATGCTGTCATATCTGGTAGTGGAACTCTCAATTATAACAAGCAGCACAACACATAGTCTCTAACAGCAAAAGTTCCTGCAATTTCTGGCAGCCGACTGTCCCTACTAACAGGAGAATGATTGAAATGCGAGTATCAGATGTCCTCAAAACAAGAATACTCAGATGTCCTCAAAACAGAAGAATACTCTGGATACATGAAGGTCATAAGTGATCATTATGTAGGAGACAGAAACTACTCAACACAAATCTTGAACTTCAATAGTGCATATCAGACAAAATGTGCATACAGGCCAGAGGACAGATCATTTATCATCATTTACTGCAGACAGGAAAACCATTAGGCATCAGGTCAGTTCATCCCATAACCGGTGAGGTCATTGGGGCACACATGAAGACATCCTCACAACTCGACAACACCCTTCTCTGTCAGCGGTCGCTACCTGTGCCTTTTCTGGTCAGAGTTTGGTCCATTATTTTATGTTGTACTCCCATCTCTTTTTGGAACAGCCTCTTCGTCGTCTGCCTTGCACCTTTCTGTGGAGAATCGTATTTACAAGACTATTTGATCTCGATATGTGACCGTACCAAGCGAGTTTCCTTCTTCTGACAGTTGCCAAGAGGTCTTCAAAAAGCCGTATTGCTGTTGTAATTCTATCTCGTATATCCTCATATGCAACTCGATCTTTGTACGTTTAATAAAAGTCTTCGGAAACACATCATCTCCAAGGCCTGTATCCTTTGCTGAAGATCAGCTGTAACTGTCCATGTCTCACAAGCATAGAATATTGTCCTGTTAATTAGGCATAGGAAATGCAAATACACATGACTTTGCTAGGGTTTTACACTTTCAACATGTGACACCAATATGTGTAAATACTCCATTCCCCAAGCCAGTTATTCAGTGCGATGGATGGACCATTATTTTAAGGCATATTTTAATTTTGGTCATAATATAGTGACATCTACACAGTACACACATTCCTAGAAATAACAAATATGGAGGCACACACATTGAAGCATGTTTCGCAATGTTTTGATCATGATGAAAAGGTGGTTTGAAAATTTGGTAAATGGCTGTTCTAAAAGGCTAACAACAGAACAAGTCATTGAAAGTATTCTCAAGGATTTGGAGGTTGTTTAGATGAGGATTGTTCTTCTTCTTCTTCTTCTTCGTACACTGTCAGATGTCAACCTGTATTTGTTCGAAGAAAGCAGCAGTCATCCTGAGGCTGGATGATTATTATGAAAAGGACAAGTGAATTTTGAATGACATGTCCGATTCGGATTATCATTGATTATGATCAAGCTAGATCTGTTCCTGTCCCTCGGAGAACGAGACTATAGTCTGGGGCTGCATCCTACATAATGTGTCAAGTACATTTAACACATGATGGTCTTCAATATTCCACAATATACTGGCACAACAGGTAGGAACATTGGAGATGATCAGATTAGTCAATATGAAATAGAATGATTAAATTAAACATAGTTTTGTCATTGTAAATAGCTTTCCTCAAACGTCTACCATATGCATATTTTCTTAGAAATAGGGGAATGGGATTTTACGGACCGGTGACCAGGGTTCAAAGGGCTAAGTAACAAAAAAAGAAATGGGGTTAAGTGTCTCTCAATAAGTAACCTCATTTACATTATACACGTCATTCTGAACACAAACAGCACAATTTTTTTTCCCCAGGTGAAAAAGGTTTTCAAGGAAGATACACAGTCTGACTATTTGAATTACTTTCATGTCAGCATTGCTGCAGAGAACTTGTGTCATAAATTCTTCTTTTTTGTTCATTCTCAATCTCCCACTATCAAGACGTGAAAAAGGCTTTGCAAGTAGCAGGATGTTGTCCGGAGAAAGGAATGCGCTGTGTCATAGTTTACAGCTTGACTGCAATATTTGCACCTTTCAGTCCAATACATCTGACTTCAGCAAAGGTGTCATAAATAAATGTGGGAGCTAATTTTATGATCTGAGAAGACAAAAAAAGTACATACATAAACATAGATAAGTCTTCGGGAGACCATGTTCTGATATCAACACCAATGAATGATGTCATCTCCTGCACGTAAGCCCCAAAGCATATATTGATATGCTGCTGTCAGGGATGAAACGCTAGAGTCCTCATTATGCTTGGTCTTCAGCTATAGTAGGTGGGGTGAGTGGTTCACTTTCTTACTTTTCATAACTCTGGGTCAGGTACCCATTTTTACAGTTTCACAAACTGGAGTGTGCCACAACCAGGCCATAACCACAGATACAATACTGTTATAGAGAAGCACTCCAACCACTCTTGTCAATTGTAAGCACAACATATAAAGTGCAGATTTCTCAACATGGTCATCCTAAATGTCATGACTTCCACTAGCTTCATGAGTAGTGTACTAGGCAAGAGTAATCATGAGACATCATAGCATTCAATTTGTGTATATCATGTGCACATTGAATCAATTTGTATTCAGAAAATGTCAGTGAACACACTAAGAGTTTGATTCACTGTCAGAGTCTGTGTAACTACACATCAAAGCTTGCAGACTAGTGTTACTGACATGTAGAACATCACCTGCAGTATGACTGCTCAAGTCACATTTCCTGGGGGATGTTTGAACAAGGATATGTTCTTCTGTGTCATCTTGATCTTGGTTGCTACATGACATTTGTTTAAATTTCTGCTGTGTATAACCATTTTTGTCCTCAGCAACTGAAGAGGGTAAGTCTAGTGGCACTAATGTCTTCAGTTCTGTGCGTTTACGTTCTGAAGATTTGTCTGGAAGCTCTGAGGTAGAATCTGCAACGTTACAATGATCTTTTTCTTCAGTAACAGAGCGTGCTATTTTTGACACAGCATCTGATGTAAATGACTTTAAGATGTTTGCTGGTTCAAGGTCTTCTCCAATGTTAGCCTCTTCCTTATGACCAAATTTTATTGCCACATCAGCTTTATCATTATTCCTCATTTTCAACATTGTGGATACAGCTGTTGTGCTTTCAATTGCCTTTAGTCTGATACCAAGCTTAGAGCGGATTGGTTTGGAGGAAGAACTTTTGTTTACTCCACTCCTTTTTCCAACATACTTGAAGGGATCTGTATACATTGCTTGAAGAGCTTTGCCAAGCTTTTGTTTTAAATCACCATGTTGACTTACTGCAACAGAGTTGTGTCTTTGATTTGGTGAGGTACATAAAGTTGAAGTTGATGTAGACACAGGTAAGGATGTGGGTAACAGAGACTCTCCTGTGCTGAAGATTGGCCGCTGCTCAATGCTCTTTCTTCTTTCCTTCTGCTTTTCCTCGAATGCTGACACAGAAAGAGAGACAACATTATCAGAACATACTCCTGACTTGCTAGTATAACGATATAGTAACAAGTTTAACACAAGATTGTAACAAGCAGTTATAACACAATTACAACTTGCTAGTATAACGATATAGTGACAAGTTTAACACAAGACTGTAACAAGCAGTTATAACACAATTACAACTTGCTAGTATAACTATAGTAAAGTAAAGTAACCCATAGCATTACTGCCATAGGGGTATGAGGTGTTAGTGATCTCACATTTCAAAGGCTCGGCTATATGAGGGCGGTAGCCATCTCCTCTCCCTCGCAACTTTTATTTCCCGGACTGAACTGGTACCCATTTAAGGCTGGGTCGACCCAGGAGCCATTGCGGTCTGGAAAAACATTACCGCCTCAACTGGGGAATGAACCCAGGACCACTCAGATGCGAACCCAGCGCGCTAACCGCTGCGCTATGCTGCTAGTCTGACACTCATCATAATGTCATTTTCAAAGTCTACATTAGACAAAAACTTGCACATCGAAAACCTGTTTCTCATCTGCACTTATTTTATATAATTACAACACATGCTGCAAGTAAAAATTATATGGTATCATAACCTCCGCATTAATATCATGCAGTGCTTCATACTAAAATCTATTTTTATTATTAATACTTCATGTCATAGTAATTTAATTATGTGTCTTAAGGATCAACAGGTCGTAATTTTAGCTCCATTTGTGCAATATTAATTTTTTTTATGTTAAGAAAAAAATATTTGACATGGAGTTGCAGCACTTGCGGTAGACAAGTCGGACTGGAAAGGGTTTACATATTTTAAAATAAAATAGATCCATTAACGTGTACTAATGAAAAGCCGTATAAATTGCTGAATCTAGTCACGGACCAACCACTAGGCATAGCAATGTCAATTCTAGATTTATACTGGTAAAGTTTACTATTGTTTACAGGACGTGCAAGAACAGGTTCAGTTGGACAATTGACACATTTTACCAGCTCAGCTGGTAGTAATCTTAACCCTACCACACTGCTGTACCCAATTATCGGTAATTTCCTTAACTGCCGCTGGACCTAATTTTTGGTACTTTGGATAGTACATCATAAAATGTGTCAGAATCTAAAAATAACCAACCAATCATGGTCAATCCTCGTGATTAGTCATTGCAAATGGCTGCCCCCATGTTTGAATTGATTTTGTGGGGTTTAACGTGAACAAATTCGGAAAATTGACAATGAAACGAGCGGCTGATGAAACAAGCACTTCAACAGGAAAGCAAAGTAAGTCTAGACTTATGACAGTCCAACAGGTGATCAATAATTTGGTTGATTCAGACTCTGTTCAAGTGAAACAGACTGAGAGCTCGAGTGATAAGATGAAGGCTTTTCTTGGACTGAGTATCTATATGGAATACTCATGTATAAAGCCCAGCTATCAGGATTATTGGACAAATGAGGGCTCTTTGTTGTGTTTACTCCCGGATTTCGAAATGTTATGACTCGAGACAGATTCTTGGCCTTTTGCTGGGTGGATTGGCACACAAAGGTGGAATATTGACGCTAGATGAAAGGTAAACCTATTTTCTCCAAGTTACATCTTATTCTAACCACTTGTTTGCATGTAACTAACATTTTTCTATATGATGTTGGTTTTTTTCTCTTTAATGCTCTGGATCCCAGGAATGGGGAACTTAGGTTCCGGGCCTCAGGTATGGTAGGGTTAAGACTCTGCACAGGCCACAACAGAGTGAGATACCATAAGTTCAATAAACTAAGAATGTGAAATACAGATGAATGTGTCTGTGGCACCGACAAAATGACTGCTTAGCACCTGCTAGAAAGGTGTCCTACATACGAGAAACAAATTCCAATACACCTGGCTAACCGCTGCTTTCTTTAGTTATATTTAAGTTGACACCTGAAAACGCACCAAGAAGAATAATTGCACAAGAATGGGACAGAATTTTGCTGATGAATTCATGTTTTGCCATTTTGTATATGATATGATGAGTTGAAGCTAAACAATGGGAAAAAAGAATTGAAATGGAACATACACGATGTTACTGAGTACTTCATTAACACTGCCAGCCTCTTGTCTTCCTCTGATTCCTCAACTAAATCAATGCTCAAAGATGCTCTTTCTAGAATTGCCTGCTCAGCTTCTGCAGCCTCTTTCAACTGTTTCTTCTCTGCCTGAAACAAGGTATACCATTTTTTAATATAAAATGTTGCGTGATTATTTCAAAACAGAAAATATGAGGTGTGTTCAAATGAAACCCGCTCCTAGTTGATTTATTACAAACATGAAAAAAAAACAACAGGTGTGGCAGAATTAAACATAGCAACTGTTATGAAGCAAGCATGCACGGGGTTCATTAGAAAATGTCGCCATAGGCATTCAGACACGCATCCAACTACTTGAGTAGACAGATTCAGTCCGAGGAACATGACGGTTGCTCATTGAACCACTTGATCACCTAGGTTACGATATCTGCATCGGAGTTGAATCACTGTCCCCTTGGACATTTTTTTAAGGGTTCGAACAAATGAAAGTCACATGGTGACAAATCTGGGTCATAGACTGGGTGTGACAACTCCCAACCTTTTTCCATGCTGACACTTCCTGAACAATATTCACCATCCTCCGCTTCAAGTGGTTCAAATCCCACCTTATGCGTTCTTAATTATGGTGATCGGTCAGCCTCCGTGGGACCCAGTGTGTATACACCTTCCGATACTTCAGTTTCTTCCTAACAACAATATGAACAATCCCAAGCAACACAGCAAATTCCTCTTCTAGCAAACGTAAGCTCCGACAACGGCCCACCCGTATTGCTGAATCAATTTCGGCGATGGCTTTTTCTGTTGCAACAATATGCTCCTGACTTGGGCGTTGAAGATCTTTTTTCAACTCACGTTCTTCCCTAAACATCTTTGCCCAGTCCTTCACTGTTGTCTTCTACACACTTTTGTCACCATACACTGTTTGCATTCTGCGATGAATGTCGACATCCTTCAGCTGTTAGAAACTAAATCACCGCTCACCCCTGGACAGATTCCCGGGTTACACCCACCATTTTATCAACGGTCTGCAGCAGAACCTATGAATGTGAGGATAATAAACACATTCCACACTTGTACGTTAGTACGTGCTTATTAAGTGAAATATGACGTCATCGTGCTCCTCGCACGCATGTCCATATGGCCCAGCACAGGCGGGTTTCATCTGAATACTTCTCATATATCATGAGATGAATTAAATAACAATTATGAAAGGTCAAAACGCAGCGTGATATACGATCATCATTTATTCATCTGGTTCCCCTTGGAACATACATAGGACAGCAGATGCTCTCCGTCTATTCCTATTCTGTGCTGAGTTCTTTTGTTCCATCCACGAAAACCCAACTGAACTGAATTCCTCTTCAACCTTTCTTCACCAGGTGTTTCTTGGTCTGCCTACTCGTCTAATTTCCTGTGGGTTCCAGGCGCAAAATAAAAACATAGTGCAATGCACACCGCCTTGAGGAATAGAGAAATAAGCGAATGCAAAAAAAAACTGTGGAGATGACAACTCAAATTAACTTGTTCCTCCATTTTTATAAATGTTACTTCTCTGCTATGTAACATTTTGTACTTCTACCATTATAAAGTATAATTATTTGACCATTTATCATTATTATTTATTCTCATTTCCTGTCTTATTCACACTGATTTGGGCATGGGGCTAGTGGCTGACATCATGTAAAACAAATTGCAACAGAATCCGCCCCTGCAAAAGCATGCAAAGTGCGTTGGCACAGACTTCCTATGGGGGAATAACTGTAGTGGTGTCCTACTTCAGTTGAAGTGAAAAAGAACAATAATCACTCCTTGATGATTACAAATCTATCGGTACTCACTCTAAATTTATCCCTGGCCATTCGATTGAGGATATAATCATCGAGCATTGAAACCCTGCTTTCCTCAATCTGTGCCAAGCTCATGACCTTATCTTTGCCCTTCTGTTGATCATCTGACCCATGTTCAAGCTTGTACATTGGGTCTGTAGCCAGCTTCTTCTGGGTGGCTTTATCTGCATATAAAGAAGGTGTTTTAGAATATGGGCTAAATAACAAACAATGTTGGTGAAAGATACTAAAAGCTAACATAAAGAAGTACATCCCATAGCAGATACTGCCATTGGGAAATATGTGATTTAGTTGCCGAAGACGGATGTGTTTGACCGATGGGTGCAAATATTGCAGTTAAGCTGTAAACTAGCAACACAACGCATTCCATTCTCCGGACTACATCCTGCTACTTGCAAAGTCCTTTTGTGGGCTTGGTAGCGGGAGATTGAAAACGAACGCAGAAGAAGACTATGTTTCAGACTTGATTGTATTAACACCTTTAGAGTAGGTGGTTCTCCAAACACTCAAATACCTGCTGAGAGTGGTGTTGCCTTCTGTGTTTTAAAGATAGAAACAATACCCAAAATATGATACAGGAATAAAGTAATGAATTGCTTCTTTTTCTGGAGATGATAGAGAAAAAAACTATATTTGTATAAGATCATCTTCTGGGAGGTAGTGACTAGTTCCGTTGCTCACCAATTTACCTTCCTTAAATCATAGCAGAGTCAGGTAACCATTTTACAGATTGGTGGTGAACTGGAGCATTCTTGGATAATGAACCTCTCTGGAAATTGTGCACCCAGTTATAGTGAGAAAATATCACAGCACAATATATGCAGTTTTGAGCCCAAAAATATGAATAATTTAGCATAAACGTTGATTACAAAACTGACTTTATATTCGCAATGATGTTGCTGAAAACCACAAATATTCTCACCCTGGATTTGAAATAGCAATATGTTTTAAGTATGTATTGCATCACTTGTCTTATAACCTGGGAGAGCAGCCTGTCCTACCAGGCGCATCAGTTGAGTGGTGGATAGCTAAATGGTCTCTTTATTTAGAGGTTAGCTAGCTGTCAATATCCAATAAACAGCCGTAAACTAAAAATCGTGGCCTTCATGGAGGCAACCACCACCGCCATGCAAAGACACATCTCCATAGCAAGTATATACAGAAAAAATTACCTGGATAACCTTAAAGACAACAAGCTGGCACGAATTACATACTACAATTTTTGGAATATGGAATATTTTAAGCATCAACGAAAAGAAGCATCAGCACATTGAAGAAAAACAAATGGGAAATCCTAGCTCTCATAGAAGGAAAGAGAAAAAGGACAGGGGAAGGGGTGTGTGGTGATAGATCTTGAGAGCAACATGATTGTCTACAGCAGAATTCCCACTACCATCAGAACCAAATGGGGAGTGGGATGTATCATGACCAGAAGTCAGATAAATCAAGATCAGCTACCATGGTAGTCATGAGAAGCAAAGTGTAAAGTATCCAGATCCACAGGATGACCCAGTCCCCGTGGATGAAAACATAAGATAGTTTGTAAAAGACTGCAAACTATATTGGAATCAGGTCAAGAGGAAGACAGAATGGACCAGCACTATTTCTGACCTCCGCAAGTAGAAGAGGAGCAGCCAAGTAAATAAGCATTTTCAACGTTTCGCCCGGAGAAAGACATAGTGCCGTAGTTTACAGCGAGGTTGCAATATTTGCACCTATCGGCGCAACACATCCAGTATCAGGTGACGTTTTTATGTACAGGGTTTTCTTTCCCACTGTGATCTCTATTTTCTTAACCAAGCTACACTAGTGCAACTTGTTTCCAAGGCCACCCCTTGGAGTTGGAATTGGGTCGCTGACCCTAATAGTTTAGCTTAACATCTTTATACTGGTTTAGAAGACTCTGCAGAGTCTGTATACAACCAGTTTCATTTACATCACCTTGCTATGCACATCCAATTTATTCTTAAATGCATTAACCTCCCGTGGCAATGCATTCCAAGCATTCACCACTCTAGCTAAAAAAAATATTTCCTAATATCTAATCTGGACCTCTCTTTAGTTAATTTATAGCTATCCCCTCTTGTTCTTGTGGGTGGCTGTATTTTAAAAAAACTTGTTATAGTCTAATTTATCCATTTGCAAGCAGCCATCCAAGTCCGTTGCTGCTGTCAGCTTATTCACTGTTGCATCTTCAGAAACAGCTGTCATGTAAATTTTAATTAAATATTTTAATTAAATGTTCTGTCCATTAACTGTTACATCTTGTTCCCAACTGTCATATAAATTTTAATTAGATATTCTGTCAAATGGAATATATAAAAACAGAACTAAATTATGCAGAATTTTAGAAGTAAATATAAGTAAATATGTACTAAGGGTTAATTATACCAACAACTACAAAGACAATAATACCTAGAACAGTACAATGGTTTTTATAGAACATGAATATATGTGAACAGACTTGCTCACAGCTGTGCAAGGTATAAGAATGAATACAAACACTAATGATATTAAATACAAATGGTATTACAGTTTAAGAATAATTTATTCTCTGTCACTGTTCACTCTCAAATAACCACATCTATTTCCCTCCAAAACATGCTGGTTTCTCTCAGCTTCTCTTGTTGCCAAATAATTTATCCCTCTTGCTGGTTTGTCTCAGCTTCTCTCGGCACCATATAATTTATTCCTCTTGCTGGTTTGTCTCAGCTTCTCTCGTCATATTATTTATCCCTCATGTTGGTTTATCTCAGCTTCTCTCGTCACCATATTATTTATCCCTCTTGCTGGTTTGTCTCAGCTTCTCTCGGCACCATATAATTTATCCCTCTTGCTGATTTGTCTCAGCTTCTCTCGGCACCATATAATTTATTCCTCTTGCTCGTTTGTTTCAGCTTCTCTCGTCACCATATTATTTATCCCTCTTGCTGGTTTGTCTCAGCTTCTCTCGGCACCATATAATTTATTCCTCTTGCTCGTTTGTTTCAGCTTCTCTCGTCACCATATAATTTATCCCTCTTGCTGGTTTGTCTCAGCTTCTCTCGGCATCATATAATTTATTCCTCTTGCTGGTTTGTTTCAGCTTCTCTTGTCACCATATAATTTATCCCTCTTGCTGGTTTGTTTCAGCTTCTCTCGTCACCATATAATTTATCCCTCTTGCTGATTTGTCTCAGCTTCTCTCATCACCATACAGTTTATCCCTCAACTAGGTTGTACAAGGCCATACCATCAATTTGCTCCTCTCATAGTGCTGACAGACTTGTAAAGATGTACTTTCGTTTGATCTCCTCCACAATGACGTGTGTACAATTTTTTTATTTTTTTTAACAGATGATATTTCAAACCGAAGTGTCCTGTTCGCCGAGGAGGTAACCAAGGAAAGCTGGACATGAGGCCCTGCTACCCCCATCCTGTAAAAACTATAAGACCATAGAAAGAAAGGCCTCTACACCCCATTGTTGAAGTTTGGCAACTCTTGCCAAGTCAAGAATAATAGCAACAACAAATAGAAATGTATGTACTGACCTTCTGGAACAACTTGTCCATTTGCCACAGGATCCCACCTCTGCTCCTTTCTTCTTGCACCAGACAGAATGACATAGTCATGGTTCTGTTGTTCCCAGAAACACAAGAATTGTAAACATACATAAGCAAAAGTGGCGGGTTTTGGAGTATCAAAGTTTGCAGCTCATATGTCAAGAATAACATAAACATGTATGAGTCATTTTGGTGTTGGCATAAATATGTTCCAACCAAAATGCCTTCATCAACGTGTAAATAGTATGTTGGGCATGCACATTTCTCTAATTTTTCTCACAACTGTCGCTAGATATTCTCATTTATGCCGTTCTTTGTTCCTCATTAAGCCCTTTAGGTAATAATGTAAAGTAAAGTAACCCACAGCATTACTGCCGTAAAGGTGTGAGGTGTTTAGCGATCTCACATTTCAAAGCCTTGGCTATATGAGGGCGGTAGCCATCTCCTCTCCCTTGTCGCTTTAACCTCCTGGACAGAACTGGTACGCATTTAAGGCTGTGTTGACCTGGGAGCCGTTGCGATCTGAAAAAACATTTCTGCCTCAACTGAGGAATGAACCCAGGACCACTCATATGCACAGCCAGCTCGCTAACCACTACGCTACGGTAATAATGTAGGTTGTTGATTATTCTTAATTTAATTAGCAAAATAGTGCAAATACAATTTTCACATCAAACCTGTCATGTTATTTATAATATACAACATAATTTATGTGTTAATTTGTTATAAATAAGCAACATGGCGCTGTCGAAGATGGATGTGTTGGACAGAAATGTGCAAATGTTGCAGTCAAGTTGTAAACTAGTGACACAACGCATTCCGTTCATCGGACTACATCCTGCTACTTGCAAAGCCCTGTTCATGGCTTGGTAGTGGGAGATTGAGAACAAACGCAGAAGAAGAAGAAGCAACATGATAGCTATTTAAAAGCTCCAAAATGTTACTAAAAAGTATTATTTAACCACAAGGAAAAAAACCTGCACTGAATTTGACATCTTAATAAGCACTTGCCTTTGGATCTGTCTGTATCTCAAAGTAGTTGTCACAAAGATGGCACTTCATGCGAAACTTGTAAATTGGAGTACTGTAGTAGTTTCCAACTTTTGATTTCTCAGCATTGTAGCGGACACCCATCCCAATATGGCTTCCACAGCCACCACACCAAATATTGTATGGCAACTCAAATCTGAAGAACATGAATAAAACAGGGTAAAAAAATTTCTTGATGTAAACAGTTTCAGTAATAATATATCAAAGAGTATTTTTATGTAAGTAGTTTCAGTAAAGCAGGATCAGAGTTTTTTTTAATGAAAACAGAATAGAACAGGACAGCAGAAGTCATCAGTATTATTACTTCATTTTATGGATACCTGGGTCCCTTACTTGAAAGGAAAGAATAGCATCCATCCATGGGCCCTACTTTGCACATTATGAAATACTAGTAAGGTGGCATGCAGACACGCCAACCACAGAGCTACAAAGAAGCAAAGAAACTCATTGAACGATCCACGAGGATAGAATGAAGAGACCAGCACAAAGAATACAAGCCAGAAAATGACAGCTTAGACAAATTTGGCAGAGATGGGCAGACAATGATCTTCAGATTCAGAGCAGGACATTGCAGATTCAAAGCCCACCTATACATAATTATCTCAGAGATACAGGTTTGGTTGAACCAAAAAGACAACCAAAAGTTAAAGCAGAATATATTCTGCAGAACTGTCCCACTTATACAGACCAAAGAGAGACAGTCTGACCCGGTAAAGCGACCATGCTCAAAATGATGTGGGGGACCGACAAAGACCTGAAACGCAGTCTCCTTAGTGAACCTCACCAGGCTAGAAGCATGGCATAGTTGATAAAAGAAGAAGCTTCTCAGGAGGGATTTGCATCAGGTTAGTAAAGTAAAGTAACCCATAGCATTACTGCCGTAGGGGTATGAGATGTTAGCAATCTCACATTCTAAAGGCTCGGCTATATGAGGGTGGTAGCCATTTCCTCTCCCTCGCTGCTTTTACTTCCCAGACTGAACCGGTACGCATTTAAGGCTGGTTCAATCCAGAAGCCGTTGCGTTCTGAAGAAACATTTCCACCTCAACTGGGGAATGAACCCAGGACCACTCACATGTGAAGCCAGCTCGCTAACCACTGTGCTACGCTGCTCCCTATGAGGCATCAGGTTGGCTACATATTAATGTCAAGCAAAGTGCTACATAAAGCACCTCTGCAAGAGTACATACATGTATTTGCACTGGCTTCCAAGTGGAACAACTGCAGTTGTGGCCCAATGCTGATACTGGGATGAAAATGGATGAACAGTGAGGGATCAAATTATATCAAGACAGCCGCCATCTTATCTCTCACATTCTATTTATGTGTAGAATTTAAAATTCATGAAAAAGAATATCATAATGTTTATCTATTATTATTCTTCGTTCACTCTCAAATAATTGCATCTATCCCATTCATAAACCTGGCAGTCCTTCTCAAACTTCTCTCGCTGGTATACAGTTTATCTTGTAATTGGGTTGGGGAGGGCTATGTAGGCATGCTGCTTCTATCGTGGAGCCAGCAAACCTGTAAAATAGGTTCAGGCATTTGTTTGTTCTTTCCCACATAGGCTCAAGTCTGTGTGTACAATTTTTTAATTTGTTGAACAGATGATTTTTCAGTCTGTAATCCTTCTTCTTCACTTGATCTGTTTTTATCAAAGAGGAGTAGTGTGCTTCTGCTATATCAGATTATGAGTATTCTCTGTATCATTTGTCTTTGAAGTTTATTTTTATAATTGTCTTTATTTCTTCACATGTAGCTTTGTCTTCAGTTTGGGTTTTGCCTACTCCCTGCATGGCCAGTCTACATGCCTCTTTTTTTTCTGTGTATTTAAATAAATGTGCATGAATCCACTGAATTTTCACTCTGTTGAAATTGAAGCTGGTATTTATGAGTGCCTCATATATACAGGCAGTAAAATTCATTGTTTTAATTATTTCTTAGGGCTATTCGGACTGATGGAGAATCTATAAGGAAAACTAGCTTGTCTCTGGCAGGGTTCTAAATATATTATTCATGGTTAAATTAAATAATTAATTAAGTGAGTGAAGAGTAATCAGGGTCAGGTGAAATATACTGATGAAGCCCTAAATCCCCCCCCCCCCCCCCATGTCGCCATCATTCTCCTGGAAACAAGCTGTGTCACAACAGTCTGGTCAATGAGGTGGGGGATCATCACTGCAGTGAGCTTACTGAAGAGCCTCAAATTTTACTACAACCAGGAAGACACCAGTCCCCCATAGGATGTAAGAAGAGTGACTGTAACCCGCTACCAAAGAAGCTCAGCATGAGTAACTTCAAATAACATCATAATTAATCAAAATCAATGCCACATTGTGTTATCAGATAATTGAAAGTGGTTGGTAAAAGCATGATTTAAAATTTGTTTCAATATTGTGTCACAGAATAATCAAATAGTTACAATCTTGCCACTTAGATACAGGTCAACTTGTACAAGAGATAAACCTGATCACCAGACAAACATAAGCCATATAAAGGGGAATAAACTGTACCTAAACAAATGCACACCTCTACAACTTTTGTGTGTGACAGGAGGAATTGTGAAATACTGGGCAGAAAATGTACAGATTAAAAATACAAGCTTATAAAAATAGTTGTTATTGTTTGCAAACGCCCACAATGAGTAGGTTACTCTTTTGTGCGCCTGACAAGGGTGTTAAGTGTTGGGTTGTAGTAGCTGGCAGGTTGTAGCAGCTAACCTCATATCCCGAGCATGCTGATCAAAGTGGACCAGTGTCCTCCAGGCGGCTGTGCTATGCTTGGCTTCATCTGCGTGTCACTCACTACTGCGGGATCACGTTGATCCCTCACCTTGTTAGCCAGACTGACATTAAAACAGCTCGTTTCCAGGGAGGGCTACTAGAAAGCCAAGGTGATGCTCTTGGTCAGTATGTTTTGCCTGACCAGACGCTAGTCTTCCTCCCCCTATAAAATTCGTTTTTAAAATATTTGATTTAAGAAAATATTTAGCCATAATTGGTTACGTTGTGACGTCTATCTTCTGAAAATGAAATAACAATTCTTTATTTCTGCAAGACAGATTAATCAAAAATATATTTTTGATTTATTTTAAATAGTTGTTTAAAGATCCCTAATGGTTAAAAGTTATTGTCCTCGCACCTGGTATTTGAAGAAAATTATTATCTGGAATTTTAAGAAAACTACTGTCCAGGCATTTGGGATTTGTTTTTACAAATTTATTATCCAGGCACCTAGTACTTGAAGAAAAAATGTACATTTACATAATTTGGAAAAATAAAACTATTTAGTGGGGGAAAATGTACTTACAACAATTATGGGTAACCTGCACATCTTATTAACATAATTTATTGATATCACTGTACAAAACATCGAAAGGGCTGCAACATTCAATGTCATATTCTATTAATATTCATACTGTCACATTATCAGTAAAAGAAGATTATCAATAGTTACAGGTTAGGAAAAGGACATCAGTTTTGTTCTCTTAAGTCTATAAATTTATATCATTTACCCTTAAAAAATAAGTTGCCCATCACAAACGATGATGGTAATATCATCAGACAGTTTTGTCTTGATGATGTAGCTTGCACAATATTTGAATTATAGTGAGGAAGAAACTACACTGGTCATCAACCTCACTCACTCATTGTCACAGGTAACCTTGGACCAGTGGCAGGATGATCAGTCAAGATGACTGGAGATAACTTGGGATGCAGACACTCTGATCTTACCTTCCTTGAGACCAGGGGTCATTTGAAATTTGCGTGATTCGATCGATCACCGTTTCCGTGTCCAATTTGAGAGGTGAAAGCCTTACCTCTCGACTACAGCAACCCATAACCTAGTTTTTGTATTTAAAAGAACAATTAGAGAAAGAAAAGATAACACTACCTGATCACCAGAATGCCTTGGCTAAGTTTCTTGGCTCTGTCTCTCAGAGGATGCTGTCCCACTCGCTTGTTCGCAGACCCCTTCCTTGGATCCCAGTCAGGGGGGTAATATTTATTCACTGCCTTTCTTTCAGCCTTGAATACAAATTGTGGATTTAAAGCAGTGCCTGTCAACTAGTATTCATGGCAAGGCAAATAACATACATCAGGAACATGAACAGACCAGCCCAGTGTAATATTTTTTTTTATATATGAAGACAGTTAACTAATACAAACATTTGAGCGCATGAGTTGCAATGGTCAGCGACCCATAGGTGACTGCTAGCGTCAGGGCCAGCGAACTAGAGCTGCCAAGACCCTTCTACACCTCCACGTGGTGATCCTGGAGAACAGGCTGCAGCAGGGCAGACTGGCTAAGGAGAAGGGATCGAAGAGGGAATGCTAACCCGGTACTCAAAAAATGCTCGTTGAAGTCGGGTGTGTTGGACCAAAAGGTGCAAATATCGCAGTCAAGCTGTAAACTATGACACAGCGCATTCCGTTCTCTGGACTACATTCTGCTACTTAAGCCCTTTCAGGGTTTGGTAGCGGGAGATTGAGAACGAACGAAGCCAAGCCAAGCCATACAAACATTTGTATATATTAGTTGTACAAATATACATCACAGAGATAGGCTTGTTAAATTAATTTAGTTGTGTGACAATATGGGGAACAGCTAACAAAAATTATAACCACAAGAGAGAAAAATATTGTCTATATTTCTTCCTCTTCTTCAGCGTTCGTGCTGAATAGAAGGATGTGTTTACAATATCTGTACCTTTCAGCCCAACACATCCAGTTTGAGCTGGCTTTTTTTGGGTACTGAGTTTGCCTTCCCATAACGATCTCTTAGCAAAACTACACTAGTGTAGCCTGTTTCAAGAGCCGCAGCTTGGAGCATGAATAGTCTTGGTCAGCTCTGGTTCGCTGACCCTCGTTCAAGCCGCCAGCTAAAGTTACTAGCTGCTATCAGCTCATTTACTGTACTACATCTTCAGCCTTATGAGTTCATTTATATGAAAAAAACATTTCCATGTTCACAAAAAACAAACTAAAGTAAACAGATAATAGATAAATATTTGTGACAGACATCTCTCTATTCGGCGTTTGTGGACCTTACTAAGGCATTTGATACTGTAAATCGTAACAGTCTGTGGAGAGTTATGGCCAAGTTTCGGTGCCAGGCAATATTTGTTGCAATAGTGCCACAATTTCATGATGGCATGCGTGCCCAAGTTATTGATCATGGAAACTACTTTGCTCCCTTTAGTGTTACTAATGGTGTGAAGCAGGGATGTGTGCTGGCCCCTGCTCTTTTCAGCATCATGTTTTCTACCATCACGTCGTGGAATGCATACAGCAATTGTGACGTCGGAGTTGGGCTTCATTACCATACTGACAAAGGACTACTCAATCTGAGAATGTTCAAGGCCAAAACCAAAATCCACAAGGTAATCATACGTGATTTTCTTTATGCAGATGACTGTGCCTTGTTGTTGTTATCCCATAGCTTGCTGAGCAAGCCTGCTCTTGGCTGCCCAATGCCATTCTTATATAGATACAGGTCTTCTTCAGTTGTGTCAATGCTCATACAGTGTGTTGGCAATTGTCGGCAGTGCTTGTAAGAATCTTATGACTGTGCCTTAAATTCCAATACGAAGGCTGACATGCAGGAATGTATTTACACCTTTCGGTGTAACAGACACATCCGTCTTCGGCAGGTCAGATTGACTTATCTTTGAACTCATGTGAACAGTGAGTGCTGACAATGTGGTCCTCATCGATTACGATGGACGAACAACAGATTAAGTTGTGAGACAGTCAGGTGAACCCTCGTTAAACTCAAAGATGAGGATGAAAAGTAATATAAGAAACCTTTTTTTTTCACACGATCGGTAGGAAGGGGTGAGTAGTCAGTACAACAGATAGGGATAACCCACTGGATGGATAGCTACTGAGACGAGATGCTTGTGGAAGACGTCAAGCATACCCTACGTGTGTAGAAAGTTAGAAGTCTTCCTGGCATAAGCGACAGAGGCTGGAAAATGAGAGCAAGTTATGGCAAGATTGAGGGTGTGAAGAAGTGTGAAAGAGATAACTATATATGTCAGTAGGTCTACAGTAGATAGTAATGAAAAGACCAGTAGAATACAGTGATGTCAAGAAATTTAACTGATAGAGATATGTGAGATTCAGTTCAAGTGCCATAACCACATCAAAGATTTAGGTCAGGTGATTCTGTAACCTGTGAGGTTGTTGGGTCACACATGAAGACATCCCCACAGTCCCAAACCATTCCTCTCTGTCAGCGGCAACTGCCTGTGCCTCTTCTAGTCAAAGATTGGGTGCAATGAATCACCAACATCATGTAGTGTCTTGTCGTGTCCGTCTTTTGGTGATATCATCCTACGTATTTATAGCGTTGTTACCATCTCTGGTACATTTTTCCTATATTATAGATCTATATATAAATACATAATATATATATTATTATATATAGTCTATATCCTTTTGCATATCTTCTTTCCATATATGATACTTATTAGTTATTAGTCTTATGCAGCAATGGGCATTTTATTTTTAATCGCTACTCAAAGTTGAACTCTTCAACTAAGAACTAGACTAAGTTTGTTTAAGTTAAAAATTATTGTGACAATCAATGACAATCACTTTAACAGACAAACTTAGCGTGATTGTGATCGGAATTGATATCTGCGCCCGGATAATATTAATAAGTGACAGTCTTTGTGAGTTTGCCATTGTGAGATCATTTTTTAATCTCCACTGACATTTAATTATAATATTAATATTATAATAATAAAGTCCATCGCCATCTCATCTACCTTACCCTTAACGGCTTAAGTCTTACTAAAAAAACATGGTATTAAAAATAATTAAGTCTACTTTCGAAGTCTTCTTCACTCTTCGATTAATTTATAATTATACTTAAACTTTAAAGTTCAGCTTCGCTCCTTCAGTCGATTTCTCTGTTGTCAGTCGATACCACGATAATTTGTTAATGTTATACTGTTTTGTTTACTGTTAGTGTTATTGAACTTATTTTTTGTAATTAATTATCAATTTCAATGTATGATTTTTTTTTTTTTGAAATGTATATATTGTATTTGTATCGCATTGATTGAAAACTTTGGTATACATAACCATATTCATCTGCGAAGTAAATTAATTAGTTACTTACCATTTTGTTGAATTAATTTGAACTTCAATTGGACGGGGTAACTACACATACAAAATAGCGACTGACAATGTTATGTATTGTGAACATTAGAGTGAGAATGCGTTTTGTCTGTCTCCTGTCGTCCACATCAAACCCTGACTTATTTTGATCTTCACAGACATAAGATTATCAAAGGGAGATCACTTTTGCCGCAGAAAAACAAAAAGTAAGGAGTGGTTTCATTTCCATCTCTTTTTATTCGTTCCGGTACTTCAAACGACCATTTCAGTTTGTCTTCTGTATAAAGGCTGTCTGTTTCAATGCATATTATGTACTCCTGCAATACCAGTTTCTGTAAAAATTAGTTTTATAAGATGAAGCTGCCAGTCCCGTGCACAACCATGGCTTCTTGTATACGACCAGGCCAGCTACTAAATGGGAAAGAGCTCAGTGATGGAGGCGGTGTCTAGACTAATTACGTCCCTTGTTAAAATGTTTTGAAGTCAGTGTTCATAGTTAGTTGCTCTCTCCTATTAACTAGTTTACTTTACATCTTACATGAGCTGCTTTTAAGATGTAATACTACCGTACAGTTGTTCCTTCCAGTGTTGGTTCACCTCCCCTCTTTGATTATACTGGCAACCGCAAACCACACAAGGCCATCTTCAAGTTATCAATAACAACTGTGCATAATATTTGATGTTTTTTAATATGTGCACAATATATATTTAGTTGCAATAAATAATCTTAAATATGTGAATGATACGATTTTTATGGCAATCAGTGAGCATAAATTTGCAGGTCAACAATAAAACAACATGTGGAAGTGCATGGCAGAATAAGAAAATTCAGATTTAACTTGATTTAGATTGACAACGTACAGGGATCAAATTACTTTGCGTACATTTTTTTTAAAGACAGATCCAGGTTGGACATTAGGAAACACTTTTATAGTCAGAAATTGGTTATTACATGGAATGCAATGCAACAGGAGGTAGTAGATATGGAATCAGCGAATACATTTCAAAATATATTGGATGCCCATAAATGCGTTTGGTGCAAGTGAAATTAAAGAAAAAGTAAACTGATTGTAAACAAACTCTGTGGAGTTTCCAAACCGGAATAAATAAGTTAAATCCTATACTTATCAAACTAAAAAAAAACAGTTAAAAATAAGCTAAAGAGAACCAGCTTCATTCATATATCCAACCACCTACACTAAAAATACGGAGAACTAATTCCCAACCAACTTACAGAAATAGAAATGCTTATTAACTATGAAGAGCCAAGCTGCAACATAAACAACGTAGAAATAAGTACAGAGATCGCAGGAATAACATGAAAAGACCAACAGAGTGTCCACGAGCTGAAAATTCTAGCACAAACAATGATTGATGAGAAATATAATACCAATGAATGGACACAGGTGTACACAGATGGTTCAACAGAGGAGGCAGGTCGAAACGGGGGAGGAGGCATATTCATAACACACAAAAGTGGAAATATAACAGAAGAGGTCCTCCCAACAGAAAAGTTGTTCACAAACGTCAGAGCAGAATCGATGGCCCTCCTGCGAGCACTGAGAATACTTCAAACAGAAAGGCAACCTCCAAAAAAAATAGCCGTATTCACGGACTGCAGAATACTATTAGAGACAATACACAAAATAAACAACGAACCACTGTTATCAGAGATCAGAGCAGAACTGGGAAAACTCCAGAGATCCTCAACAATAGCGCTCCAGTGGCTACCCTCCCATTGCGGAATCACGGGAAACGAGAGAGCTGATGCTCTGGCAAAAGATGGCAGCAAAAAAGGCACAATTTAATCATCGGGTACCATACAGAGAGATAAATAACATCATCAGAAATCAGCATATACACCAATGGAGAGAAGACAGAAATATAAGTAGTACGCCAGACCCAATTCACCAACTCAAAAGCTATCAACAAACTACCTTATTTCGCCTGAGAACTGGACACTGCAGACTACTAGAACATCTTTACCGACTGAAGATCTCACACACCGATGAGTGCCCATGTGGAACTGGATGCCAGAACCCTGAGCATATTCTACAGGAATGCCCAATCTATAGTGAAATGAGATGCCAGACCTGGCCAGAGGGTGCAGAACTGAGACAAAAGCTGTGGGGCAGCCGCTCCGACCTGGTGAAGACTACATACTTCATCATGGCGACTGGCCTGCAGATATAGCATGACCAAAATATCCCGAACGCAAAGAAGAAATAAGTTGTCCAAACAATAACATTAACACAGAAAAAAACAATAATTGTGATACTTGCAACAATTAAAGGTTGCCATGGCACAACTCTCTTTAGTCGTGTTTTACGACACCAAAAGAAAGGACGCGCTGGAGTAGATTAAACTAAACTATTCTGTCCTAAGTACTCGGCATTCCACTAAATATTTCTGAAAGTTGTTAATTTTTAAAAACCTATTCTCACACTCCTCTTCTCCACCCACCTCCGATAGGAATTGTACCAGGGGGGTACAACGTTTCTTCAACTCCCATTCCACATTAATCATTCTGTTGTAAATCCACTACCCGGTACTGTTTTATGCCATGAGCTTTACTAAATTAAGACCATCACGCATGTGGAAGATGAGAGAGGGATGGAAGAGGAGAGGGGGAATGAAGCACTTTGTTGAATACGACCACAGTATCTTCAATGCATTTCATGTAATGGAACAATGATAAATAATTGTTTAGATATCCATGTCAGCCATAATCACACGACCTCGGTGACAACAAATCACAAAATACATAGCAGACACAGCTGTTGTGGATTATGTGTAAGAGATGTACTGGGGCACCATTTTTTTAACGAGGTAGGATTGAGATCAATCTTGTCTGCACTAAAAACAAGGCATTCATTTACAGCTGCATCGAATAGAGCGTGTTGAAAACGGGATCGCGCCAACCGTCCATGAACACGATGCGTTCTAGGCCGCACGCATTGAGACCCGGTCATACCAGTTAATCACGTGGATGTGCCTCTGGAATGCTTCTGTTTGCCCTACAAAATAGCCCTGGTTTTGGAACCGTGCAGGAGGATGGGGATGACACAGGATATGTACATTGGTTTTCAGTGGAAGCCTCTGCTGGTTCCAGACTCGATGCAGGGCGTTCATAGAAACGGCAACCAACTATTTGAAAGATGGTCTCGTGCATTAGAGTTTTGGTTTAAATCATCTGATTTTTTAAATTTTAGTTTGTTGTTTCGTTCGCCTAATTTATCTAATCCCTAGGGCGGTGTGCGTTGCACTGTGGTTTTTATTTTGCGCCTGTTGGCCCAGTGCATCCGACTTCAGCATACATTTTATGCAAGGGCCTGCTTCCTCCTGAATTTTCTAAGGGTTTGCTTCCCCGGAGTAACAGCCGGCGCTGTGACGGCGATCGAACCCAGCACCTTCTGGTTGTGAACTGTGTCACTTAACCACTAGCCCACGCCGTCCCCAAATCATCAGATGACATCGATGGCAGAATTGCCGACAGTGAAGCGTAGAGCATGCAATTTGTGAAACAATCTGACACAAAAACTCAGACCCCCCTCCCCAGTCGCCCCATTTGATGAAGTATTGGTCCAACACCGATAGCATTACAAGACAGTTTGACCGGGAATCCACAAGGCAAGATAAAATCACATACGTAAGAAGGAAAGTTCGTGAAAATATAAAAAAAACCAAGGAAGATATGGGCAGAGCTGAAACCAGTACATTAAGACTTAACATGCATTTACTGAAGACATGCGCTACATATGGAGATAAACGGCTTCTCAAGACAGTCAGATGCTCTCCCGTTGAACGATCAGATCATCCATATTTGTCACGATTAGTGGTATCTTCTTACAGTAGCCCCTTTCAGTTGTAACTGACTAAAGGATTATATGACTTGGAGCGATAAACAAAAAATATAAACATATAATTAGCTTGTATTTTTGTCTTTCTACTAAAGTAAAATCAGGAAAGTTATGCTCTCCAAGTGAAGATGTAAAAAGAGGGAGTGAGATGTGTATTATCCCCTTGTCTTTTTTAATATTTACACACACGGAACAAATATTCAAACAGATAGAGTGGATGCCAGGGCTTATCATTGGAGGAGTGGCAATGAATAATCTTAGGTATGCAGATGATACAGTTTTGATGACAAAAAGTGAGCAAGAATTACAGAAGTGTGTGACAACAATATTCACAATAAGGTAGGTGTTTGGATTAGACATAAACATAAAGAAAACAAAGACTATGATAGTTGTGACAAGAAACCACCTATGTATATAACAATAAAAGATCAACTACTTGAACAGGTACGGTACAGAGTTTCTCCTTTCTAGGTCATATAATAACGGGGGGGACGGCGTGGCCTAGTGGTTAAGTGGCACGGCTCACGACCCGAAGGTGCTGGGTTCGATCCCCATCACAGCACCGGCCGTTACCCCGGGGAAGCAAACCCTTAGAAAATGCAGGAGGAAGCAGACCCTTACATAAAATGCGTGCTGAAGTCGGATGCACTGGGCCGACAGGCGCAAAATAAAAACCACAGTGCAACGCACACCGCCTTGGGGAATAGAGAAATAAGGCGAACGCAAAACAAAAAACAAACAATATAATAACGGAAGATGGCAGCTGTGGAAAAAAAAATCAGAAAGACAATAGGTATGGCCAAGATGGTATTCTACAACATGCGACACATACTGGTGTCTCCAAACAGATAAATCAGAATTTGAAAATGAGAATTGTCAGGTGTTATATATACTTATCACTACTTTATGGCGCAGAAACATAGACAATGAATAACAAGTTTGAAAAGAGTATTGAAACCTTCGAAATGTGGATATTTAGAAGGTTTTGTAGCATTTCTTGGAAAGATAAGAAAACAAATTTGGAGGTATTGAAAAAGTTGGGAGTGAAAAGAGAATGAATGACCTAAATCAGGGTTAGACAGTTACGTTATTTTGGTCATATTAGAATACATAACTCCTTGTTGAAAACCATACTGGAGGGTAGGGTGGAAGACAGTCGTTCATGAGGCAGACAATGTCGTAAGTGGTTGGATAACATCAGGAGCCGGACTGGAAAAAGCCTATCCGATTGCATCATTACGGCAAGTGATAGAGTACACTGGAGACCCATTGCAGTCGACCTTCAATGCGGAGATGGCACCTGAACTGAACTTGTCTTTATTCTTGCGACGTTGTCTTTATTTTATTTCGTTCGCCTTATTTCTCTATTCCACAAGGCGTTGTACTATGTTTTTATTTGAGCATGTCGGCCCAGTGCATCCGACTTCGGCATGCATTTTATGTAAGGGTCTGCTTCCTCTTGCATTTTCTAAGGGTTTGCTTCCCCGGGCTGAAGTACAATGCTGAGATGGGGATCAAACCCAGCACCTTCGGGTTGTGAGCATTGACACTAGCCCACGCCATCCCCGCGTTGTCTTTTCACTTCTGTGTATTTCAAGATCTTCACTTCAGCAAGCGTAAGGTAGTCCTTCAGGACACACCTCCACTAAGATCGGTATGCAGCTTCGTCTTCCCAGGATGTCAGACCCTTTATATCACTCTTACACACATCTTTCAACACCACCTGTGGTCGATCGACTGTTATTTTGCCAACTATACACAGAGGGTATCTTTAGGAATGCCACCATATACATGCGACGAACGTGGGCAAGCCATGGTAGTCTTTGCTGCTTTAGGAGAGTACACATGCCAGTATAATCTATTAATAGATTTCACCGTAATTTCCCGCAGTCAAATTTGACCATGTTTCGGAAAGACAAGTTTACCTTCTCTAACTCACTATATATATAAACAATTGTACCCTGTTTGTCGAAATTTTTGCCGTCATGAGATTGTTGTTTGCGAATGCTCACTCTTTTCTGTGCGCCGAAAAGGACGTTAAGTAGCGGGTTGCAGTAGCTTTCCTCACATCCCGAGTGTGTTGATGAAGGTGGACCGGGGCCCATTAGGTGGTTACGATATGCTGGCTTCATCTGCGTGTCACTCACTACTACGAGGATTACGTCGATACCGCACCTCGTTAGCTAGACCGCCATGAAACACACACCCCCCACCCCCCCCCCCCCCCCCCCGCGTTTCCAGGAACTGCTACGAGGAAGCCAAGGTGCGGTTCTTGTCCAGTATGTTTTGCCTGACCAGACAGTAGTCTTCCTCCTCACGTCATGAGGTTCTTCTTTCTTTGCGTTCAGGATCTTTTGGTCATGCTAAATCTGCAGGTCAGTCGCTATGATGAAGTCTATAGTCTTCACCAGGTCGGAGCGGCTGCCCCACAGCTTTTGTCTCAGCTCCGCACCCTCTGACATCTCATTTCCCTATAGATTGGGCATTCCTGTAGAATATGCTCAGAGTTCTGGCCTCCTGTTCCACAAGCGAACTCATCGGTGTGTGAGATTGTCAGTCGGTATCGATGTTCTAGTAGTTTGCAGTGTCCAGTTCTCAGACGAAATAAGGTAGTTTGTTGATTTCTTTTGAGTTGGTGAATTGGGTCTGGTGCACTGCTCATGTTCCGTCTACTCTGCATTGGCATATATACTGATGATGTTCTTGATTTCTTTATATTGTACCTTTTTGCTGCCAGAGCAGAAGTTTCCCGTGATTCCGAAATGGGAGGTAATCTGATTTTATTCGGTTCAAACTAAAATGTCTATATGCAGCGGTGTCTCTTGTTTGAACTTCACTATCTTGTGTAGTTCACATACACGTTCATAGTTTCTCTACCAGTGGTTTTTCTATGTACATATTCAGGATGGATGTATGTGCTTTTTAGTCTGGGGTGCCTCTCTGCATGGCGGAGCTGTCAATCTTTGATTTTGTACGCAAGTGGCTGCGGAATAGGTTGTGACCTAACGTCTTTATACTGGTTAAGAAGACTCTTCATAGTCTGTATTCAAGCAGTTACATTTGCATTATCCTGCTCTAAAAGCTATGTGCATGTTAAATGCATTAATTGTCCCTGCCTACATAGGCAACGCATTCCAAGCATTCGCCCCTCTGAATGTGTGTGTATTCGGACTTTCAAGTCCTGTAGTTATTCTTCAACCAGAAAAGTTTTCTAATTGTTAATCTAAAATTTAACGGTAGGCCTGAAATTGTGTAATTGAAGTGCTGCCAAGATGCAGCAGCGCATGAGCTGACAACCAGCGAATTCTAGCCGACACTAGATACTATTCCATCTCCACGAAACGGCCGTGCAAACGGTCTACCGGTACACTAATGTAGTCTGGTCAAGTGATAGATATCGCAGTGTAAAGGTAAACCCGGAACTTTAGAGGAAGCGCGATAGACACGGCAGGGAAACAAATAATGACCTTCTGCGAAGAAAACAATCTAATAATAATAAACGATGGGTCAATGACCAGAATAAATAACAATCCAAATGGATCAGATACGACTATAGACGTCACAATAATGACGCCAAACTTAGCAACCATCAAATGGGAAGTTCTGGATAATGCAGGATCAGACCACCTGCCCATAGCAATTTATTTAAAAGAAAAATACATACGAAACACTGGATCAATCAGACCCTATTTCAACTACCATAAGGCAGACTGGAACGGATTCCAAGAAGATCTGCTCAGACTCAAAAGAGAAGACTTAATCTCAGATAACGTAGACGTATTCAACCATAACATAACAACCAACATCCTGCAGATAGCTATAAAGCACATTCCCAACAAAAACATGCCAGCTAACTTAATACAATCCACAGGAAAAGAAAACCATTACGGTAACCGTAAAAACAACAAAACACCTGTACCCTGGTGGAATGAGGAATGCACTAACCAAATTTAAAAAAGACAAAAAGCTCTAAAGAAATACAAAACAGAAGACAACCAAAAATCTTACCAAACAATTAAAAAAGAAACAGAGAAAGTAATAGAAAAAGCGGTACTTAAAACCTTTAGCACACTGCATTGAGTTTTTGAAAATTTCTCACATTTTTTAATTTTGCAAATTTCAAAAATTATAACTGTTCTATTTGGTGGTCAATAAGTATGATTTTCTTGTGTTTATAGACACAATTGAATGAAGAACTTGTTGGTGTCGGTGTTGTTGTTGTGTGCTTGTTGGTTTCTGAGATACAAGAAGATGAATGTGAAATTTTCGGAAAAATTTAAATATTTGGACCTTCCCGGATAAGGTCTAGGCGCTCCGATGGAAAACCATGGAAACCATAACAAAGAATCGATACTGTGTTTACAATATCGACACAACTGTTGGTCTCCAATTCAAGCGTAGTTCTGTCACCTAAACAAGTAAAATGGGCGGATGTACAAGATAAAGGTCTTTCCCAACAACCTACTTCACCTTTCCCCCCAAAAAGTCGGCCTGGCCCAATCGGCGGAAAAAATAATAAATCGTTCAAAAGCCATTTGTGATCTAGCATGCGGTGCTTTTACCGGCAAAAATCGTGTGTAGATGGACGTGACGAATCCAGCAGTATAAAAATGACTATTGGTAGGGTCACCGTACTTAGAGAAACAAAATATCAAATTTTTTCTTGTTGATAACTTGACGAGCTGGGCGTCTCAGACATCCTGGAGCGTGCTAAGGGCTCACCCTTTCTGAAATTCTATGACCCCACAGTCTTCCATACCAAAATAATTGTGTGTACAGCTGTCACTTAGTTGTTTTTCTTTTTTTTTTTTGACCCAAAAGAGACCTTGATGCTGGTTTGTGAGTTTTGTGAGCAATTGATGAATTTGCACAAGCCTCACGGAGGTGGATGTCCCATTTTATGGCAGCATTATTGGCAGCTCCTGGCTCTGATTTACGGAAGGCAATACCATGCATCTCTTTGCTCAATACATGAAGAGAGTGGTCTCCCTGTAGGACAGACGTGTACTCTCTAGCCATGTGCCGGAGCGAGCAGAAATGCCCTGCTGACATGTGCGACCATCTCTAAGCGTTCTTGGGGGGCTGTTTGAGACATAGCAGGTCTTGACACTTTGTTTGGTGCGCAGTCCGACGATGCGTAAGAGTCGTCTTTCCAGCGATGACTGCACACGGGGTTATTCTCCTGCGGTGCAGGAGGTCCATTTTCCACGTGCGGAGTTGGATCTGAAAATGACAGTGGTATACCTCGCGACTTAAAAATGTGGTGCTTCGTGTGATTACATTCTACTAAATTTGACCTATTGTTGTCCGTGGGTAAATTAACACACAGGTGCCCATGTGGCGATAGACTCGGTGGATTGCTCTAGCTTGGCCACAGTTTCTGTGTCGCCTGTGCCTTGAACGTGGTGATCGGTGGTCGATGCTTGTGGATTCAGTGGGAAGATGCGTCGACTGATGATGTAACGGACTCACACTACAATTAGCCCATCGGTTATGTAGCAAGTGGGTGTGACAATTCACGAACGCTACAGTGTGCACACATGTAGATGTGCACATATGTAGGTGTGTAGATATGTACGTATGAGTATATATATGTGGACATTTTAATTTACACTTATGTATGTATTTATAGGTTTATATATGTATATCCCTTCTGCGGGCATCCTCACCACTATATATCCACACTTAATATAATTATACTACTACTACATCAACCTTTTTTATCTATAATTATTTAATCAATTAGCTACCTTTCTATTGTTCTTCTGTTCCATAGCCTACCACACATTCAACACATAATTGACTGCGAGAGCTAGAGGGCACAGGTGAGATGAGGGATCTACAAGGTGACACACAAATCAGTGAATCGCTTACAAGTTGGAGCACATGGATGCGATGGAAAATATGAGAGCAGGCAAAACCTGATACACCAAGACCAGACAGAAGGAAGTCAACACAGATGGGCCTCACAACAGAAGGAAGACACTTTTCAATTAATTTATATTGTACTCTTAATCCTTATGTATCAAGTATATTGTTTGTTATATTTCCCAATCATCCCTTCTCATTCATTCTCGTTGTACACCTCACTACACTGCTATCTTCACAATTGTGTATAAAATGTATGATGGGGTTTTATATTTCTTTTTAAAATAGAAAGAGAAAAAAACAAAAAAACAAAAAAAAAAAGAAAAGAAATCAGGAAACAAAAAAAAAAGAGATCCGAATCAAGTATGACAGAAAATAAATATACTCAATCCCAAAATGGTCCCAGGAAAACTATTGTGCATATTTATGCAAATACCTACGGCGGACAACTAGGAACATCAAAAGCGAGGAACATCACGGAAATACGAGGCTAGGTACAAACAGATACACACACGCATCCAAGCACTGGTTTATGCGTCTTAATATCGCCCAAATTGACTACGGTCTGGGGTGGAATAGGCGCGCCTCCGCCAGTAGAAAATAGTGAGGCAAACACATAAAATTAAAAAAAAATATTTAAAAAAAGAAAGCCACAGAAATAGCCTTGTCAGGACGAATGCCGAAGAAGTATCTAAAGTGTGTGGAATTTGTTTTGGTTAAATTCACTACCTCGGGTTGTCTGCAGGCAGTTATAGTGCCGATGTGAACGACTTCTTCCGTTTTATATCTGGTTGGGAGTCTGTTGATCTTATATTCTATGTGTAGTGATGAAGGTGGATCTTGGCTTTCCCGACCGTAAAACAACATGAGGCCTCTTAGACTCGATACTAATGGGCACGTATCGGGGTGTATGGAGTAAACGCGAGCGCCATAGTGCATGCCAAAATCTGGAAAGACTTTTCTTTCCTCACTTTCATTTTACTCTGTCCAACAATCACTCTTGCACAAACCTAGCATAGGCACATACATCAAAGCACTGGTTTATGCGTCTTAATATCGCCTCCATTGACTACGGTCTGTGGTGGAATAGGTGCTTCTCCACCAGTAGAAACTAGTGAGGCAAACCAAATTAAAAAAATAAAACACGAGACACCGGGCAGAGAATGTTGGACAATTAGGTTATGAACTCTATTTGAAAGGTGCTCCACAGAAACAAATTAGTTGCTTGCGTCTTCCATGTGGGCATATGTCGTAAGCACTCTTGGGCCAATCAAACGATACGTCTGTTATATGAGACATACTATTTTAAAGATAAAGATCTGCAACCATTCATATTTTTGCGCCAATAGTTGCTAATGCAACTAATCCATTTACAGGAAGTCTGTTTTCGATATTTTGTGGTGGCTGATTATATTGCAATTTTTGTTTAACTTGAGGTTGCCAGACGGAAGTATACCCCTCTATCGTGGGCTTTTTTTAAACGACATGAATGGATTGTGACAGTGATCCTATTCTTGTCATTCCGATTCAGCTCTAAACTTTAAAAACTGAGCTGAACACAGCACACGCATTGGTTGGTAGAAGGGGCAGCGACGTGTGACGCACATCATGAATCGAATATAGAACGCAGTGGGCGGTTAAGACCTGATATACCAGGCATGTTAAAATGAAACCGGCCTTACAAGTGAATATACGTACGATGCGCATGATAAAGTCACTATTGATGTAAACACATAAGTTGGTATATTTGCTAAATTTCAGTATCCTCAGCAGAAAATTGAAAACATGGCGCATGTAATACGGAATCAGTTGATCAGCGAGCGGTTTCTAACAGCCGAAGGATGTCGACAAGTTGACATTTATCGCATAATGCAGACAGTATGGTAAACGTTGTCCAGTTCACCTTTGTCACCATACACTGCCTGCATTTTGCGACTAATGGCAACATCCTTCGGCTGCTAGAAACAATCGCCGCTTGCTGATCAACTCTGGACGGATTCCGTCTGCATCACACCCGCAATGTTTTAAACGGTTTTCTTAGCATCTATCGGAGAAACCCAGTCACTCGGGTAAAATAAACCGTATTATTCATTTTATCTGCCGGTGAGTATGCATCTAAAACGTTCAGAGCAAGGCACGTAAACTGCAAGCTTTCCTTTTTCAAGCTGCATGTGCAAATTTTGGTCATACCGTCAACGGGAATTTAAAAACCAATACACCTATTTACAGGAACTTTACCATGAACCTATTCTGCATAGTGACGTTGAGTCCACAATGAGGGTTACTTATGTACGTTAAGTGACGTTGCGGTAGCCTTCCTCACATCGAGCGTGCTGATGAAGGTGTACTGGGGTCCTCCAGGCGGTTGTGCTATGCTTGGCTTCATCTTCGTGTCGCTCACCACTACGAGATCATACCGAATCTCACTGTTTAGCCAGACTTATTCTCGACAACAGCCGGTTTCCAGGACAACGAGGGGGGTCAGGTGAGGGTATTGGCCAGTATACTTCTTACCCTGGCTAACATTCTGATCAGCGTGTTTTGCCGGAACCAGACGTCAGCCTCATCGTCTAGCACAGTGATGTTAGTTTACTTAGGCAGTTCCTTTACCACGGAAGCGATTATAGACTGGTCCGCAACAGGATTAGAGGAAAACTAGCAACTGTTAGACTACATGGTAAAAATGATCTGAAGTCATCGTTCCTGAAGCGCCAACCCCTATGTGATGTGCAAAATATGAATAGTCTAACCTACATGACATGAAATATACATTCTACATTTCAGCCATCACCACAAACTGCCCAAGACAGTAACAGAACAAAACTAGCATATATACCCAACATTTCCCAACGCTGCTTTTATCGTGCAAGGGGCGATAAACGTGACCATGTATTTGCCCACAAGGTGGAAATATGGATGTGAATTATCAGATGGAGTTATTACGTCTGACAGCGTAAGAAGGAGTTATTACAGAAAATTCTTGTTACTTCAATTCCCATCACATATTGATCACTAATAGTTCAACTTATTTTCCCCCTGAATAACAAAATAGAGAAAAGTATATTTTGTACCTTACTGATCACTAATAGTTGTGCAGCAGACTACAGAAAAAGGTAGAGAAACTATGCGAGTTTCCGGTCTAGTGCCCTACAGGCTGCCTCCATCTGGATGTTTGTACGATTCCACCACATGTGGATTCCTATTGCCATATCAATGGTGGATCATATTTGTATAGGTTTAGAGCACCATATTTATCATTGTGCTGCGTTTTTTACTTCCAGAATCAAATACATATTTTGTCTATTAGCTATGTACTATGCAGTCAATTTATTTATTTCACTCTCAGGCAGGCTAGCACAATATTTTATGTCAACGTCAATTTCGGAAAAGGATTCAAGCATTGGAATCCTCCATTGTGCTCATTCTGTGGATATTTAATCTTACTTTGATTCATGCTCAACATTCCAGGTCATCCATTCAAGCCAGTTTTGTGTGGTCTCCATTATTGCTTTATAGGCTAGGCGACTAAAACCTGCTCAACTATCTTGTCTATATTACAAGCATTTTCTCTACACAACCAGTTCTCATACAGATGAGGGAAATCTATGAAAAGCAGAATCTTCAATAATACCAAGGGGCAGCGAATTTCCAAGTAAACAATGTAGGGTGGAGTGAGTTGGAGTGTTGTCGAGGTTAGGCACTCTCCTACCAAAGTGATGGAACAGAACAAGTTTTAAAGTGACCTCTGGTCTCATGAGGTGGGACCAGAGTGCCTGCATTAATCTTTAATACCTTGCCACTGGTCTAAGGTAGCTTGGGCCCAGAGTGTGAGGTCAATGACATGCGCAGTTTCACTATAATCAAAATACAGCGCGTTACATCAAGACAAAACCTTTTGATATTACTTGCGATGGGCAACCAATAAGGTGTAGGAGCCAGTAATTGTACATATCTAACATTTATAGCTAACTGGGCAGACTTCAATATGCATTCTGGAATTTGAGAGTACGAAACATTTTATGTTGCAAGAAAAAATGAATCTATAAAAATTGACACCAACAAGTGATTAGAAAACAGGTTACGCTAACTTTTAATATTAATCTCACTCTAAGCAGAACAAAGCACTTGGTACACATCTCACACACAACCACTCTGGATCAACAAGCTAAGGGCATTTCATTGTCACAAGGAATAAATAAATGTTCATCTTATGCATCTGCTCATGTGAAATAATGTGCCAAGTGACCATGGGCCTTTCTCTGTAAGGGGTACATATTTATTCAGTAACATGAAATTGGTCATTAATTTGCATAAATGCAAATTATTCTTTAATTAGTGTAGCTGGCAATATGTACCTTATACTGTCTAATCAGGAGAGAGCGAGGAAGAAAAAAAAAAAAGCACATGAAGGGTGTAAAATAGCTAAATGTTTGAGACTCATCAAATTTAGAGTCTTGTTCGAAAATTTACTAACAATGGACTAATTTATTTTCATTCTCTGCAGATATGACAGCAGTGGCTGAAAAACATTCTAGATCTTACAGCCTACTGCGATGATTTAACTCAGTTTTGCTACTACTGTCCAACACGCCAGCTCAGATACAGCTCCTTGAATTTGTCAAAGCCTGCCAGGACACCAGCACCAGCAACTCCTCTCAGGATGTTCGCTCCAGCCCCCTTCATCATGGACATGAAGCCCTCATTCTTGACGATTTTTACTGCACAGTCAATGGATCCCTTGTACTTGACAGCCTGGCCAGAGGTCATCATCATGCGCCGACGGATAGTGTCGATGGGGTAAGACAGCAGTCCGGATGACACAGTGACAGTGTAGCCAAGAGCAAAGGACAGGAGAACACTAGCATCTTCTGCCAACAGGATAGGCTTCAGACTGTCGTACAGGCCAAAGTAAAAGCCTCTGTAAACAACAATACCCACACAGGAGATAACAAAACCTCTGTACAGGCCTACAAAGCCATCAGACTTCAGGGTCTTGGAATAGACATCAATCAGACCATTGAACTGACGTTCACCCCCACCCTTGCCAGCTGACTTGGCATCATTGGCCAAGCGGGTTCTGGCATAGTCGAGAGAATAGACAAAGCACAAAGAAAGGGCACCAGCAGCCCCACCTGAGAATATATTCTTGGTGAACTTGATTGTGTAAGACTCATTCGGCGCTGATTTGAAGGCAGCCTTGATTGTGTCCTTGAAAGCAAAATTCAAAGCCTGAGTAGGGAAATATCTCAAGCAGTTGGCCAGATTACCTCTCCAAAAAGGTAGAAAACCTTCAGTTCTGAAGGTACGAACTGTGCAATCTATAACACCCTTGTATGGCTCTGATAGTCGACCAGCCTTGATCATCTCATCCTGATTCTGAACAAGAAGCTTGATTCTTTCAATGGGAGCAGCTGCAGTTTTGGAGATGACAGCTGCAACACCAGATAGGGCAAAGTTTTCTGCAAACCCCAACTTTACTTTCTGCCCTGACATCTGAAAAAAATAAAATAAAATAAACTGTCAAAAAAAGTATACAAGCTTTAGGAAAAGTAAATCTATAGAATTCCTACAAAGTTATGGACTATAGTTTCCCATAGTTTCTGGAAAAAATGTCCAAAAAAATTACAATTTGTTAATTTTTGTTGTCCCATAGCTGCTGAGTAAGCCTGCTGTTGGCAGCCCAAAGACATTCTCATATAGATACAAGTCTATAGTTTGTTTCACTCCTGCCAAAGATGGATGAGCCGGAACGAGGAAAAGGTGCAAATATGGCAGTCAAGCTGTAAACTAGCGACAATGCATTCCACTCTCCGGACTACACCCTGCTACTTGCAAAGTCCTGTTCAGGGCTTGGTAGCGGAAGATTGAGAATGAACACAGAAGTTTCACTGCTCCATACAGTGTTAATAATTAGCAGTGCCTGTAAGATACTTTGCCATGTTCACAAGCGCCTTGCACTCAATGAGTAGGCGTCTGTTCCACCAGGGTAAGAGCAATGTCTGCACAAGGGGATTGATGTGACTGAAGTGGCTTTTGACTCTGGTGTGCCCTGTTTGGAACTGAAAGATGACTATGTACTGTAGTTTATGTCACTTTTTGGATGTGGCATTTTATTAAATACAATTCAACCAGTTGTTCCTGTCGCCCACCTGTTCAGATTTTCCTAGTATTCTTAATTCGTTTACTGTGTGGTTAACTGCAATCTATTCAACCATCTCGTACCCTGGTAGACCATGTCCAGGGATCCATTGCAAGGTGACTTATGGTGCGAGTCCCTTAAAGTCAGTCTTTTGTGTATTTAATATTCATTATCTGAAGTGTTTTCAAACATCAATCAAATACACTCCCACCCAGGATCAATGTCAAAATTGCTGGGCTGATGAAAGAACATACTGAAGGATCAGCTAAGGTTTACCAACTCTCATCCTATTGTTCTTTCAACTGCTCTATCAGATAAATTCTCTTCAACACACTTGAGCATGACAATAGCAGTTCAGTCACTTCATGTTGAAAATTGTCACCCATCTAGCTACTAAGCATATCCACATCACCGAGTGGATCCCTTACTGGAAAGGATAGAATAGATCCACGATGCGTGCCATAAAAGGCGAGTTCAGCATGGGGATAGCACTGATGAAGTAATAAATACAGATACCACCATTGCAAAAGTATGCACAGTGCTTCAGTGCAAGCTTTCGAAATTAGTCCACGAGAATGATCACATGGAAATGTATTGCTGTCTTCTCCCACTTGTTCCTAATGAATCTTTTTTTTAAATGGCTGATATAACAGACCCAATTTGTGGTTGAAAGAAGCATTCCTTCACCAAAAAGGTAAATCTGTAATGGGCAACAACTAGTCCCAATCACGAACCTCTGCCACACCATATGCAGGGAACAATACAAAAAGGCTTAAAATTCATGCTGAGGGCAAATCTTTTATATAAAGTCATACAAATGTGCCCAAAGCCCTTCAACACCACAAGACTGGGGGCCAAAGATGCAGCCAGCAAACCAGAGCTGACCAAAGCCATATTCTGCACAAGAGGCAGCCCTGGAAATATACGCTAGTATAGTCTGGCTAAGAGAATAATCAGTGGAAAGGCAAATCCTGTACCAAAAAAAAAAAAACTGGGTGTCAGGCCAATGGGTGCAGATATCACTAAACTACCAGAAAATGACAGCATAGACAAACTTGGCAGAGAAAGATCTTCAGACTCAGAACAAGACTGTAGACTCAAGGCCCCCTTCCACAGAATGGGTCTGCCACACAAGCAAACAGAAAATTATTCTGCAGGACTGCCCTACATATGCAAATCAAAGAGGCAGTCTGGCCTGGGGGAGCAACCATGCTCGAAAAGCTGCGGAGTACCATTGAAGACCTGAAACAGTCTCAGTGAACCTTACTGGACTAGAAGCATAGCATCAGCTGATCATGAAGGCAGCTGTAAACTACAACATGTCATTTTCAGGATGAATGCAGAAGGGGAAATGAGAATTCTTTTCATTCATTTTGTGTTCGTGTCTTTCAGAATGTTGCTCTAATATTTCTTCAGTTATCTTGAAAATGTCAGGTAAAACACTAGTGACACCATTTTGGTCTTGCCATTTCATTGGATGGCTATGCATGAGAAATAGTTATGCAGAAATCCCAGCAGTAAAGAAGAAAGTGATTATGAATAGGACAGTGTTATTGTTACAAAAAATTACGGAGATTATATGGATGTTGCGATAATTACTATTGAGATAATAAAGTCTGTAGTGACAGATTGATAGACGTCAAAATTTCAGTTTTTCACAGAATCTAGTAGTCCTTTCCTGTCCATGGTCGAGAAGCTACTAAATGTTTACAAGCTCAACATGTGTTGAACCATGATTTAGCACCAATCCATATTCATTTCTTGACAAGTCAACTCAACAGAGAATCCAAGTTTTGTATACTGTGGAAGCTAAATGTGACAACATGATGAATTTTAGGTTCTACATTTGAATTATGAAGTGTATTACAGATTACTATTCTACTGGACAACACACAACTGGATCCAGAGTTGGGACCCGCTCAAGGGTGATAACCTCTTGGCGAAGAACAGGTCAAACTAAGAATGTACGAGTCCAGGCATAAGTTGACAAAACTATCATGATAAATATCACTGCCTTAGCTTTTATAACCACTTCTGTAAAACTGCTTTGTTTCTGAAGTAACATCTGTGCAACCACTCTGAACTTAGGATTTTATCCCGGTGCTATTGACATTCATCTGTCTCTAACCAACTGCTTTTTCACCTGTCATTACTGGAGTCTAACATGAATCTAGAATGACAATATTGTCTCATGTCAGTTTTTTAAGACCAACATTTTTCAGAGAATCAGACATTTCCCAACAGAAAGAGCCTGTTTTTAGTGTTCTAAAATGAATGGATACTTATTGATTTGTCAAATGCAAACTTCAATTGTTATTTCATTCAGACTTGTAAAGATTGTAGTATTTTATCTATTTATTTGGGGAGGAAGACTAATGTCTGATCAGGCACAACATACCAATCAGACATGTTCGGGTCAATCAAAATATCCTGGCCAAGGTCTCAGCTTCCTCATGGCCCTCCATGGAAACTGGCTTTTTCATGGCAGCCTGGCTAAGAAGGTGAGGGATCAATGTGATCCCCATAGTGACATGTAGATGAAGCCAAGCATAGCACAACTGCCTGGAGGATCCAGAATCAGCGCACTCAGATGCGAGGAAAGCAGCAACCTGTCACTTAAACATTTTAGAGCGCACAAAACAGTAATCCTGATTGTGGGCATTCAACATATCTGTACAATTAAACGTGCAATTTGCATTTTAAAATTTATATATTTGATTAAAATGGTTTAAATGGTATTTGTATTCAGCAAATAGTTTAACAATCTAAGGTCCAAATCATTTAAGGTCCAACTACCCCAATCTACCATGCAAAACATCCCTGATCTACACCACTAGGTAGTGGCTTCTCACCATTACATAGCAATGAAATCTTGCACTGCGTGTATCTGAACTAATGACAGCACTTCCGTTATATAGGCGTATGTATCTAATATCGCAGATGTTTGTAAATCTGTCAATATTTATAATTTATGATTTTTTTTTTTAAACCACATCTGAAGCGATGGAATTAGTAGTTGAGATGACAATGCCTTCGATGGGTATCCAGAAGTTTAGTTTCAGCTGAATTTGATGTGGAAATTGAATGCAGAAGACACTTAGGCTTGAGTTGAGATTGTGAATAATGAAAATGAATGTTTGCCAGAATATTTTTTAACTTTATTATGGCTGAGCCTAGTAGTGTTGACAGATCGACAGATGAAGTCTGGTCAACACAGCATACCGGAATGTTCTGAACTTAATTTAATTGCTGATGCTGCCCCATACGCCAAAGTGTGGAAATTCAGTAGAATTAACCGCTGGTTGAAAATTGAGTTTTGAAGACACCATTGTACTAAGCCACAGCCTGTGAGGGTGGGTGACCAGTGCTCTTCCTTATTTTTGTAATGCCTACTTCAGTTTATAAATGAAGTTTTAATAATTGTGCACAGAGCAAACTAATTTATATACTGAGCAGAGACAACTTGGTGGAAGCCATTCTCAACAAAAGAAGTTTCTTCTACATCATTTTTATGTTTGGCATAGTTGCACTGTCTTAAACAGTCATCTGATATTAAACAATCTGCTATTGCTGATGCCTAATAATGGATTTTTAACAAATTCATGACTCTCAGACGGCTGGTTCAAGTCGGGTTGTGGACCACTCCATAAAGTTCTACTGTTGATAATGAAAGATAGAAAAACTTATCCTAAGAGCTCAACATCGATTGCTTCAGTGGAAAGCTTTTTCAAACAGTATGACAAATGCGAAGTAGACTTGTCAACCAATTGTGCAGAAATGTGTTTCACAAAAAGCGACAGAAGCATATTCCTGCCAATCTATTTCTATAAACATATGGGCGGTGGTTGACATAGATCAACACAGATCGTACTACCCACTTGGTAGGATATCTAGGAAATTGTGGCACTATCGTATGTGGATTCTGATGCAGGTGGCAACTATCAACTCCATCCTGATGAAATCTCACACATTACAACGCAAAAGCAAGATGCTCTGCCATTTGCAGCTCTTGATTGCTTGAATGGAGTGTCTCATTAAGAGGGCTGCTAGAAATGCCCCAATCATACAAAAGCAACATCAAACATGATCTATCTGAATGCCAGGATGCAAGAAAGCTTGGTTCCAATGCCAGGACGCAAAAAAACTTGGTTCCAAGAACAAGTCAAAGACTGCTCGTGAATATGGTAGTGTTTTTAGCTGCTCAATTTGTAAAATTCACATATGCAGAGGACTGCTTTTAATCATTTCATGAATAATTACAATTTGTTGTACATTTGTGATAGAATCTGTGATTGCAGAATAGCACTTTAAAAAAAATATTACATTCTGCAATTTTATTTTTACACACCTTGTATATAATTCAATTATGTATGTTTAATATCAAACATTTTAGCAGTGGCAATATTTGTTATGAATTTTTAACCGAAGTCAGTAAATTACAGAATTACTTCCCATGCCCAGGACTTTTGGGTACAAATAGCGCAAATACAGCACGGCTGTAGAGGGCTAAGAGCAGGGAGATGTATCTTCGAAAACTCAACTTTGGTGTAAATGGTTACAGTAATTTACTGAAGAATAGAAACCTACATGAAAATCATGAACCATAGCTAGAAATCAGAAGGATGCTAACTGATTAACAAGATGCAAAATGAACCTTGCTATTTGCTCTGAAAGTGTTTTGTCAGTCTGCTTTACCAGTTTCTCTGCCAGGATCCATTAAAAGCATTAACTTGATGGTCTAGACATTCAGTCAGGTCATCCCATAACCGATGAGGTCAGGCACCCATGCAGTGAGGTCAGGCACCCATGAACATGCCCTCAGTTCCCTCTGGTCAGATTGATCCATTTTTTTATGTAGTCCTACCTTTTGTGGCCGCCTTGCACCTTTCCATGCAAGATTGTATTTGCAAGACACTGATCGATATGTGACCGTACCAAGTCACTTTGCGTCTTGACTTTCCAGGTTTTCAAAAGGCCCTACTGCTGTTGTAATTCTGTCTCATATTCCCCAATTTGTAACGATCCATGTATGTGATGTTTCAAGTCTTTGGAAACATCCGAGGCCTGTATTCCACTGTAGTGTATGTCAGTGGTAATTGTCCATCCATGACTCACAAGCATAAAGGAATATTGACAGTATCAATGTACGCATTAATCTGATCTTCGTACATACTGTCTTGGCAGATTTTGTTACGCCATGGAAGTGTCTGTGCTATTTTTGACTAACACCCACATTTTGATCATACCTGATAAATCAAACTGATATTTAAAACAGTCGACCGTTTCTAGACATTACTAGCTTTTACCCCACCCACCATTGAAGCCAACTTTAGACTTACAAAATCAAGGACTGTTATCTGGACATTGAAACATTGTATGGAATCAAGTTAGACCAAAAAAAATTGAACAAATAATTTCGTATTTTGTGTAAACATTTTTTTTTGGGTGTGATTTAGTCTATGGATTTCTATAAAAATTATTTAATTCAAGCATTGAAAAGAATAGCTTGCCGCAAAACATGGTTTTCCATAAAAAAAAATCATCGACAGACTTTTACAAGTGTGTGTAAATTCTCCAGTGAAATAGACGACGGCCAACCGGCTAGCTGTTAGTACTAAAATACGTTACTCTGTCTGTGTCTGCGACTTGTCCCTCTCTCATCTCTGATCAATGTCCGTGTACATAAATTACGTTGAATACTAGTACTACAAAATGTATGCAATCGTCTACATGACTAATGCCTTGCTTATACAGTAAAAATGTATGCTATAGAAAGACATTTGATATAAATTTTCTCAAAAAATTGTAGTTTGACCGATATGAACTTGACAATGTCTGTCATTTCTTTCTCATGCGAAAAACCGAGGAGCTGGGCGAGTCGGTTAAATGTGACAACTGCGATCTCTGCAACAACCGTTTTTTTTAAAAAGAATTATGCCTGCTTCAGAATAAATATAAGTTGTATTAAATATTTACCTTTGCGTTTCTGAAGTTGCTTGTTAATAATAATTTGTGATCGACCTCAGAGCCGTGGTTGATTTTTACACCACGTTGTTAGGGTGGCAGAGAATGTAAAGGGCGAAAACGAGGTTGGTCACTTTTAAAGAGGATTGGTAAGATGAAGTCATGTGACTTCGAATGCGATAGATGATTGGCTAAAACTGAAGGTCAGCGAGGTCAACTCTTTGTTCCGGTAGTCACGAGAAAGAAGAGCGCACGGTTAATATTTTTAGATACCAAATTTTGATCGAAGTAAACTTAAAAGATTTTTCAAAGTTTGTTTTCGTTTAAAATCCCTTCATTTAGAGCTTACCCCAAAAATGTATGAGAAGCAGGAACTATTTTCCTCGCCTAAACCGAACTATTATTAGGTATCAAAAATGAGGCCAGTCGGTCGAGTAAATGCCCTTCCATTCATTCAATGTGACTTTGCTGCTCGGCTCTAGGGCGATAGGCAGGCATGTTCACGCTTTTGCTCGTTGATCAAGGGGGGGGGGGGGGGGGGTAATGAAAGGAGAATCTTACACAGGTAGTTTAGGAATGCCTTATACACCTGGAACATACTGAGACATAGCTTTTCGTATAGTGTAGCTATTTGGTTCTGGTTTAGATCATTATTTTATTGATTAAACTATAGAAGTACGGCACTCGGTTAATAATATACGTTATCCCTCTTTAATATGCCACGATAATTTGTTCCACGTAAAGTATCGCTTTATGGGAATATTATATTTAGATGTTTACGGTTTGCTGTGTAGCGGAATATCTAGATTGAAAATAATAATGTAACTGTAATCTCCCACGCATGTCATAAAAGGCCGGCGAGGAAGCTAGTGCAGGGGGCTAGCAACCTTATCTTGTAAAATCATTGCCATTGAAACCACCTAGTCCAAAATAACAGTGAATGGCTTACGTCAGAGTCAGTGAATCAGAGCTGATCAAGACCCTATTCCGCGACCCTAAAAGCAGACTGCACACATGCAGCCTGGCTGGTAGAATATGGATCGATGAGGGAAGGCAAGCCAGTTACAAAAATGTCATTCTGAAACTGGCGCGTCGGGTCGAAAGAGGCATATATTGCCACCTCATTGTAAACTGACACAACATATCAAAAAGTAATGTTCAGCACGAACGCAGAAGAAGAACAAACTGCCACTGAAATATGAACGGATACAGGCCTCCTGTAAAGTGGCCCGCTGTAGTGGTAGCTCTTTGCTTCACTTGGATCGAAAAGACGAATCAACATCATCTGGTAGCGAAATCACTGTACTCAAGGCAGTATCTTTCAGCATGCGACATGTGTGCATGTTGTTTACGTGCCAGATGAGCGCATACCCAAGCAGCTGCTATACGGTGAGATCACAACAGGCACACGTTAGCCAGGGGGCAGAAGCAACGATGCATAAACTCATTGAAAGTGTCTCTGAAAATCTTTAACTTTGATTTCTCGTCCTGGTAGTTCAGCTTGCACAAAACCGTATCACCTGGCGTGCTAGTATCACCGAAGGTGCTCAGATCGCAGAGAGAAAACCCATCACGGAGGCTCAGCGAAAACGTGCTGCTCGAAAAAAAAAATCACCCGAGTGTGGCAGGATATGTCGTTCTATAATTGGATTTTACAGCTTTAAGAGAACACATTTCGCAGCACGTCTGATGCTATCTCCAACTTCGCCTGCGACGAGAAACTATTATTAGTGTAGGCTGCTTTCAACCACAGAGTTCATTTGGTTATATTAAGATGCTCAAATCTCGAAATCCTGGTATTCAATCAGGCACGTGTGTCTGATGCAAGGTAGCCAAATGTTGAGTAAACTTATTTCGCTCTTTTGACTTGGTGTACCATGTTGGGGCCAGAGCTACCATTATGTCATCTCCCCACCTCATTCTCGGTCGCCTGAGAGTACTGCTAAAGTTGTATGGCCATCACGACGTCACTCTACGTGTCCATCTGTTATGCGGCATTGAAAAATGTCAGAGGTACTAGACCGGCGTCTTTGCATCAAAGGCGATAGTCAACAAATTGGCATCTAACAACGAATCTGTGCCGGTACCAAAGATCGAATCAGATGAGATGACACATGTAATCAAACAACTTAAACGAGGTAGAGCCACAGGACAAGACATAATCACAAATGACGTAATTCAGGCAGTCGGGGACACACTTGCTCAGCATTCAATTACTTTATTCCACACATGTCTGAACGAATGCCAAATCCCCGACCAATGGAAAACGTCTGAACCCATCCTAACCCATAACAAAGGGGACAAGGAAAACCTGGCAAATTGCCGTCCGATCAGTCTGCTCTCCTTCTTTTATAAACTCTTCACCAGAGTGATCGCCAACCGCATAGAGAAGCTACTAGATGAGAATCAACCATAAGAGCAAGCAGGTTTCAGGACCTGACCACTTCCACACAATCAACCAAATAATGGAGAGGGCACATGAAGTACAGATGCACGTATGCCTTGTGTTCGTGGATTATTAGAAGACTTAAATCAGGGAATTGCAGAACAAAACTCTTAACTGATAGTGATAGATAAACAGCAGATGCACAACGGATATCACGCTATTCTATAGACCGATCACCATACCGATACAACGTGGCGTCCAACAGGGTGATACAATTTCACCAAAGCTATTTACATCATCCCTTGATTAGGTCTTTAAACACATGGACTGGGAGGATAGGGGCATAAACATAGAATGGGAAATTCTTACTCGTCTGAGGTTCGCTGATGACATAGTCATCCTCAGCCTCGACGTCAAAAAAGCGGAGAAAAGCCTAAATAAACTCAGCAGAGCAAGCGTTGCAGTTGTCATACAAATCAGTAGAAAGAAAACCCAGTTCATGCTCAACACCTTCTACTCAAAAGGATATATGTGCCTTAGAGATTGTCCCGTCGAAAACGTAAATTCGTATATCTACTTGGGTCAAGAGATCACGAATTCTCATTCAATAAATCGGGAGATCTCACGATGGATAACAGCCGGCTGGCTCAGCTGCAACTATATTAAACCCATACTGCAACAGATGCGAAATGTCAACGCCAATGCTCACACCTTCTGCAGTGTGGTTAATCCAGCCATGGTATATGGCTGCGAGATGTGGAACCTAGGGAAAGCTGATGCAGTTAGACTACATGTTGCCCAACGAGCGATAGAGAGAAGAATATTGAAGATTTCCATTCGAGACCAACATTCTCAACGTAGAGATCAGACGTCTAACTTCCTTCTTTGACATCATAGATGTCCGGCTGTTACAGAAATACAGATGGACCGGCCATGTGGTGTGCATGCTGGATGACAGATGGACACGTAGAGTGATGCATACTGCTAGTTACTGTATCTGGCTTTTTAACAAACTCCCTTTTTTTTAAACTTAACTTTGAAGTTTTTATACTGGTCTAGAAGATTCATCAGAGTCTGTATACAATCAGTTACATTTGCATTACCCTACTCTAAAAGCTATGTGCATTCAATCTATTCTTAAATGCATTAACTGTCCCTGCCTCCACTACCTCCTGGGGTAATGCATTCCAAGCATTCAGCACTCTCTGACTAACAAAAAAACATTTACTACTATCCAATCTGGACCTTTCTTTAGTTAATTTGTGGTTGTTCCCTCTTGGTCTTGTGGGTGATTGTTTCTTGGTAAGTGTGCAGTACGGTAGGCTGCCATTACTTTCCTTAAGCGGAGAGCGAAAAAAAACACCATATCCACCAAAGTGGACACGAGCGTGATTCAAACCAGGTGCGTTGGATTGTGAAACGAACGCTTCACCCCTAGGCCACGCAGTCTCCAGAGACCTTTCACGGAACCTACATAAGCCTTTAACGGAACACATACATACCTTTCTTGGAACCCCTAGAGACACTAAACCCCTAGGGACTATTTGTGGAATCGCTAGAGACCTCTCATTAAACCACTAAGACCTGACAGGGAACCCCTAGAGACATGTAACGGAGACTCATAGGAGTGCACTAGGCATAGGGTTGAGACTCTCTGCCCTAAGTCGTAGCTTGTTTAATTAACCTAAGCCATAATCCATCCCTGGGTCATAGTGGCACACAAACTCCTCTACTATGCCAAAGTGGAGTCAAACAAAAGATAAGTTACTCCAAAGCAGTTATTTATTATGAGAATGACTAAGCTTGTGATGCACTCTGTGGTATATCTGCCTTAAGAGAGGCACTTCAAGTCTCCGCATGAATGTTTGATAAATCTAGCCTAGCGTCACACAAGGAAACGAGGACCCACACACATTGTAGCTTTGATATCCTACCGCTTCCTTGAATTGCGTGGCCTGTTATAGTACCAAGTTATTGTGCAGTGCCTGTTTCTATGTGTTGATTTGCCCACCGCAAGATCGCAACGCTGTGTTGGTTCACACATTTCTTGTTATTGTACATAACTAGGCCAAGATTAGACCGAAAACATTATACATGCGCGGTACAGAAGGGCGGAAATAATTTTTAAGGGTTTTAGAGGGGGATCCAGAATCTACTGGGAAAACAACAATCTTGGAAATTAGATCTTACAATAATACTAGCAATCATCATCAAGTATCGTCTCCGCAACAGAAGCTGACTGTAATGTATCTCCAGCTATCTCTGTCCCGTAACTGGTCGGTATACTACGGGTCAGACATCTTGATGTTGTCAGTCCATCTGTACCTCTGGTCTTTCAGTCTTCCCTCCAATATAACCTTCAGCAGACTCTCATGTCACTTGACAGGACGAACATGTTTTGTTTGTCTGCTTGTTATTTCCTTCTTGACAGGACGAACATGTTTTGTTTGTTTGCTTGTTATTTCCTTCTTGACAGGAACAAAATATTTTGTTTGTCTGCTTGTTATTTCCTTCTTGATAGGAACCAAATATTTTGTTTGTCTGCTTGTTATTGCCTCCAGAAGAGTCTTCTCCACCTTTAATTGTTCAGGACCTCACTTTTCGTTTTCCTGTCTTTCCAAGAAGCTCGTGAAAGTCTTCTCCGCCAACATTGCAAAGGCTTAAGTACTCTTCTCCATTTCTTTGTCAGGATCCAGGTTTCTAAGCTATACAACAAAAATTGAATGCACATATCATTTAATGATTTCCAATTTTAGTTTCTGAGATATCTGCTTCGAGAGAAGTGTATGTCTTATGATGTTAGATGTATTCATCGCCATTGTAATTCTCTTAATTATATCCCTTTCACGGGATCAAGATGCTGAGTAGGGCATGAGTTGCAGTGGTCAGCGACCCACGGCTGACTGCTAGCGTCAGGGTCAGCGACCACAGCTGCCAAGACCCTTCTATACCTACACGCGGTGATCCTGGATAACAGGCTGCAGCAAGGCAGACTGACTAAGAAAAAGGGACCGAAGAGGGAATGCTAACCCGGTACTCAGTAGAAACTAGTGAGGCAAACAAGTAAAATAAAAATAAAAATATAACTTAACACCTAGTTCCAGACTTTCACGAGGATGTCAACTTGTAGACTTTCTTTACTTTTGATGACCACCATAATTTTAGCCTTTTTTATGTTGATTTCTAACCCACATTGCCATTAACACTGTATTATCCGCAAATCTAATATTATTAATAATTCACCTTCCTATATTCAATCCAGGTATTTCTTCTATGTCATTGAAAATTGTTGTTGTGTGACAGCACACATCATTGTATAACCTATTTTCTTTTGTTGTTGTATACTTGGTCTTCTTCTTCTGAAGAAGACTAACCATGACAACGTAGATGCTAAACAGCCTGAAGAGATTATGACAAAACGACAAAAGTGAAAGTCTTGAGAGTCTTTCCCGTGGCAACATTTGGCTACGAAGTATGGACGGTTACCAAAACATCTAGAAAGAGAATCGAGTCCTTGAGTCAAAATGTTACAGAAACATTCTCCCAATAACCTGGACTGAGAGAAGAACAAATATAGACATTCGGCAAGAGTTGAACATAGAAGAGAACTGGCTTATCAATCCCATCATGGCCAGAAAATGTAAATACTTTGGTTACACCAAGAAACACAAATGTCTTGAGAGAAAAGTGATGGAAGATATGGTGCCAGACATAAGAGACAGGGGTAGACCGAGAAGACGATCGCACCAAGATATCAAGTAATGCCTGGGCATGACTAAGGTAACTTGGGATGACATTGTTGTTTGCGAATGCCCACAATGAGTAAGGTTACTTTTTTGTGCGCCATGAAAAGGACGTTTAGTGGTTGACCAGCGCACCTTCTTCCTCACTATACAGAGTGCACCTTCTTCCTCACTATACAGAGTGCACCTTCTTCCTCACTATACAGAGTGCACCTTCTTCCTCACTATACAGAGTGCACCTTCTTCCTCACTATACAGAGTGCACCTTCTTCCTCACTATACAGAGTGCACCTTCTTCCTCACTATACAGAGTGCACCTTCTTCCTCACTATACAGAGTGCACCTTCTTCCTCACTATACAGAGTGCACCTTCTTCCTCACTATACAGAGGGCACCTTCTTCCTCACTATACAGAGTGCACCTTCTTCCTCACTATACAGAGTGCACCTTCTTCCTCACTATACAGAGTGCACCTTCTTCCTCACTATACAGAGTGCACCTTCTTCCTCACTATACAGAGTGCACCTTCTTCCTCACTATACAGAGTGCACCTTCTTTCTCACTATACAGAGTGCACCTTCTTCCTCACTATACAGAGTGCACCTTCTTCCTCACTATACAGAGTGCACCTTCTTCCTCACTATACAGAGTGCACCTTCTTCCTCACTATACAGAGTGCACCTTCTTCCTCACTATACAGAGTGCACCTTCTTCCTCACTATACAGAGTGCACCTTCTTCCTCACTATACAGAGTGCACCTTCTTCCTCACTATGCAGCGTACATCACATTATTAAGACACAACCGTTTGTTGTTGTGGCCATCATCGCTTCACGATGGGCAATAGCTTAATGTGTTCCAATATAGCAGTTTTGCAGTACAGTAGTTTTGCATATCCTTTATGCACGCGGAGAAGTGGTCAAACCGAGCAAGATCCCAAACCTGTCCAATCAAAATGGACACAGATTTCAACTGAAGCTGGTTCCTTTATATGATTTCTGCAACCGAGCATTCACTGGAAGCTGATTATAATATGGATGTTCGCCTTTTACGACATGATTGGAAGGTTAAGGTTACTGTTTGTCCCATGGGTACCGATCAGGTGAAGACTACTATTCGTCGTCGTCGTTCGTCCTCAATCTCCCGCTACCAAACCCTGACAGGGCTTAAGTAGCAGAATGTAGTCCAGAGTACGGAATGCGTTGTGTTGTAGTTTACAGCTTGACTGCGATATTTGCACCTTTCGGTCCAACACATCCGACTTCAGCAAGCATTTTTTTAGTACCGGGTTAGCATTCCCTCTTCGATCCCTTCTCCTTAGCCAGTCTGCCCTGCTGCAGCCTGTTATCCAGGATCACCGCGTGGAGGTGTAGAAGGGTCTTGGCAGCTCTGGTTCGCTGGCCCTGACACTAGCAGTCAGCTATGGGTCGCTGACCACTGCAGATCAGCGTCTTGATACCAGACTACTATTCAATCCTTCATCTTTTAGCTCAAATGTGAAGCATAGCCCACAATCCAGCTGGCTTATTCGAAAGAAATCCAGTTTGCAAAGATCTGCAATCATTCACTTTTCAGCTCCTATGTAAAGCCAATCCAGCTGGCCTATTTGAAAGACATGTATAAAGATCTGCAACCATTCACAATGTGAGGCAATAGTTGTAACTGCTACTAATCCCTTTACAGGAAGTCTGTTTTCGATATTTTGGGGTGGATGATTATATTGCAATTTTTGTTTAACTTGAGGTTGCCGGTCCAAACTACACCCCTCTAAAATTGCTTTTTTACGACATGATTGGATTGTGACAGTGGACATATTTTTGTCATTCCGATTCAGCTCTAAACTTTAAAAACTGAACTGAACGTACACAGCACACGCATTGGTTGGTAGAAGAGGCAGCGAAGTGTGACTCACATTGTGAATCGAATATAGAACGCAGTGGGCAGTTAAGACCCGATTTACGAGGCGTGTTCAAGTGAAACCGGACAAAACCGCAACAAATGAACATACGTACTTTACGCATGATGACGTCACTTCCGATGTAAACAGCACATACCAACCGTCAAGTTTGCAAAATTTCACCTTGATTTGAACTCGCGGCCTCCAGCACCAGAGACGAACGCCTTACATCGAGACCACTGGGTTCCCCACGTATTTTTCAAAATATACCGATCTAAACCATAATTGATACGACTTGCTATTTTACGAGCAGTGGAGTTCATTGCAATGTAAGTAGTCCCCCTACCGCCGTTCCCCCCTTTAACTTTGATCAGGGGGTCTGAAACAATCCCGAGGGCACGATGAGTCAAGGGCATTTGATCGCTGGCCACACATCAACTTCTTCTTTTATCCTACTGCTCTTGCCATACACGGTCGCACAGAGGAAGGGTGTGTAGATTTCTTTTTATCGTCGAGTGGGAGGCTTGTACTGTCGTTAGGTGTAACTTCCTGAGAGTGTCAGAGACACTCTCGATCCATCGACGCCGAGGTCTGCATCTTGTTCGTAGACCTATATATGATATGCTCTTGATGCAGGCTGGTGAAAATTCATTCTGACTAAATGACCAAACCACTTGGTTTGTTGAGAGTCAATGTAGACACTAACTGGGTTTGTCCCCACCGTCTGCCTCAGCGTGGTGTTGCTGATTAAGTCACGGATTGTTTTTCCGGCTTCACTTCTCACAGCTCTGGATCTTACTCTTATGGATTGTTAGCAAAGAACAAGACTGACATTGTAGGAATAAATAATGTATTTATCAGCTTCCTCTTAGTTGAAAGAAGCACTCGGGATCAAGAACAGTACTGAACAACAACATAACTTGACAGTACTCAACAACAGAACAATAAATCCAATGACAAGATGTAACAAAGTAAAATAAAAACTATAAAGTAAAACTCAAGCGTGGAACAATTAAGAGAGAGAAACAACAAGGAATCTGCACAGTATTGGAGTTTATTGATGTACATTCTTTTGTTTCGTGACACATTTCAAGAGGGCTCAGACTTTTAAAAGACAGCTCTGTATTGTTGCTGACTCAATACAAATTAACAACAGACAAATATTTACAAAACACAAACCATCATCTGAAAACAGTAAAATAATGACAAAATAAAAACACTGACAATAAAAATATGTATTGTACATCCAAGTCAATGTTGTGAGTCTTACACAAAATGAGAGAAAGGAAAAAAAAATTTAAAATTAAACTCAAATGACAATAAGTAATCCATATTAACAAGTTACCAAAGATACCAAATCCCAAAATGTGAACCACACATGAAACATAAAGACGGTTAAACAAGAATAAATTAGTGATGGGAAATGTAAAGTGACTGACATAATGATGATTAATGAATGTTTTTCTTTCCCAACATTAATGCTAAGTAAATGTAATAGTCTTGTGTGGAATCTGAGGTCTGTTCTTTTTTGCCCATATCATCCTGAGACCCCTTCTTGGCCCTTGTCATCCTGAGACCCACGTTCTTCTTTGCCCATATCATCCTGAGACCCCTTCTTCTTTGCCCATATCATCCTGAGACCCATGTTCTTCTTTGTCCATATCATCCTGAGACCCCTTCTTCTTTGCCCATATCATCCTGAGACCCCTTCTTCTTTGCCCATATCATCCTGAGACCCCTTCTTCTTTGCCCATATCATCCTGAGACCCACGTTCTTCTTTGCCCATATCCTGAGACCCCTTCTTCTTTGCTCATATTATCCTGAGACACATTCTTCTTTGCCCATATCATCCTGAGACTTCTACTTCCTGGTCCCTATCATCCAGAGATCCTATTTTCTTGGCCCTTATCATCCCGAGACCCCTTGCCCGCAACCTCACCCTGTAAAACAAAACTACCACAGAATCCACCACTACAGCAGCCCATAAATCCTTTGACACTGGCTTCCCACAAGAAGACCAACTGTAGTAGTGGTGGGTCGCTTGCTCCTACTGGAGTAGAGCAGTGGTATGATGATGGTGACTAGATATAAGAATTATTAGATTGCAGTCAACCATTACAATTTTTTATGGATTGTGTGTATTCTTCTTTTTCATTAATGTTGGCATTTTTAGGTAATGGAGATTCACAATGATAAATGTGGTGATTTCATGATGAAGATGAATGCAACCAATGGTTTGTACACATGGATAAAAAGCAAGTCCAACATCACATTATCTAAAAATGTTCATGTAGCCAAACACTCTTTAAATAAACAAATTGCAGACAAACTAGTCTCCTATTAAATTTCCAATGGCACACTTTCATACACGTACACGTATGCACACAAAATAGAATACTAACACGGTGCACTTATATGGAGTACATCATTCATGCCGCACATTCTGCTTTCTCACACAGGAGAGGTGGAGTATAAGGGCAGAACATAAGCTGAGATTACAAATAAACTATTTTGCAGTTCTAAGAAACTGAAATCGTTAAAGAGATGTACTGATAAAAAAAGCGGCAATAAAATTATGTTAAAAGATACTAATAATAGGAAATCTGTATACATTACAGCTTAGTAGCTTTCTTCACACACAAAAAAGTTAGTTTAGTAAAACATTGGAAGTCAGAACTCAAGACTGTATGAGAAAAAATGAGACAAACAAATTCAGTACTTCAATCCCTCCAGTACACAGATAAAAGCTTGATAACATTAGGATGTGAATAAAATAAGATACCATTTTCTTGACACATACAAGACAGGTAAGGCCAAATAAAACACATACATTTGATATAAAATGATATAATATAATGAGCAATTAAATCACCTGAAAATGCTGAATGAAAATTGAGATATTGATTCATAATTTAACTAAATCAGTTTCTTCATCCATAAATTAAAAATTAACACTAGCTGACTGCCAGACCAACATACTTTGAAAATGGAGTGCTAATACTAGCAAAACTACAGACAATTTGAAACATTTTTCTTTACTTACGGTTAGCCTACATTCAACCAGTCAATTGGGTCAGTTGTACAGTTTCCACATTATAAGTCCCAGAACCTCAAAAGGTTAAATTGCAGTTCTACCATAGAACAATAAAAGAGGTGTCTGTTACTCTGCTATCGGCAGACATTTGTTACTAATTGCTCTGATCTCGTGTCTGGCTGCTTGCATCAGCGAGCCAGAGCTGACCAAGACCCTATTACGTCTCTAAGTGGCGAATATGGAAACAGGCTGCATTAGTGTAGTCTGGTTACAAAAATAGGAATCGCATGGAAAGGCAAACCCGGTACCCACGAAAGCTAGCTGAAATTCGCAGCAAACTACTACACAATGTCCTTTTCAGGACAAACACCGAAGAGGATTTATTTATTGCACTGTTGTTTGAACTTGTATTACAGCTTGTATTACACATTTAGCTTAGTTAGCTATTGTTTTCTGTGTTGTTTGGATTTTGATCTGTACCTGATAAGACCTTTGTTGGTAAGATGTTGGTGATCATCTGCTATTCTTCTTCTGTTAAACAGTATTTCTACCTTATAATTAATTACTTAATGGTCTTCAGTTTGATTGCAGTCATTAATATTAATATCAAAGTCTCAGAACTTGTCTCAAGTGTCAGAGATGAGGAGGAAATGATACAGAAAATGGGCAGTTGTGAAATGAACAAATCACCAATTATCTAATACATGACACTGTCAATCTTCTGGATACAATGTACAAAAATCATCTAGTGAAGCTGGTGATCTATATTGCCAGTTATTGTCTTAATGTCTTAACCTGGTTTAAATGTTACATATGAAAAGGCCAAAAGGTTTACCAGAAATAGATTCAGGAACAAATGCAAAGTTGAGAATGCAAGTCACAAAAAAAAACAACAAAAAACAACGGGCCGGCATGTATTAAAATCTCATAAAAAATGTACACGTGGAAATCTTCAGAATTTCCACAGGCTGAAACAGAACACCAACTAAAGACAATGTAATATAATTAGAATGATCTACCTGTGGCAGAAAATATGAGAAACAAATAAAGCACATATGGCCATCACAGTACCATTTCTTGACATGCTGAATGGAGAAATTGATAACCTGAGGCTGACCGCTGCCTACCTTGGATACATTTAATTTAATGCACGAAAGCTTATCAAGCACTAGAAAAAAGAAAGTATGATATTTTGTAAAATAACAATTTTTAATTTTTGATCAAGTTAAAAAATAATAAAATGTTCTTTATTGGTAATGACCACATAATTTTACATTTGAAAGCAGAAAAAGAAATACATTTTTCGTTGACTTGTTAATGCACTCTACCAGCTTGAATATTAACATTTAGTTGTTCTTGCAGAGCATACAGTGGTGCAGTGAGTGTCCAGGGATGTGCCCACAGACAAACCAAATGTGATACTGTCTTTATATAAATTAGGTAAACCAAATGACAAACACATTGTGAAAAGCTTAAATCAACATACTATGAACAACTAAAAGCTGTGCTGTGTGCATTTGTAAAATGTCACAATATGAGTAGCACATGAAACAATAAGAGCTGTACTAAGTACAATAAGGAAGCAAATTAACTCTTTATGTTCAAGAAAACATAAAGTACTGAATGGTTTGCAGCTATTTTTGTTTCTATGATAGTAGTGTTTAAAATTTAGAAAGGTGGGGATCTTGCTTGGTAGTATTTGTATTCATTCTTGAACCAACCACGAGAGAGAGATAGAGAGAAAGATGCTACTACAACTGTCAATCTACACTAAATTTTGCCTTTAGGTTGGGTTGGCAGCAAGTTATTCAGCATTTGCTGTCACATATGTGACTAGTCAAAAACACTTTCTAACTTTCTTGTGCTAATCTTTGCTATTGTTACCCAATTTTAACTGTACCCAATCTGTAACTAGTCATCCTTAATATAGCACCTTATCAATGCAATTGATCACTTCTGTCAAATAAAGAAAGTAGAGTAAAGAAGAAACTTCCTAAATTAGCAAACAATCAAATCATAATGAATATAAGAATGAATATGGTCTTTTCATGTGGTATTTATAATGTGTTTTCTTAATAGTTGTTGAAACATGTAATCTGTAGGATACATATAATTTATGATTAGATTAGCTCAATTTGTTATGATAGTCTAAACAGATAATGTCTAAACAGATAATGTCTAAACAGATAATGTCTAAACAGATAATGCATGAACACAATTTTTAAAGTCTTCTTTATTTCTATTAGTTTCAACTCCCATCATTCAATACTATTTCAGGGACACAGAGAATTACCTCCAAAAAACATATCTCAAGTCTTTTCAACACCAAAAATTACATGATAATTCTTTTAAGTTCAATTTGAGAACTTAAAACTATGACCTGACTACACAATCAGTGCAGCCAGGTTAAGAAATAAGATAGCTTCTTAAACTGAGAAACTTTCAATCCTACTGATTCTTGGAATCCATTGAAACATCACACAAAATGTATGATGACTGTTAGGAACAAAATGCAGGAGAAGTTTGATCACATTGCTTGAGCTTATCTAGACTTTTGTTCTACTAGTGCAAACAGGAATGATGTCAACTAGTTTCACTTAAGTTTGGGTGCATATATATTTATAAATCGTATCTATTTCTAAATATGCGAGAAGCGAATTTCAGATGGTGCTAAACAAATGATTATTATATGCATTCTTATGAAAAATGAAATTCTCATTTTGATAGCCACACGCAAGAAAACACTGAAGAGTAAAACTGATTACAAGCTTGTCGCATTGTTGATGCTGCTATTCATGACAAGTTACAGACATGTAAAAATGCAGATAAGCTGTTAGCAACTCGTCTCAGAATAACAAAGAAGAATTACAGCTAAACATCACAGACAATTTCTTGCTTGTTTGCTTTCTAAAATAAAAAGAACAACAGCTAATATGAGTACACCAAATTCAACTTCTACCAAATCAAACAAAATATACCCATACAGCAAACAATAGTTGTAGTTTGGCATTAAGACTGGAGCATCAAAACTGATGCAGTTTAATTCTATAAACTAACACAAATTAACACCTGGAAAAAAAAAAATATATAGCAGTTACTGCAAAAGAAAGATTTGTAATGTTTTTAGATCGAACAGCCTCAAATCATTTAAAACTAACTGCATTCTGTATGAAGTTTTTACATGTAGCTACAAACTAAAGTTAATTTAAATATAGAACATGCAAATGTTATACTCAAGTGTGCACTGCTTTTCTAAAACCCAAAACTTTGGCAGTCTAGGCTAATCATCAACTTACTAACAATATAGACAATATTATTAGAACTGTTACAATTCAACGTAACTTCCATGACTGTCGTCCATATTGTGTCAGTGGTTTGTCCAACATAACTTCCATGACTGTCACCCATGTTGTGCCAGTGGGTTTGTTCAAACAAGAAATGTGCCACACAGTACCATCATTCCAGCTTGCCAGGCTAACATCACAAATATCCCATACACACAACATGACTTTTGATTTATTTGTGTCTACAATCATACATACATAGTTGTTACTATTCAATATGATAGTTAGCTACTTCATAATACAGAACAAAACATGGAACAGATAAAAAAATGCACATCATACACGACATGAGAGAAATCTCTTCTTGCTGGTTTGAGAAAACAAGAAAAACCTCACTTCATTCTTACCTGATAAAGTATTAGTGACAACTTTAAATTAAACTTTCCGTCCTTTTGAATATCAAATAATGATTAAAGCAGCACAATTCATACTAAAACACAAAGCAAAATTGTACACAAAACTAAAAAACAAATGATAATATGAATAAAATTAATAAAAAACAGCAATCATTTTCACATGAGGACTGTATCAAAGTGTTATAATATCCCAACTTTTCTTATTAAATATAAACAAGTCACATTCACACTACATCCAAACATTTTCCAAACTTCATCTAAGAATCTACAAAATTAAGAAATGTCTTATGTCAATGAAGATGTCAAATGATTTATAAAAGTTTAATAATAATAATATAGTGAGATTTCATGTTCTTCTCAACAAAGTGCACAGACCGATGTGCTAAAGGGTCACTCGCTGTGTTATTTGTCACTTTGTCTGTATAGTTGAAAGATAACATATAATAATAAGTGTTTTCTCCTTTACACAAACACAATTCACTCACAAACACAATTAATTAAAAAACCAAACAATAACAATAAAACAACAAACTGACATAATATGAAAGACTAGCACCCTTTTGGGGGTTCTTATTTACTGACCTATTCTTTTATTATTAAATATTTTTTTCACCTTTACAGAAAACAATGTCTGATTTGAATTCAATTGACTATGAGGTACATAATGAAGTTGCCTGCTCTACCCTATACAAATGCTATACAACTTTACATAGGAGAAAAGCAATCATACACGGAAACACTTTAGGAATAACAGGGTTTGATAATTCTCTTTATTAGCCTCATTTTGAAGTGTCGTACAGAAGTAGACTGAACCACCAATAGAAGTAGACGGCACCAAAAGAAGTAGACATCATCACCAACAGAAGTAGATAGCACCCCCAACAGAAGTAGATAGAACCACTAACAGAAGTAGATAGCACCACCAACAGAAGTAGATAGCACCACCAACAGAAGTAGATAGCACCACCAACAGAAGTAGATAGCACCACCAACAGAAGTAGATAGCACCACCAACAGAAGTAGATAGCACCACCAACAGAAGTAGATAGCACCACCAACAGAAGTAGATAGCACCACCAACAGAAGTAGATAGCACCACCAACAGAAGTAGATAGCACCACCAACAGAAGTAGATAGCACCACCAACAGAAGTAGATAGCACCACCAACAGAAGTAGACAGCACCACTAACAGAAGTAGATAGCACCACCAACAGAAGTAGACAGCACCACTAACAGAAGTAGATAGCACCACCAACAGAAGTAGACAGCACCACCAACAGCAGTAGACAGCACCACTAACAGAAGTAGATAGCACCACCAACAGAAGAGCACCACCAACAGAAGTAGACAGCACCACCAATAGCAGTAGACAGCACCGTCAACAAAAGTAGACAGCACCACCAACAGCAGTAGACAGCACCGTCAACAAAAGTAGATAGCACCACCAACAGAAGCAGATAGCACCACCAACCAAAGTAGACAGAACCACCAACAGAAGTAGATACCACTAACAGAAGTAGAAAACACCACCAACAGAAGTAGACAGCACCACCAACAGAAGTAGACAGCACCACCAACAGAAGTAGACAGCACCACCAACAGAAGTAGACAGCACCACCAACAAAAGTAGATAGCACCACCAACAGAAGCAGATAGCACCACCAACAAAAGTAGACAGCACCACCAACAGAAGTAGTAGACAGAACCAACATTAAGTAGACAATCTCATCTCTTTCCCTTTCAACAGAAGTAGATGTTCATGTCTCCACACAAGTTCTCATTTGTAATCCTGCCTTCATCTCCAACTAGATCTTCCCAAGCCATCTTGTCCATACTGGCTGACTGTTCTGTCATTCTTATTTCTCTTTATGTCTGCTAAACAATCATCCTTTTAAAATTGTTCCACCCCCACCCCCTCTTCCCCCCCCCCCAGTATTTACATAAATAACAAACCAAAGAATAGGTGAATAAGTACTTGACTCCACTCTACAGATAAAATCTGTTTACAGACGTCACTCTACAGATAAAATCTGTTTACAGACGTACTCTATTAATTAACATACATACTTTGTAGATATAATCTTCAAACAGTCATATTCCTCGTATATTATCTGCTGCACACACACCATGTAGATATTATCAGCTAACAGACATACTCCACAGATAAGATCTGTTAACAAATATACTATATTCATTTCCACACACACAGAGAATATAGTCGCACAGCTTCAACTCTGGTTACTGCACTTAATTGAGCCCTAAAATGGTACAATGGCACATACCACAACATACTAGGATGATTGAATGACATCAAGTAAGTGAGACAGACAATAGCAGTACAGGATTTGTTTTCTTGAATGTATGAGACTTTGGGTTATCAGGACATATATAAGATGTGTTCATACTCTGGAGCTCCACATGTACATTAAAAGCAATACCATAACAATAACAGCAACCTGCCTACAAAATTAAGATTGTTAGGTGAGTTAATATGGATCAGTTACAAAGAGATATCTCAGGAGAACCCACCAGAAGCATCTACCAATGATTCCGCAGTAAATTAGCAATGGAACCAATCAATAAATGCTCAGGCGCAGTTCAGGCTTATTTTTCTGCAACATTAAACAGTTCTTTTGCTTTTTGCTAGATTTAGTTTATTCTAAAATAAGCGTAATTTTATACTAAGAAAGAAAAATAGTCATTTACAGTATTACAAAATCTGACTGGAAACCTGTTTGTTATTGTCTATACTATTGTCATGACAATACAAATATAAAAGCTTAATCTCTAGTAGCAACAGACACCTGGAGCCCATGAAAAAATATCCTGTTATAAAGAGTAAATGCCAACACAGTTTGATAAATAAGTGGTGTATACTGTGAAAACAAATAGTCTGGACATTAATTAAACACAATTGTTATATTCTTTTTTGTTGTGAAGCATTTCTGACTTTTTAGTGTTTTACAGCTTGTAGAGGCCAGTGCCGACCATCATCAAAATGTCAATTTCTGTCTTATAAGATTGATGCGGCCTCTAACGCATGCGCTACGCTCTGTCATTTAGTTTGCGGAATTTCAAGTTTTGAAAAGATGTCTAGGACTCACGCACATGCAGTTGATGTTTAATTGTATTCATTTTCTATAGGTGGACATTTGTAGATGTTAAAAGATTCAAAATGGACCCATTTTGTGCTAGGAAATTTGGACTTCAATGTCTGATAAATGATTTATTATTTGATCAGACAATGATCACGCATCTGGATTACTCGTGGATATCCAACACATGTCCAATTAAGACTTGGACATAGAAGAATGGTCTGTAGTAATGGAATTGGTGGATTAATGCTGAAATACACACAGCATAGTTAGAAAGAAAAAAATTTGTCCCTGTTCAATTTAACACCTCAGCATTAATGTAATTTAACACTTCAAGCCAATATATAATCTTATTATAGAAACTTCATGTCATAGAGAGTTTAATTATATGTCTTCCTAAGGTTAGATCAAAATTGTAGCTGAATTTGTTTAATTATTAATGTATAAATATTAATGCATTTTATTTTGAATCACCCACAACGTGGCAAGGAGAAAGACAAAAGCTAAGTATACATTTTTGTTTATTTATCACTCCAAGTCTTATCACCCTATAGTCAGTCATAACTAAAAGGCGCTACTATACTATACTTTTATTTTGAATAAAACTATTTGACATTCTGAGTTGTAGCATTTGTCCAGAACTGAAAGACACAAATGTGCAAAATTATCTAGGACAGCAAAGGATTAAGAATATGTAGTGGATGCTTGACTTTGAGATTGTTGTAATACTAGTAGCCAATTTTATTATTTGTCAATGACTTGCTGGTTATTATAAATGAGATGACTATTATCAGTAAACAGTTGTATATGAGTTCACATTTTGGCTGACATATTTTGAATTAGATTTCTGCAATAAATGTTACAGATAAAACATCAATGGAAAGCATCAAGCTCTTACATAATCTTGTATTAAAAAAACACTAAGATAAGGGGTTGTTTTCCTCATAAATTATCACACATCCAATCCAGACAAACAATATACTAATACACATAAATTATACATTATTTTGTACTAACGATGCTTGTCAATCGCAGGTACTCCCATATGTCAGAATCTATTCCAGTTCATTTAAACTGTCTTTGTACTGCCTTCATAACCAGAATGATTTCTGTAGTTAAGAAAAGCAAATATTGAATTACAAAACCTTGCTAATCCTTCTGGAACATTCAATCAAAACATGCCATCTTTGAACATAACTAAGTTGATGTATCGACTGGTCACAGCAGCTCATCACTTCACTAAGAAAGCCAATCCACACCGTACTTCTGAAAATATTATACAGGACATATATTTAGGCCAACAGCTCACACCACTCTCTGACCAAGGTTTCCACCAAATTTCAACCAAAATAATTCATTATTTTTATTTGTTTAAATAAAAAATGTACAAATACTTATTAGGGCCATTATAGGCTTTTAGCAACATCACAACAGTGTCAATATATTTTCTCACTGACAGCTATCCATCCTGTGAGTGAAAAGTGTCCAAATCCTGGCACTAAGCCATGTTTTGGGAGGTCATTCTCCCTTACTGACCAAGAATCACGCCAGTACCCAATTAATAATAGCAATTGCTTAAATATGAAAGATTACCAGAACTTAAAAAGAGAATAGATAACAAGAGAGGAAAACAATTGTAAGGATGTTTCAGATATTCAACCTGCAACTTCACCAAGCATCACTGTCTTACGAACAAGAAAGAAGTCATTTAGGCCACATGAGTTTTGACAACAAATCAGCACTACCAAGAAAGAAGTCATTTAGGCCACATGAGTTTTGACAGCAAATCAGCACTACCAAGAAAGAAGTCAGTTAAGGTGACATGAGTTTTGTCAGCAAATCAGCACTGCCAAGAAAGAAGTCAGTTAAGGCGACATGAGTTTTGTCAGCAAATCAGCACTGCCAAGAAAGAAGTCAGTTAAGGTAACATGAGTTTTGACAGCAAATCAGCACTACCAAGAAAGAAGTTAGTTAAGGTGACATGAGTTTCGTCAGCACTACCAAGAAAGAAGTCAGTTAAGGTGACAAGAGTTTTGTCAGCAAATCAGCACTACCAAGAAAGAAGTTAGTTAAGGTAACATGAGTTTTGTCAGGAAATCAGCACTACCAAGAAAGAAGTTAGTTAAGGTGACATGAGTTTTGTCAGTAAATCAGCACTGCCAAGAAAGAAGTTAAAGAAGTCAGTTAAGGTGACATGAGTTTTGTCAGCAAATCAGCACTACCAAGAAAGAAGTCAGTTAAGGCGACATGAGTTTTGTCAGCAAATCAGCACTACCGAGAAAGAAGTCAGTTAAGGTGATGTGAGTTTTGTCATCAAATCAGCACTACCAAGAAAGAAGTCAGTTAAGGTGACATGAGTTTTGTCAGCAAATCAGCACTACCAAGAAAGAAGTTAGTTAAGGTGACGTGAGTTTTGCCAGCAAATCAGCACTGCCAAGAAAAAAGTCAGTTAAGGTGACATGAGTTTTGTCAGAAAATCAGCACTACCAAGAAAGAAATCAGTTAAGGTGACATGAATTTTGTCAGCAAATCAGCACTACCAAGAAAGAAGTTAGATAAGGTGACGTGAGTTTTGTCAGCAAATCAGCATTGCCAAGAAAGAAGTTAGTTAAGGTGACATGAGTTTTGTCAGCAAATCAGCACTGCCAAGAAAGAAGTTAAAGAAGTCAGTTAAGGTGACATGAGTTTTGTCAGCAAATCAGCACTACCAAGAAAGAAGTTAGTTAAGGTGACATGAGTTTTGTCAGCAAATCAGCACTACCAAGAAAGAAGTCAGTTAAGGTGACATGAGTTTTGTCAGCAAATAAGCACTACCAAGAAAGAAGTTAGTTAAGGTGACATGAGTTTTGTCAGCAAATCAGCACTACCAAGAAAGAAGTTAGTTAAGGTGACATGAGTTTTATCAGCAAATCAGCGCTACCAATAAAGAAGTCAGTTAAGGTAACATGAGTTTTGACAGCAAATCAGCACTACCAAGAAAGAAGTCAGTTAAGGTGACATGAGTTTTGTCAGCAAATCAGCACTACCAAGAAAGAAGTCAGTTAAGGTGACATGAGTTTTGTCAGCAAATCAGCACTGCCAAGAAAGAAGTCAGTTAAGGCGACATGAGTTTTGTCAGCAAATCAGCACTACCAATAAAGAAGTCAGTTAAGGTAACATGAGTTTTGACAGCAAATCAGCACTACCAAGAAAGAAGTCAGTTAAGGTGACATGAGTTTTGTCAGCAAATCAGCACTACCAAGAAAGAAGTCAGTTAAGGTGACATGAGTTTTGTCAGCAAATCAGCACTGCCAAGAAAGAAGTCAGTTAAGGCGACATGAGTTTTGTCAGCAAATCAGCACTACCAAGAAAAAGTCAGTTAAGGCGACATGAGTTTTGTCAGCAAATCAGCACTACCAAGAAAGAAGTTAGTTAAGGTGACATGAGTTTTGTCAGCAAATGAGCACTACCAAGAAAGAAGTCAGTTAAGGTGACATGAATTTTGTCAGCAAATCAGCACTACCAAGAAAGAAGTCAGTTAAGGTGACATGAGTTTTGACAGCAAATCAGCACTACCAAGAAAGAAGTTAGTTAAGGTGACATGAGTTTCGTCAGCACTACCAAGAAAGAAGTCAGTTAAGGTGACAAGAGTTTTGTCAGCAAATCAGCACTACCAAGAAAGAAGTTAGTTAAGGTGACATGAGTTTTGTCAGGAAATCAGCACTACCAAGAAAGAAGTTAGTTAAGGTGACATGAGTTTTGTCAGCAAATCAGCACTACCAAGAAAGAAGTTAAAGAAGTCAGTTAAGGTGACATGAGTTTTGTCAGCAAATCAGCACTACCAAGAAAGAAGTTAGTTAAGGTGACATGAGTTTTGTCAGGAAATCAGCACTACCAAGAAAGAAGTTAGTTAAGGTGACGTGAGTTTTGTCAGGAAATCAGCACTACCAAGAAAGAAGTTAGTTAAGGTGACATGAGTTTTGTCAGCAAATCAGCACTGCCAAGAAAGAAGTCAGTTAAGGCGACATGAGTTTTGTCAGGAAATCAGCACTACCAAGAAAAAGTCAGTTAAGGCGACATGAGTTTTGTCAGCAAATCAGCACTACCAAGAAAGAAGTTAGTTAAGGTGACATGAGTTTTGTCAGCAAATCAGCACTACCAAGAAAGAAGTCAGTTAAGGTGACATGAATTTTGTCAGCAAATCAGCACTACCAAGAAAGAAGTCAGTTAAGGTGACATAAGTTTTGTAAGCAAATCAGCACTGCCAAGAAAAAAGTCAGTTAAGGTGACATGAGTTTTGTCAGCAAATCAGCACTGCCAAGAAAGAAGTCAGTTAAGGTGACATGAGTTTTGACAGCAAATCAGCACTACCAAGAAAGAAGTCAGTTAAGGTGACATGAGTTTTGTCAGCAAATCAGCACTGCCAAGAAAGAAGTCAGTTAAGGTAACATGAGTTTTGACAGCAAATCAGCACTACCAAGAAAGAAGTTAGTTAAGGTGACATGAGTTTTGTCAGCACTACCAAGAAAGAAGTTAGTTAAGGTGACATGAGTTTTGTCAGCAAATCAGCACTACCAAGAAAGAAGTTAGTTAAGGTGACATGAGTTTTGTCAGGAAATCAGCACTACCAAGAAAGAAGTTAGTTAAGGTGACATGAGTTTTGTCAGCAAATCAGCACTACCAAGAAAGAAGTTAAAGAAGTCAGTTAAGGTGACATGAGTTTTGTCAGCAAATCAGCACTACCGAGAAAGAAGTCAGTTAAGGTGACATGAGTTTTGTCAGCAAATCAGCACTACCAAGAAAGAAGTTAGTTAAGGTGACATGAGTTTTGTCAGCAAATCAGCACTACCAAGAAAGAAGTTAGTTAAGGTGACGTGAGTTTTGTCAGGAAATCAGCACTACCAAGAAAGAAGTTAGTTAAGGTGACATGAGTTTTGTCAGCAAATCAGCACTGCCAAGAAAGAAGTTAAAGAAGTCAGTTAAGGTGACATGAGTTTTGTCAGCAAATCAGCACTACCAAGAAAGAAGTCAGTTAAGGCGACATGAGTTTTGTCAGCAAATCAGCACTACCAAGAAAGAAGTCAGTTAAGGCGACATGAGTTTTGTCAGCAAATCAGCACTACCGAGAAAGAAGTCAGTTAAGGTGACATGAGTTTTGTCAGCAAATCAGCACTGCCAAGAAAGAAGTCAGTTAAGGCGACATGAGTTTTGTCAGCAAATCAGCACTACCAAGAAAAAGTCAGTTAAGGCGACATGAGTTTTGTCAGCAAATCAGCACTACCAAGAAAGAAGTTAGTTAAGGTGACATGAGTTTTGTCAGCAAATGAGCACTACCAAGAAAGAAGTCAGTTAAGGTGACATGAATTTTGTCAGCAAATCAGCACTACCAAGAAAGAAGTCAGTTAAGGTGACATAAGTTTTGTCAGCAAATCAGCACTGCCAAGAGAAAAGTCAGTTAAGGTGACATGAGTTTTGTCAGCAAATCAGCACTGCCAAGAAAGAAGTCAGTTAAGGCGACATGAGTTTTGTCAGCAAATCAGCACTGCCAAGAAAGAAGTCAGTTAAGGTAACATGAGTTTTGACAGCAAATCAGCACTACCAAGAAAGAAGTTAGTTAAGGTGACATGAGTTTCGTCAGCACTACCAAGAAAGAAGTCAGTTAAGGTGACAAGAGTTTTGTCAGGAAATCAGCACTACCAAGAAAGAAGTTAGTTAAGGTGACATGAGTTTTGTCAGCAAATCAGCACTACCAAGAAAGAAGTTAAAGAAGTCAGTTAAGGTGACATGAGTTTTGTCAGCAAATCAGCACTACCAAGAAAGAAGTTAGTTAAGGTGACATGAGTTTTGTCAGGAAATCAGCACTACCAAGAAAGAAGTTAGTTAAGGTGACGTGAGTTTTGTCAGGAAATCAGCACTACCAAGAAAGAAGTTAGTTAAGGTGACATGAGTTTTGTCAGCAAATCAGCACTGCCAAGAAAGAAGTCAGTTAAGGCGACATGAGTTTTGTCAGGAAATCAGCACTACCAAGAAAAAGTCAGTTAAGGCGACATGAGTTTTGTCAGCAAATCAGCACTACCAAGAAAGAAGTTAGTTAAGGTGACATGAGTTTTGTCAGCAAATCAGCACTACCAAGAAAGAAGTCAGTTAAGGTGACATGAATTTTGTCAGCAAATCAGCACTACCAAGAAAGAAGTCAGTTAAGGTGACATAAGTTTTGTCAGCAAATCAGCACTGCCAAGAAAAAAGTCAGTTAAGGTGACATGAGTTTTGTCAGCAAATCAGCACTGCCAAGAAAGAAGTCAGTTAAGGTGACATGAGTTTTGACAGCAAATCAGCACTACCAAGAAAGAAGTCAGTTAAGGTGACATGAGTTTTGTCAGCAAATCAGCACTGCCAAGAAAGAAGTCAGTTAAGGTAACATGAGTTTTGACAGCAAATCAGCACTACCAAGAAAGAAGTTAGTTAAGGTGACATGAGTTTTGTCAGCAAATCAGCACTACCAAGAAAGAAGTTAAAGAAGTCAGTTAAGGTGACATGAGTTTTGTCAGCAAATCAGCACTACCGAGAAAGAAGTCAGTTAAGGTGACATGAGTTTTGTCAGCAAATCAGCACTACCAAGAAAGAAGTTAGTTAAGGTGACATGAGTTTTGTCAGCAAATCAGCACTACCAAGAAAGAAGTTAGTTAAGGTGACGTGAGTTTTGTCAGGAAATCAGCACTACCAAGAAAGAAGTTAGTTAAGGTGACATGAGTTTTGTCAGCAAATCAGCACTGCCAAGAAAGAAGTTAAAGAAGTCAGTTAAGGTGACATGAGTTTTGTCAGCAAATCAGCACTACCAAGAAAGAAGTCAGTTAAGGCGACATGAGTTTTGTCAGCAAATCAGCACTACCAAGAAAGAAGTCAGTTAAGGCGACATGAGTTTTGTCAGCAAATCAGCACTACCGAGAAAGAAGTCAGTTAAGGTGACATGAGTTTTGTCAGCAAATCAGCACTGCCAAGAAAGAAGTCAGTTAAGGCGACATGAGTTTTGTCAGCAAATCAGCACTACCAAGAAAAAGTCAGTTAAGGCGACATGAGTTTTGTCAGCAAATCAGCACTACCAAGAAAGAAGTTAGTTAAGGTGACATGAGTTTTGTCAGCAAATGAGCACTACCAAGAAAGAAGTCAGTTAAGGTGACATGAATTTTGTCAGCAAATCAGCACTACCAAGAAAGAAGTCAGTTAAGGTGACATAAGTTTTGTCAGCAAATCAGCACTGCCAAGAAAAAAGTCAGTTAAGGTGACATGAGTTTTGTCAGCAAATCAGCACTGCCAAGAAAGAAGTCAGTTAAGGCGACATGAGTTTTGTCAGCAAATCAGCACTGCCAAGAAAGAAGTCAGTTAAGGTAACATGAGTTTTGACAGCAAATCAGCACTACCAAGAAAGAAGTTAGTTAAGGTGACATGAGTTTCGTCAGCACTACCAAGAAAGAAGTCAGTTAAGGTGACAAGAGTTTTGTCAGGAAATCAGCACTACCAAGAAAGAAGTTAGTTAAGGTGACATGAGTTTTGTCAGCAAATCAGCACTACCAAGAAAGAAGTTAAAGAAGTCAGTTAAGGTGACATGAGTTTTGTCAGCAAATCAGCACTACCAAGAAAGAAGTTAGTTAAGGTGACATGAGTTTTGTCAGGAAATCAGCACTACCAAGAAAGAAGTTAGTTAAGGTGACGTGAGTTTTGTCAGGAAATCAGCACTACCAAGAAAGAAGTTAGTTAAGGTGACATGAGTTTTGTCAGCAAATCAGCACTGCCAAGAAAGAAGTCAGTTAAGGCGACATGAGTTTTGTCAGGAAATCAGCACTACCAAGAAAAAGTCAGTTAAGGCGACATGAGTTTTGTCAGCAAATCAGCACTACCAAGAAAGAAGTTAGTTAAGGTGACATGAGTTTTGTCAGCAAATCAGCACTACCAAGAAAGAAGTCAGTTAAGGTGACATGAATTTTGTCAGCAAATCAGCACTACCAAGAAAGAAGTCAGTTAAGGTGACATAAGTTTTGTCAGCAAATCAGCACTGCCAAGAAAAAAGTCAGTTAAGGTGACATGAGTTTTGTCAGCAAATCAGCACTGCCAAGAAAGAAGTCAGTTAAGGTGACATGAGTTTTGACAGCAAATCAGCACTACCAAGAAAGAAGTCAGTTAAGGTGACATGAGTTTTGTCAGCAAATCAGCACTGCCAAGAAAGAAGTCAGTTAAGGTAACATGAGTTTTGACAGCAAATCAGCACTACCAAGAAAGAAGTTAGTTAAGGTGACATGAGTTTTGTCAGCACTACCAAGAAAGAAGTTAGTTAAGGTGACATGAGTTTTGTCAGCAAATCAGCACTACCAAGAAAGAAGTTAGTTAAGGTGACATGAGTTTTGTCAGGAAATCAGCACTACCAAGAAAGAAGTTAGTTAAGGTGACATGAGTTTTGTCAGCAAATCAGCACTACCAAGAAAGAAGTTAAAGAAGTCAGTTAAGGTGACATGAGTTTTGTCAGCAAATCAGCACTACCGAGAAAGAAGTCAGTTAAGGTGACATGAGTTTTGTCAGCAAATCAGCACTACCAAGAAAGAAGTTAGTTAAGGTGACATGAGTTTTGTCAGCAAATCAGCACTACCAAGAAAGAAGTTAGTTAAGGTGACGTGAGTTTTGTCAGGAAATCAGCACTACCAAGAAAGAAGTTAGTTAAGGTGACATGAGTTTTGTCAGCAAATCAGCACTGCCAAGAAAGAAGTTAAAGAAGTCAGTTAAGGTGACATGAGTTTTGTCAGCAAATCAGCACTACCAAGAAAGAAGTCAGTTAAGGCGACATGAGTTTTGTCAGCAAATCAGCACTACCAAGAAAGAAGTCAGTTAAGGCGACATGAGTTTTGTCAGCAAATCAGCACTACCGAGAAAGAAGTCAGTTAAGGTGACGTGAGTTTTGTCAGCAAATCAGCACTACCAAGAAAGAAGTTAGTTAAGGTGACATGAGTTTTGTCAGCAAATCAGCACTACCAAGAAAGAAGTCAGTTAAGGTGACATGAGTTTTGTCAGCAAATCAGCACTACCAAGAAAGAAGTCAGTTAAGGTGACATGAGTTTTGTCAGCAAATCAGCACTACCAAGAAAGAAGTCAGTTAAGGTGACATAAGTTTTGTCAGTAAATCAGCACTGCCAAGAAAAAAGTCAGTTAAGGTGATATGAGTTTTGTCAGCAAATCAGCACTGCCAAGAAAGAAGTCAGTTAAGGTGACATGAGTTTTGACAGCAAATCAGCACTACCAAGAAAGAAGTCAGTTAAGGTGACATGAGTTTTGTCAGCAAATCAGCACTGCCAAGAAAGAAGTCAGTTAAGGTGACATGAGTTTTGACAGCAAATCAGCACTACCAAGAAAGAAGTTAGTTAAGGTGACATGAGTTTTGTCAGCACTACCAAGAAAGAAGTCAGTTAAGGTGACAAGAGTTTTGTCAGCAAATCAGCACTACCAAGAAAGAAGTTAGTTAAGGTGACATGAGTTTTGTCAGGAAATCAGCACTACCAAGAAAGAAGTCAGTTAAGGTGACATGAGTTTTGACAGCAAATCAGCACTACCAAGAAAGAAGTTAGTTAAGGTGACATGAGTTTTGTCAGCACTACCAAGAAAGAAGTTAGTTAAGGTGACAAGAGTTTTGTCAGCAAATCAGCACTACCAAGAAAGAAGTTAGTTAAGGTGACATGAGTTTTGTCAGGAAATCAGCACTACCAGGAAAGAAGTCAGTTAAGGTGACATGAGCTTTGACAGCAAATCAGCACTACCAAGAAAGAAGTCAGTTAAGGTGACATGAGTTTTGTCAGCAAATCAGCACTACCAAGAAAGAAGTTAGTTAAGGTGACATGAGTTTTGTCAGGAAATCAGCAATACCAAGAAAGAAGTTAGTTAAGGTGACATGAGTTTTGTCAGCAAATCAGCACTACCAAGAAAGAAGTTAAAGAAGTCAGTTAAGATGACATGAGTTTTGTCAGCAAATCAGCACTACCAAGAAAGAAGTCAGTTAAGGTGACATGAGTTTTGACAGCAAATCAGCACTACCAAGAAAGAAGTCAGTTAAGGTGACATGAGTTTTGTCAGCAAATCAGCACTACCAAGAAAGAAGTTAGTTAAGGTGACATGAGTTTTGTCAGGAAATCAGCACTACCAAGAAAGAAGTTAGTTAAGGTGACATGAGTTTTGTCAGCAAATCAGCACTACCAAGAAAGAAGTTAAAGAAGTCAGTTAAGGTGACATGAGTTTTGTCAGCAAATCAGCACTACCAAGAAAGAAGTCAGTTAAGGTGACATGAGTTTTGTCAGCAAATCAGCACTAAGAATTGAAGGTGCAGGATAAAATCACTAACACCTATGTAAATTGTCTTTTCTTTTATTGTTAAAATATGTGCCATTTAGGTGTGGATAATCTTTGCCCTCTAAGCGACACTCACTGCTATTACGTAGTCACAGCATCAAGTTCAAGCTATTATCATTTACTGTGTTGTCGAATGTTCCCAATTTTTGCTGAGTTTTTTGATGCACATGTTTATAAAGACTTCCTCCCTTCATTTGGTTTTTTTCTTAACTCTTTACAGTCCCTTTCGACAGAGATTTACAGCGCAGCGCACAAACGTTGGTTAAAATTAAATTGGGCTGAAATCAACATCTAACACGGTGCGTTGCTTAGAGACCACATTCATATATTTTTTAACTGTCCTAAAGTATGACTTAATATTTTGTGCATGTATAACTTTAATTTAATGTACAATTATTTCTATCGGGTCCGTTAGTAACAAATTCGGTTAATTTTTAAACTTGTCTCATTCTGTGTGATGAATAGGACTCCATGAGAACAGCCGAGAAAGGACATTATTTGAGCAGACCTTTGATCGTGCATATGGATTTTACTGGATATTCAAGAAGTCTAGTTTAGACTGACTTTGAAACATAGGACTGCAGAAGTGGTAATGCTTTAGAAGGGAATAAAAATAAATCTTAAGATCACAATTTTAGCTCATATTATTTAATATTAATTAATTTCATTTTGAAAATTTTTTTTTATAAATTGTCTCGGACTGGTACATACAAATCTGTAAAATTCAACCGGACTGTAAAGAGTTAATGTCACAAACACTTTATACAGCTACCAACACAGCTAACATGGCTTTACGCACTACCTGTTCAACTAGGCATCTTCAAGCACAAGAAAAGCATTTAACATTGAGCACTATGTGGTTAACTGCTTAGGATGAGGCCTATACTTTATTTTCTTATTCTTATCTTACAGATGTACTCAAAGTACCACTAAACAGCCAAATAGAAATGGTACTAATGCAAGGAAAACTGCCCACATAATGTTCAGTGTGCAGTTTCAAAAATGACTATGCATTGTCAAATGTGAACTGAAATTTAAGCAAACACATGGGGGAGTTGGGGGGAAGAGAAAGAAAAGAATACAACTGGAAGTTGTCAAATCTAAACATTATTCTAGATAAACCCTTTCCCCATAGAAACTACTGTCACTCTATGCATACAGCACCAATGGTGCAAGCATGTGTCCATTCTTTCTGCCCCACCAATGTTTATGAAATGCACGCACACCTGTAAACAGGCATGGCACAATTGATATCAGCTACTTGGCATTTACAATAAGCAGTGAAACCAGAGAGGAAGCTGAACATGATATTAAATACACAGAATTACATTGACAACAAGCATAAATATATTGTTTCATAAATACACAGGTTGTTGTAATGGGGTGATCCAGGAACCTTAAAGCCAAATGCTTACACTATAAGGATGGGTCAAACATGGTGTTAAACCCAGAGATCTGGAGAGGATTGAAACAAAATGGATATATAAATGTAGGAAATAGTTGCTCCTGACATATTCTGTATAAATAAATAAATAAATAAATTGATAAATAAATAGATAAATAAATAAATTACTATTGGGGTAATGGTAAGAGACATAATTTCATGAATGGTGTTTTCAATCACATAGCACATTCTGATTCACCTATAAAAGCTCTACACATGTTCATGGACATTCTATTTTACATACTATTCAAACTAAACAATGTAAAAATACACCAAACAAAATTAAAAGAAACAAAAACTGAGATTAGCATGCAAACAAGAATGTAAACAAAGAACAGTGATTCTAAGGAGAAAGAAATTAATAAACATATTATAAAGAATGAAGGGGGAATGTTAATGTTAATGAAGCTGAGATGATTAATTATTGCTATACTGACAGTATACAATGAAGTGAACTGAAACTGAAAATATTGAACAAAATAAATCTTATTTTGTTTGTATTATGTCTTTCGGGTGGATACTATAACCACAAGCACCCACTGGTAATGTGACTAGAAAACAGTATTTAGAACAAACGTTGCATGAACTGAAGAAATCAAAGTGACTGCCAATATGGGGCAGTGAAGGCAAGTAAATAATTTAAACTGTGATGTGAAAGAGAAAAACCCACACAGTCAAAATAACATGTACACAAATTTTAAATTACGAAAATAAGGGTTTTGGTTAGGGGTGGAAGAAAAATAGCATATGGCTTTCAGATCCCCGCTGGATCTACCTCTGGTCAAATATGTGAAATAAAAATCGGCCTCTGGTCACAGATATTAAATTAAACAAGTCAAGTTGATGAATTCATAAACGTTTTTGTGGTTACAAATTACCAACAAAAATTAAAAAAATACATACACACACATGAAGTATGTGATCTCTTCATTCAAACAATCCTGATGGTACTTGACCAAGAAAAACCTTCTTTGCTTCATAGTGGCCCACAGACAGAAAGGGTATCATAATTATTTTTAAAACTTGCAAGATTTTTATAAAATAAGGGATCAAATAGCTACAATTTTAAATGGCCCAAAAATGGATACTTCATCTTTGCTCCAACTCCTCCTATTTCTGACATATAATATATTGGAATATGAAGGTTTTTATACTTGACTCTAACCACAACAACTTGATGCAGAGGTAATACTAAATTGCTATATAGGCAACAAAACTTTATTAACGTATCAAAATACAGCAGATGTTTTCAACATGTCCAATACTTGCAACCCTGGGAGTGGGAACTAAGAAATGAGAGGTGTGGATGGAGATAGCTCATCTTAATTCAATTTTTTTCTCTTCAAATTATGGAAATTTGTGGATTCCGAATACTACCATTGCACTCTACTAATCATATTATTATTAGAGATGGCTGCGCTTGGGGTCAGTTAAAGGTGACTAGAGATGGTTTTGCTTTGGATCAGCAACCTCATCATGTAAAGCAAAGTTACTACTGAAACCACCACTGCAAGAGCACATAAATGCTTTGGTACAGGCTTCCTGCAAGGAGAGCAACTGAAGTCGTGATTCTATGATCCTATTGAAGTGAAAAAGGAAGGTGTGCATATTGTAAAGTAAAGTAACCCATAGCATTACTGTTGTAGGGGTGTGAGGTGTTAGCGACCTCACATTTCAAAGGCTCGGCTATATGAGGGCAGTAGACATCTCCTCTCCCTCGTTGCTTTTACTTCCCGAACTGAACTGGTACCCATTTAAGGCTGGGTAGACCCAGAAGCCGTTGCGTTCTGAAAAAACATTTTTGCCTCAAATGAGGAATGAGCCCAGGACCACTCAGATGCAAAGCCAGCACGCTAACCACTGCCCTATGCGGCTCCACATATTGATAAATGTGAATATGAATATTCAGAAGTAATTAATTTGTGTCTGAATAAGGTACTATCATAAATTGCTTATAATCAATATCTATTCTGCAGGGAAAAGTAGAGCCATATCAGATTTGTAAAGGATAATTTACAGCCATATTGCAGATTACTTTCAAGTGGTGCAGACAAAAGGCTAGGATTAATAAGAAAGTAGGAAGGGGTTGGGGAAACCAAAAGAAAAGAAACAGGAACAAAAAGGCTGGGTGGCCTTGCACTACTATCAACGAAAGTATGAAAAATTACATTCCATGCTTCAACTACAAGGCAAAAGTAAAATAAAGATTAGAATAAAACAACAGAGGCATTTGAAGCAAAGACTACTGATGTGGCAACAAAAAATAATAGAAAGGCTTCTTAGTTTGAATCTTCTGCTAACTATTGAATAAAAATAAACAATTATTGAAATTGTTAATTAGGTTTGTATTTTGGCCAAGTTTAGAAGGTTTAACAAAGGCTGCACCAAACATTTGATTATTTCAAAGGCAAAGAGCCAAATTAAGGAATAATGTTCCTTCCACAAATATAAAATTAAGTGTTTTTTTTGGCAAATTATCACCACAAAATTCTGGCTATGTAAATATATTTTCAATTGAAATGAAATTCCTTTTGATATATTTATTAACTAACATATTTACCAACATCTTAACATATAACACTCCTTGTTCATATTTTGAAGGAAAAAAAAAAAGAAGGATTTTCAAGCATAATTTCTTTCCTAAATTGTCTGACCTAATTAATAACATTTTTAGCAAAAGTTGCTAGGATTGCATGAAGAATTCATGGGGCTCTTCTTTTTCAAACTGTTTTGCCTCCTCCTGCATGGACTCCTTAATCTTTAGGATAGCAGCACACTCGTTATGCTCCTGAAAATTTTAAATACGAATCAACCATAACACAGGTTTTAAAGACAATTGTAATGCACACGAGCTGCTGAATAATAAACAATGTATGTGGCTAATCTATTTTCAAGGAGAATAAAAAAATTATTATGATACACTCTAATAAAAAGCAAAAAATGTAAGTAAATAATTAAAAAAACACAGTAAGAAATATTATTTATGCATGCTGTTACAACTTATTTATAAGTTTTATGTAAAATTAATTTCAAAATATGCTCACTTACAGACAAAGAACAAATGATTGATTAAATATTGGAGAGCAAATGTAGAAGAAGTAAGACCGAAATGACCATAAAATTGAACATGCATGTATTCTGTCAAGTCTGGATGGAAAAGGATGAAGGTACTCATAAAAGAGAACTGTTATTAGTTAGCATCGTGCATCTGAGACAAATATACAGAGATAGCTTTTTATTTAATTACAAGATATACTTTGGGCCCATAATTTAAGAATGTTTTTAAAATGGATAATAACAATATTTTGTTAATATTTTCTCTCTCTAGTTAACAGATGTTTGTTTAGTTGGATTTATTAAAACATGTACATAACAAAAAAGTGGAACCAGCTATCTTGTTTTAGTGTTTGAAATCATCAAGATTGTTTGACCTCCAAGAAAGCATGTTAAATAATAACCTTAGAAACAAAAATAAGCCCATACTATTAAGACCAAGAAGCACAAAAATGCAAGATAGATTACAAAATCTCTACAGACAAAGAGGCACAATTCTAAATGTTATCCTTTTAAAAACTAAAATTTGAGGACGGAGTCACATAAAATGCATGAACACCAAACATGCAAATGCAGAAGAAGAAACTTTCTAAAGAAAGTGAGCAATCTGTAGTTTTCTCCTAAGTTACAAGAGATCAAAATATATACACATTTTGGAGCAAATGGAAACAAGCTCTTTGCAAGTAACAAAAGAAAATATAACGGCATTAGAGTGTTTTAATCAAAATCTAATGAATCACATAGGGACAAAAAAAGTCAAATAAAATATGTAATTTGCTGATAAAGTATAAGTTTCATCATCCAAGCAGTCAATCGATATCAATTGACTCTCTTTCAGCAACCATCATGAATTTGGGGATAAACAAATGTGTATTCTGCTTGCAGCAAGCATACATTTATGTATTATTCAGGACTGCTCTATATTCTTCTATATTGTTTGTAAAGATAATCTGATAAGAATACTCATACATTTGTAATATAAATGATTTAGTTTATATATGTGAATTGTTTATTAGTACTGACAATTTTATATGAAATTAACAATAAGTATTTCATAGCAATAAAGCGATCTTTGATGAAATTCTGATAAATCGTATTGTTTTTCTTCCTAGCTTTAAAACTTTTGGGATGGGACTCTGGTACTTTAAAGGTAAGAAAATGAGATGACTAATGATAAAAATGCTTCAAGAAAATGGCAGCAACACAAGATATTGTAAACAAAAGCAGGAAATGGGTGAGGATAGGTGGTGAGGATAAAATGTTTTGTAATCATGCAAACAACACTTAAGCAAGCAGTGATCAGATGTGTTATGGTTAACTGTCTTCCTTCCCATGAATATACATTCATAAATAAATATTGAAAAACTGAATTGTGGAAATTATTTAGTGAAAAAAAAGTGATTAGTATATTTGAAAAGAACATGTTTATAACATTTTGTAGGGGAAAAGAATGCAGAAAAACAAAAATCAATGCAACAGAAAAACAAAACAACGTCAAGCATTTTATATGCATATAACACAGAAAAGGAACCAAAACAACTGACAAACAAGGATATGGGTTGTAGAGAATTACAAACAAAATATAACTACTAATTATATGAAAGAATTAAATTAAGAAGCAGTAAATGAAAGGGTATATAGTAAAATTGTCTTCAGAAGTTTAAAAAAACCAAACAACTGGAGTAAAATGGTAATAGACGAATGTGGGAATCAGTAAATTTGTGTATCTGGAAAATGGCTGTGTAGTATTGGACATGTCTGCACCATTATTATCTATACAAATATTTAGTGTGTTTAGCTGTGTAGCTCTACAAAATCAACTTCATAGAATTTGCCGCTGGTGTAAAAATATAAAGTCTCAGCTTTTCAATTTCTATAATATCACTTAAAACATTAATCAGAAATTAATTTTAAATAATATACTTCCAGCGCAGAGAAAGAATATTCTTGATCAGACCACATATGGCAACTATCCAATGAAACTCATCATGTAAACATACATACAGCACACTGTCCATGACACATAATCATTTATGGAGTCATAAGAAAAAGATAAATGCATACACCCAAGGTATGTGACTGTGATACACTATTTATAGTTATATGTCAACATACTAAGGGCTAATTGAGCAAATATGAAAGTTGTAATCTTTTTCCTCCTGTATCATGAAAATAAGAGATTGTTACAATGCCTATCCTGTCATTTCTGTAAACAATAGTCTACGTAATATTTTTTTCTGCATTAATCTTATCAAGCAGCTTTAAATGGTTACATTAACTTTGTGGTAAATATTTCTGAACTAATTTGAACAAATTTGGGCAATGTGCTCTATTACAACTTCTTATGGTACAAGAAATATGTGCATTCTAGTTTGTTCTGTTTCCTTCTTATTCACCACCTTGCCACTACTGAGTGAAATGATTCCAATCCGCCAATTCTTGGGCTAGAAAGCCACATTCCAATAAATCAATCCTGAGCTAGAAAGCCACATTCCAATCCACCAATTCTAGTGTTAGGAAGCCATATTTTATCCACCAATTCTATGTTCCAGCCCTTCTGCCCCGGATGATCCAATCGATATGAAGTACTTCTTCGTTCATTCTCAATCTCCCAATACCAAGCCCTGAACAGTGTTTTGCAAGTAGCAGGATGTAGTCTGGAGAACGGAATGCGTTGCGTCGCTAGTTTACAGCTTGACTGTGATATTTGTACCTTTCGGTCAGACACATCCGTCATCTGTCTTCGGCATGATGAAGTACAAATTACAAAAACAGAAGAACCCTACCAGACAAAGCATACTGATTAGACAATGTTAGTCTAGGTCAGGAAAAACATACTGTTTAGTCAGGGTCAGGTGTGAAACATACTGATCAAGACCCCCATCTCACTTTCAAGCAGCTCTCCCTGAAAATTGAAAATAGCTGTTTCATGGCAGCCTGGTTAACGAGGTGGGGATTGGCACTGTGATCCCCATAATGGTGAGTCCACTGAGGAGCCTTGCATTGCAAGGGAGGACCCTAGACTACCTTCTGAAGTACACCTCGGGATGTGAGGAGAGCCACTGTAACCAGCCACAAAAGAAAGCCGGCAAGAGAACATAAGTCAAGCATAAGTGGCATTAGCAACAACAACCTTACCTAAGTATATAACTTGCTCCCGTAACTATTATGATTTAATGGGTAATGGAATATTCAACTGGGTTCTGAAATAATTTCACTTTCAACTCAAGCCTATGATCATAAGATTGAGAAGATAAGGCTAACGTCTGGTCAGGCAAAACACACTGATCAAACAATGTTAGTCAGGGTCAGGAGAAATATACTGGCCAAGACCCTCACCTGACCTCCTCGTTGGTCGTCCTGGAAATGGGCTGTTGTTAAGGACAACAGTCTGGCTAACAAGATGAGGTTCAATGTGATCCCGGTAGTAGTGAGTGACACGCAGATGAAGTCAAGCATTGCATAACCGCCTGGAGGACACCGGTCCACTTACTCAGCATGCTCGGGATGTCAGGAAAGCTACTACATTCTGCCACAAGTTCCGTCCTTTTCATGGCGAACAAAAGGGTTACTAACCCATTGTGGGCATTAGCAACCAACCATGATCATAAGATATTTATCATTTCCATCTCCTGCCTCAGCCAATGGGTCACGATACAATTGGCAGATTGGTTACAGCTAATATCTCTTGCAGCAATGGGACAAGGTGCAAGCCAGGTCATGGCATACTCTAGTTTGCCTAGCTTTAATCAACTATTTATTTCAAATGACTTCAGTTCAAGTTACATATTTATATTTTTATTTAAATCTATATATGAGAAATTAACTTGTGACATTATTAAAACATTATAAATTTGAAAAATGTTACAGTTTTATACACCTTTAATAAATATTGAAACTTTATTGTTCAGGTTACATCAAGGTCTTTCATACAACTATTAAAATATGATTTCTGCATTTATGATACATTTTGTGATTCATTGATAACTGTCAAATTGAACAAACATCTAAATTTAACAAGCATTCTCTTATTTTCTTAATTAAAAAAATAATAATTCCCGGCATGAAAACATTTTAAATGATATAAACACTCATCTTACGATTTGAGAAATTGTTATGCATTCAAGCAATATTCTTCTTCTTCTTCATTCGTCCTCAATCTCCAGCTAATAAGCCCTGAACAGGGCTTTGTAAGTAGCAGGATGTAGTCAGGAGAACGGAATGTGTTGTGTCGCTAGTTTACTTTTTGACTGTGATATTTGCACCTTTCGGTCCGACACATCCGTCATCGGCAGTAAGCAATATTTTAAAAAAAATGCTTTTAAAAACTCAAAATCAATAGAGCAACAAATACAGCCACTAAAATTATTTTAAATATGAACAACTTTTTGTGAGTTGAGTATTCTAAATCTGGCAACTAATAAAACATTGAATACTCTTGAACTAATAAAAAAAACCCTTGCATTTTGTTAAGGCATATCTTTATTTGCTTAATGCTGTGTATACAAAGAATAGTCTCTTTTTGTCCGTCTGTTATTATGTTATGTATTTAACCCTTTTCAGCTCACTGGCAACGAAACCAGCTGCGGAAAAAATAAAAATAGTCCCCCATCTGAAACATGCATTTGTGTTTCGTGATTTAGTTTATGTAATTTCATTTTTTTTATGACTACACGGTGACTGCTTCCACTCATGCACAACTGACATTTAACTGAAAAATTATTTCCTGTAGGTGCACATTTGCGCATGTTACGATTTTCGAAATTCTACACTTATTTCAGTTGGGTTTCTACAGTTGACTGTAGAAATGATTTATTATTTGACCAGTCCATTGATCATGTATCTGAATTACTTATCTATATTGAAGACATGGAATGATTCAGACTTTAACTGGCACATATTATGTAAAAGCTATGTGTGAAGTATGAACATTTTTGTCTGTCTCCGCATTATTGTCTTAACGTTTCATACTAATATGTCATCCTTATTATGGATACTTCATGTCATATTTAGTTTAATTTTGTGCATTACAATGTTTAGATCACAATTATAGATCAATTTGTTCAAGATTAATTAATTTTATTTTGAATAAAACTTTGACACACAGAATTCTGGTATTTTGGTCTGAATGAACAGACATAAATCGACAAAATTAGCCTGGACTGAAAAGGGTTAACTTTCTGATCTTGAGATATTACTAATAATAACTAACCTTTTCAAATTGTCACCAGTGGTATTAATTGGGTCTGAAGTGTTTTATACTTTTGGAGGTGATTCAGCACGTTTTCATCTTTTGCATTTACAAAGCATTTAAAAAAAATTGTGTAAACTGTAGTTAAATTAGTGATATTGCAAATAATGTTTTTAAAATGAACTGTTTCTTGTAATAATACATTATTATGAGAGAGAGAAAGAGAGAGTGGGTGAATCAGACACATGATGACATATATTGTTTTCATAAGCTTAACCTGCACATATGCCAGTTGCAAAAGAGATTTCCAAGTATACAAATGATTTAGACTAAGAATCACATAATGGGGAGGAAAAATAAAATTAAAATAACCTTTACTTCATCCACAAAATTTATATTTCGGCTGGTCTGACATTTAAAAAACAGCAAGCAATTCGCAAAAATTTTGAAAAAGGGAAACACTTTTTGACCTAGTCCAGTTTTGTGAAAATTTGTTTGTTTCTGAGTAATTGCCTGCAAAATATTGAATCTACTTTGAAACTGCATTTGTAGTATGTGATAGTGCCAGGGTACTTTGGGAGTATGACAATGTAGAGACGCACAGGTTGTGGGCAGGAAAGTGGATGGGAAACATAAGTTTCACATAAGAAGACCCAGACTCACACTGTCCTGATAGCCTCCGAGCCCATATGGGCCCATGTCTCCCCCACCGACAGGAGGCATGTCCTCCCGTGGAGTGCCGCGTCCATTAGCAGGGGAATTCTTCATACCATCCATGTCACCTGCAATACAAAAATATAAATTCATGCAATTTCCAGTTATATTTATTCCGTTGTGAACACTTCCACCCAATATACAATAGAATCTGGGCATTTACTACTGGAATCCTGGTATATCAGTGTCCTATGACAGGTAGCCGAAAGCTAATCTTTTATTCTGCAGTCCATCTGGCCGGTCCTTAGAAGGTGCCGCTCCATGTCTCCTCTGGTTTGCCTTTTGGATTTATTCTGCGCTCTAGGTATGTCAACATCGATAAAAGGATTTATTCTGCACTAGGAGGTATGTGAACATCAATCAAAAGATTTATTCTGCACTAGGAGGTATGTGAACATCGATCAAAGGATTTATTCTGCACTAGGAGGTATGTGAACATCGATCAAAGGATTTATTCTGCACTAGGAGGTATGTGAACATCGATCAAAGGATTTATTCTGCACTAGGAGGTATGTCAACATCGATCAAAGGATTTATTCGGAAGATATCCACACAACAAATTTAGTTACTAAGTTTTCAAAAATAAAAGACCTAATAATAAATTACAGCAGCATCATGTGCTGGCAATTCTCAGTGTTGCCAGGGCCTGAAAGGGGAGCAAAGAATAGTAACACTGCAACATGACAGGCATGTCATATGAGGTGACTAAAGATGTTTGGGAATGGGGCTGGCTAGCCTGAAGAAACTTCAAAGTCACAAATTTCTACAATTAAGGACAAGTGAATCAAAAGAAAAACTACAGCTCAACTATCCAAATCAGAATAATGTCCTATGGCAAGAGAGCTAATGAAGCAGTGCATAGAAAGTTGTAAGGACACATGAAGAGGAAAAACATAGACAGGGCTGGAATAGATGGCTGGACGGGAGGATTTGGCATGTATTTAAGATCTATTCTCCACAGGGACTTGAAGAAATGATTTTAGTTGATTATTCTTCTTCGTCAGCATCCAATCCTGAAAAGGTCGTTTGTGACATTGTATAGTAGTTTACAGCAAGGCTGTGATATCAGCGCCTTTTGGCCCGACACATACTATTTCAGCACTGCATCTTTGGGACTTGGTTTGCCTTCCCTCTTCAATCTCTAATCTCTCAGCACGGCTGCAGTCTATTTCTAGAGACGCCACTTGAGGCAGAATATGGTTTTGGTCAGTTATAGGTCACTGACCCTGATTCAAGCAACCGTCTGTGAGTCATTGTTGCATCTATGACACCCAAAGATTACTCAGTTTTTCTTTTAGAACTATAGCTACTCTGGTGTGAATCTGTTTCAATATCTACTACTGATTGCCCATGTTGATTCAGTGGCTCAGATTAATTTATTTCACCTTTTATGCCCACATGAAGCATAGTGCCCCCACTACAGCTGGCAACCTTACAAGAAGCCTGGTTTAATTAGTGATGATTTTGCATGTTGAAGTTGTAAGCCCCATGCACAGCCTTCTTTAGTCACATCTTTTCAACAGGCTTGGAAGGTAACAGCGGTCTTGCTCTTGCCACTCCAGGCACCATTTAGAATGGTACTGTGTTCTACCACTGTGAATGGTTGCCTATGCAGTTAGCACAACTTATTACATAAATCAAACTGCTACATGGGGCTGCGAAACAGTGGCATGGCTCACAACCCCAACTTGCCTGTGTTCTCCTTCTTCTTCGTTCGTTCTCAATCTCCAGCTACAAAACCCTGAAAGGGCTTAAGTAGCAGAATGTAGTCCAGAAAATGGAATGCGTTGTGTTGTAGTTTACAGCTTGGCTGCGATATTTGCACCTTTCGGTCCAACACATCCGACTTCAGCAAGCATTTTTTTAGTACCGGGTTAGCATTCCCTCTTCAATCTCTTCTCCTTAGCCAGTCTGCCCTGACGCAGCCTGTTATCCAGGATCACCACATGTAGGTGTAGAAGGGTTTTGGCAGCTATGGTTCGCTGGCCCTGACGCTAGCAGTCAGCTATGGGTCGCTGACCACTGCAGCTCATGTCTTGATCCCGCCTGTGTTCAAATTCATGAAATAGCAAGGTTGTGCCCTCCAAAAACCTGTGCTTAAATAGGATGCACTGGGCCATTAGATGCAAAACAAGGTACAAAAAAACATGGTATAGAAAGTACCTTTGTGGGGGAGACTATCTGCAAACCAACAAAAGTGAAAATTTTGAGAACATGGACAGTTACCCTAAACTTCAAGGAAGACAATTTAGTCCAAGTCGAAATGTTATAGAAAGGTTCTCTGAATACCGTGGACTGAAAAAAAAGGAAGAATACAGACATTCAACAAGAGTTGGGCATAGAGGAGAACTGGTTCTTAAATTAAAAAGACACAATGGTGTTGAGATAACGCTAAAGGAAGGTATTGTGCCAGGCAAGAGAAGCAGAGCAAGAAGGTGATGGCACCAAGATGTCAAGGAATGCTTGGACATGACCTTGAAGCAGGCTGGAGATTTAAAAAAAAGATTGTGAGTTTAGACAGGCTACAGAGTTTTCTTAAATTTAGATTTTAGTAGGCTGCAAGGAAAATTTACCACTACAAAGGTTATAACAGTGGGTATCAAGTATAAAAAGACTGAAGAGTACTGATCTGAAGCCATGTTGTTTATTGTTTTAGGCTTGATTGATGGAAATATTTAGAGACAATCTTGTCATTAGTAGCCCCTTTCAGCCATAACTGACGAATATAGCATAGCACTCCTTTTGTGAGTATTAAATCTCTTTTCCAACTATGGATTAGTCCTCAGGGTTTGTTTGCATTTGATCAAACCATTTAATTATCTGCCTGGAAGACAAAGCTAACAGGATCAGGTTAAATGTACTGATTCATAGACACGACCTTACAACATCATTCTTCTTGATGCAGGCTGTGTTACAGCAGTCTGATCAAAGACATGGGGATTGACACTGTGATCCCCAAGATGGTGACCCTAACCCTACTGAGAAGCCTTGTACTACACTACAGCCAGGAAGACTAAGTCCACATTTTTTAGTACAAAGATATAGTAAATGCTGCAGTGACCGGATACCTTGTCAAGAGTGAAGAATTATGTAAGAGCAGCTTTGAACAACAATATAAATATGTTAATAAATCAGCAGGATTGCCAGGTAATGTACACACAGAAAAAAAAGAGTGAAACTTTAAATAAAGAAACAAAAATCTCAACTGCGCAGAAACAATTTTACTTACAAAAGACAATAAAATGGAAATATTAACAAGTTTGGAAAACAAAACTTGTTTACCTACCATTCATGACCTGTGGCATGTCACCTGGTCCCATTGGACCCATAGGCCCATCTGGCCCACCCATTGGAAACTGGAATAAAGAACACTGGTTGATGACCAGAGGGGTTAACAAATCAATCAACTGTACATCAAAGGTCAGATATGATCAATTATTGATTATAAACCAGAATTTTCAAACTGATCAAAATTAATAAATCTTCTTCTTCTTCTTCGTACGCTGTCAGACGTCAACTTGAATTTGTTCGAAGAAAGCAGTGGTCATCCTGAGGCTGTCGACACTGCCATAGAGCTTGTCTAGTGTTGGCACTGGTGATAGCCAGATGTGCTTTCTCTGGTCCTCGTATGTCGGGCAATATTGAAGCAGATGTTCAGCGGTCATTTTCCCTGTACCACAGGTGCATTCGTCAGTGCCACCTATCTTGTTTATTGAATAGATGGTACCTCAGTCTGTTGTGGCCTGTGCGGAGTCTGAAGACCACTACCTGCTCTCTTCTGTTCAACTGGTTATAGGCATCACTTTTTGTGTAGCCAGTATGTTCTGTTTCCCATTTGTCCATGTATCTGGCTCTAATGAGCCTTTTTAACTCTTCGTAGGTCACACTAGAATCTGGTTGTGGTAGTCTTGCACCTTCTTTTGCCAGTCTGTCTGCCTCCTCGTTGCCTTGGATGTTACAATGGGATGGAACCCACTGTACCACTACTCTTTTTGGTGCGGTCTGCTGGCATAGTTGACAGAGTACTGCTCTTAAATCATTAAGTTCAGTATTTTTCTGGCTTTTTAGTGCTGTGACTACGGCCAGGGCATCTGTTAACAGGACTATCTGGCTTTCATTTCTTTTGCCTGTCAGCATTGCTTCTGCTGCAGCCCTCAGTGCCGCTGCCTCCGCTCTGAAATTGCTTGAGTATTTTCCAGTCGCCACTGACAGTGTTATTTTTCTACCAGTTTCCCATTTTAATAAATCAACTATAAGCCTGACATTAAACATCAGCCAGGATAATTAAGAAGTATTTTTAGTTTTTTCAGGAAATAAAGTTACAGCCAATAATTATCTGTAACTTCACACAGTAAATAATTATCTGTAACTTCACACAGTAAATAATTTTCTGTAACTTCACACAGTAAATAATTATCTGTAACTTCACACAGTAAATAATTATCTGTAACTTCACACAGTAAATAATTATCTGTAACTTCACACAGTAAATAATTTTCTGTAACTTCACACAGTAAATAATTTTATGTAACTTCACAAGTGTGTTTAGAATAGATGGAAAAATGTTTACAAGAGGTTTTATTTCTAACTATTTTGCGGTAACACATAAGCAAGCAGTTTACAGTGTACAAATTGCAACTATATAAATTTATAAGAGTAACAAAAAAATGTGTCAATCTATTGGGATACATGATACCAATGAAGATAACATGAAGTGTTGTTTGTAAAAATGTTTACTGAAAGGTACTTGACAAAAAAGTATTTTAAAGAAAAATGTGGCCTTTACATTTTAGACCTCTTGTTTTCCTTCCATACCTTTTACAATTTTTGGAATGCTATTCTTCTTCTTCTACGTTCATTCTCAATCTTCTGCTACTAAACCCTGAACAGGGCTTTGCAAGTAGCATGATGTAGTCCAAAGAACGGAATGAGTTAGGATGCTAGTTTACAGCTTGACTGCAATATTTGCGCCTTTCGGTCGGACACATCCGTCTTTGGCAGGAATGCTATTTAAATCTTTATTAAAAATTTATAAAAATGGAACAAGTACTATGTTATGTATATATTGAGTATATACAAATATTATATATACAAAATTACATGAGTAACTGGGGATGGCATGGGCTAGTGGTTAAGTGACATGGCTCACAATCCGAAGGTGATGGGTTTGATCCCCATCATAGCATAGGCCACTACCCTGGGAAAACATACCCTTAGAAAATGCAGAAGGAAGCAGACCCTTACATAAAATGTATTCTGAAGTCCGATGCACTGGGCCGACAGGAGCAAAATAAAAACTGTAGTGCAACACAAACTGCATTGGGTAATAGAGAAATAAGGCGAACGCAAGATAATAAAAAAAATCTAACAATAACAAAAAAGCGTTATAGAGATTAGTTCAGTCAGCAGGGTATCACTAGGAAACAAACAAAACGCATAAACACTATATAAATGGAATACAAATGAAGGCTAGAAAGACATGTATACAATTCTAACAAAATACAGTACATTTTAAAATAATGACTCACCCCTGGCATGACTCCCATCCCTGGAGGTCCTTGTTTTAACATGTACATGGGGTCACCTGTGCCACCAGTATCTGCAGTAAGGTGCAAAGTTCACACTCATTAAGTTAAGAAAGAAAAATATGTCTGGATAACGTTAGCCTAATTTCCCATGTGGATCCTAGGACCCCTTACTGCTGAGGACAGACTAGGTCCACTTCAGCATATCACGAATTTAGTAAAAGACCGTGATTTTTAACAAATTTTTAAAAAAATGCGTTCGCCTTATTCCTCCATTCCCCAAGGCGGTGTACATTTCACTGTTTCTATTTTGCGCCTGTCGGCCAAGTGCATCTGGCTTCAGCATGCATTTTATGTAAGGGTCTTCATCCTGCATTTTTTAAGGGTTTACTTCCCCTGGGTAACGGCCGGTGCTATGATGGGGAGCGAATCCAGCATCTTCGGGTTGTGATCCGTGTCACTTAACCACTAGCCCATGCAGTCCCCAAAGACGGTGCTGAAGTAGGGTTGTCCAGGAGGCTGGAATCATCTCTCTTAGTTGTTCTTCTTCTATCCCTTGGAATGTAGAGATCATTTTTGCATATACTTGCGATCAAGTTCGCAGACAAACAGGTGAGGCCTATTGTCTAATTACTTGATAGCGGCGGCGCCTCTCTTTGTGTTCTTCATGCAGACCAACTTAGGGTTGGAATTTTGTAACCTTTAATCTTTGTCCGGACAATGGCTAATAACTTGCTCTTCTAAATTTTCAACTGCTGAGTTTATTGTCCGCCTCCAGTAGGACAGGGTGCGTGATCTCACCTCTCTTGAGATCAGGGGCGCTTGAAATTTGTGAGAATCGAACAGCCCCCATTTCATGCGTTTGCTCACCCTGGTTCTTTAAAGGCAGGTGTCTTAAGAGGGAAGGCAAACCTGGTCAAAAAAATCCTGTGCTGAAACTGGCTGTATCAAGCTGAAAGTCGCAGATATTGCTGTTTCATTGTAAACTACGACACAGTGTTCTATTTAGAACGAATGACAGAGCAAAAGATCAGATAGATCATTTGCAATTTACTTCCAATGCCTTGATAGTAAAATCTGGTAAGACTTTTTTGATCTCTTGACCTGATTCCATAATTTACAGTGTTGTCTTCCTTCTACAATCTTTTCCTTTCAGTATGATTTTCATAAAATAGTATCCTTGGCTGTCAATCATCAGTCAATGATACAAAGAAGAACATGATCTTTTCCTTTGAAAAAATCATAGATCTACCTTTGAAAAAATTATATTGCAGATATTTAAGTATGAACTGAAAATACGAATTGCTTGTACATTTAAACATAATGATTATGCTTATTTAATTGTATATCTTAGGTAAGAAGGTATTAATCACTTGGATATAAACCGAGACAAAGAAAAAAGGAGATGTCAAATCAGAACAGACTTTTGCTTAAAATAGAAAATGCTGCTTTCTAATTTATGACCAAAATATGCATTACTTACAATATAATCTTTCTGCTGGTTATAAAAAAATATTTTTAAGTTGACAAATTAACTATTATATTATTGTCACAACGAAAAATGAAAGTCAAGAATGAAAAGAAAAAAAAAATTGATTGAAGTGAACTTGATTGGAGGTCAAGTCTGGTGCCTTCAGCAGCGGTAATTCCAGCTTCGATATTCAAGTTGTTGCAGCTCTCTGGTTGAATACATGTGTTTTGTCATACCGATGACAGTTGGTGCGATTGTCATGATTGTGTGAGTAGAATTGTAGGCTTGAGTGGGGTATCATTGCAGTTTCAATTAGTCAGTGGCACCAAACATTTGATTGTGAGTTGTTGGGGTTCTTTGTTCCACTGCGTACAGATAGTCATTAAATGCTTTTTTGAACACCTGAGTAGTCCCGGGGGGCAAGCAAAAGATGACCACTGTTACCTCCCTTATATGTCCTAAGAGGTGACTTAAAAAAGTCGTGCATCTTAAAACTATGACTATAAAACCACACTGACATTGATGGGTTGTGTGGTGGAGGTGAGGTTTTTGTGGTTGAGATGGGGTTGTGTGATGGAGGTAGGTTGTGTAGTGGAGGTGTGGTTGTGTTGTGGAATTGTGTGGTGGAGGTGAGGGCTTTCAGTGGTCTATGAAACATTGTATATATGCCTGATCATGTAACCATAATTGCAACTACAAAACACACATTTCTTTAAATAGCTGTGACTAACAATGGATTTTGAAGAATTATGGAATACCAGATAAATATATATTAATATTTCCAGATTTCTATTCAGAAATCACATTTAGAATAATCCACAAAGACAAATTGTCACACGCATTTACAGTTCAAACTGGTGTCAGGTAGGGATGTCTACTATCTCTAACAATCTTTCTTGTGGTCATAGATTAAATGATGTGGCAGAGAGTAGAAAAATAGGAATAGAATGCACGTTTGATAAGCAGCTGGAAGACCTAGATTTTTCAGATGATATTTGTATGCTGTCACATAAGCAGCATAACATACAAGAAAGGGTAGACAGACTAACATCATGAAGCAGTAAAGGTGGGATTGCAGATTAGTGTGAGCAAGAAAGGAAATGAGAATAAATAACAAAGAAAGAGTCCCCATAAAGATTAGTGATAAGATAATTTACATATCTGATAAGTAACATTGATAAAGATGGAGAAACAGATCAAAATGTTGAAGTCATGTTCAACAAGGCCATATTTGATTTAAACTCTTTTTGCCCATTCTTTATGGAGAATAAGATCAGATAGTTTAACATGATTGTAAAGTTGGTCCTGTTACATGGCTCTGAGACATGACGTGTGACTAAGGGCATCACATTCGGACTGCAGATTTTTGTTAACATGTGTCTTCACCGAATACTTCATGTTGGATGGCCAGAGAAAATACAGATCAGTGGGAAAGAACATCACAACAACCAATATGGCTGGAAATTGGGGAGAAAAAGTTAGGATGGATAGGAGACTCCCAGAAAGAAGGAAATGGATAGAATAACCGGAGGTATGTGATGGACTGGAACCCACAGGAAAAGGGGTGAATGGGAAGAGCCAAGGAACACCTGGTGACGAATGTTGGAAGTCAGTTCAAACAGGGTCGAGTGGGCAGAAAAGAAGACGGCATAGAATAGGAACAGAAGGAGAGCATTTGTAGTGGCCTAATGTTCCAAAGGGAACCAGATGAATAAATAATGATGAATAGTGGATTCATATAATTTGTTATAGCAAACCAAAAAAGAGTTTAAAAAATCATATAAATGCTAAAATCTGCATTAATTACAAGTATCCAATACAAGTTGACACCTATGCAAGTTCTATGTTAGTAGGATGATACAACATTAATGAAGACAAATGGAAAAACCTTGGCCTAAGCTACAACTCAATTTATCACAGAGTATTCAATTAATATTAATATTTGCAACAATTTTTAAACGGAAATATTTCCTACAAACATTTGTCTTATCTTGTGTCATTCATGACAACTTTAAATATTTTATCCAGCACAAGAGCTTCAAAGCACATTCTCTCTATATGATAAAAAATATAATTTCATATTTCTTTTAAACATGGATAAGAATTAGTTATACAATTTTTAATTTATAGGCCAGAGCTTTACCATCTTTATACTGACTATATATGAAAGGTAGTTATGGTAAAAATTGACCATTTAGAAAAATGTGTACAAGAAAAATGTTTATTTAAAACATGAGAAAAAAACCAAACCTGCAATTCATATATTTTTTTCAACAGTAGGATTGGAGCGAAAAACAGTAATGGAAGTTGATGAAAAGAAAATACCATTAAGGTATTTCCTTAATTCTCATTGGGATTTAGAGGGCTGGGGAATAAAGCTGCTTGCTCTGTCATCATAGCATAGTATGCAGGCTAGGATAATTAATCTAAAAAATATTAAATTACCAAAATATTATGCATCTTTCTTCAAAATTTTGTTTCTAGAATACCACATTAATTTATTACCAAATAAGCACATATCTCGTCCAAAAGTATGGATCATTCTTACACAAAACGACATACAAAGGTGAAGGCTTACATATTGTTTTTAGTTAATTAGTTCAAATAAAATATTTAAGTTCCCTGAGTTGAACTGGTCATCAACAAATACACACCACGTCTCCTGTCCAGCTGTCAAATCCTCCCTGCTTTCTTTGTTTGGCTCGAGCTCTCTTCATGTGTCTTTTTGTCTGCCTCTACTTCACAACGCCTCAAAACTTACTTTTTACTTCGAGACTATATTCAATTGGTATTGGTTTTACATCAAAATGAATTGGTTGTATACCTTTGCTTGCCTGTCTCAGTCTTATCTTGAAAACTACAACCAGTAGTTCATGATGGGTGTCACAGTCCACTCTTAGGAGCATTTTTCTTGACCTCCATCTTTATTGTTCTAGGATGTAATCAATCTGGTTCCTGATGTTACCATCATCATAGAAGGTCCACATGTATAGTCCTCTTGGATGTTGTTTGAATAAGGTATTTTACTACCAAGACATATGAATGATTTCACATCTTGTAGGAGTCTGTCTCCCAGCAGAATCTGAGTGTCATTAGTTGCATTTATTCTCATAATCTTTTAGTCTTAATTTATGTGATCTTTCAACATGGATTTACTTTGCATCTGATTATATGGGACAGAAGAGCCAATGTTAGCAAAGTCCAGATCAACCAGTTGTTTTGTTAAATTTAACTTTTGCTAGTTGATGTTATCTTCATAATCCAGTTGATAGCCAGCAGACACAGAAATGGTGATAAGAGACTACTCAACTAGTTTACCCACTACAAATCCTTCAGGTGATTATTTATAAATATAAATGTAATTTTTTATTAAATAAAAAATCTGATCTAAGCAACTTGTCCTCCAATGACAGAAATACATTTCACGAAGCATAGTTATAAAAAAGATGGGAGAAATTCTCTAAATACTTGTGCAATAGAGTACACATGTGACTGAGAAAATAATGTTATCAGACCATGTTAGCCTTCACCCTTGTCATTTATATGTACACAGTTACTACAACACAGAAAGCAACTAGTGGTTATATGTATAGCTACCGTGGATAACAGGGCTGTAGGAGGTCGGAGTTCTGCGCATCTCACCTTGAGGACTAGGCATTATTGGAGTGCCTGGGGGCCCTCCAGAAGTTGGGGGGCCCTGGGGCACATAATCCTGCAAGCAGCACAAAAGACAAATAATTATCGCTCAATGCCTGTTTTAACATATTTTTGTCTGTAACAGAATATATGTTCCATTTATGTTGTTTCAGTTTTTTTAGTTTCCTTTTCTTTCAAGCTAATTTTTATGTTATTTATTTTTACTTGTTTCGCTTTCCTTTCGCAAAATTAAAGTTGCAATTCGTTGTATTAAGACGAAAATCCAAAACCTCAGCAGCGGCTCCTCTGCTCTGAGCATCACTGAACGACAACCCCGATGCAGCCAACGAGGACTTTGTCTACCCCGGAAGCAGGCAGTCCTCTGACGCACGCAGCGGTCACAACATCATCCATAGTATGGGCATAGCGGCTTCATCCATAGTATGGGCATAGCGGCTTCATCCATGCACTTGCTCCGCAGAGTCTAGTCTCAGCAAAGGCCCTCTCTGGAGACCAGGCTTTGTATTTACTCCTCCTGTAGTGTCCCCATTCTTCTGTATGGTTCCAAGTCCTGGGCACTACTACATCAGGACCGGCAGCATCTTGATCCTTCTACATGCGCAACCTCCGGACTATCTGGCACGACATGATTTCTAACAGTGAAATAGTTCGATGTACTCAACTTGCAGGCATTGTCTCAATGATTAATCGCCACTGTCTCTCCCTCTTCAGTCTTGTTGTTCGCCTTTCCGGGGAAGTCCCAGCCCACGAGATGCTCCGACAGGCTGTGGGGGTGAGTTACGGGAAGAAGTCGTGCTCATTCTGGAGACGTCCTCGGGGCTGCCCTCGTAACATCTGGACACCCTCGTAACATCTGGACAAAAAGATCGCCATCTCCCCCTACAGAACTGCAGGCCGCCTGTGACGGGCCCTGGTCGCCTAAGCTTACTATTATATTGTATTCCATTAATTTAGAGGATTTTAGATGTTTCTGTTGTAGTTTGTAGATACACTTTCAAATGTCATATGTTTATTCTCATTTTCTGGGGAACTGAGATGCTCGGGATGTGAGGAAAGCTACAACCCGCCACTTAATGTCCTTTTCAGGGTGCACAAAAGAGTAAACTTACTCATTGTGGAGATTTTTTTTTCTTTTTTTTTTTTTCGTTCGCCTTATTTGTCAATTCCCCAAGGCGGTGTGCGTTGCACTGTGGTTTTTATTTTGCGCCTGTCGGCCCAGTGCATCCGACTTCAGCACGCATTTTATGTAAGGGTCTGCTTCCTCCTGCATTTTCTAAGGGTTTGCTTCCCCGGGGTAACGGCCGGTGCTGTGATGGGGATCGAACCCAGCACCTTCGGGTCGTGAGCCGTGCCACTTAACCACTAGGCCACGCCGTCCCCCATTGTGGGCATTAAACAATAACAATTCTCATTTTTTTAATTAAAGTGAACATTTTAACTGTCATCTGATAAACAACTACACATTTCATCATCAATCTTTTTTTGTTCTAATAGAAGCACATGGTCAAAACCAGAGATATGACCCCTTGGAAGTTTGAACCAATGTATTTTCTGTTCTCTTGTAATGATTGCTGAACTCACAATTATTTATGCTCTTGTAATAATTTTCACTCTTGCAATGACCCCCGCACTTTCAATGATTCTTGCTTTCCAATGATTCCTGTAGAACTTTCATTCAACAAGATGAAATTGCCATTCATATACACAACCCACATTAACATGCATAGTATGGTGAAATGCTATTATTATCTCCACCCCAATGAGGCCTAATAATCCTCATGTCGGGGCCGTTAGTATCCATTCTGTACAGAGTGCTGCCATCGCTCCCCGGGCGAGGTTGACAGCTATGTCCGTCCCTTTCCCGTCTACTTTCCGACTGGTGAGGCAATCGTTCGTCTCTGACATCCCGCGTGGTCTGCAGGGGTCTTTGTGTATGACAAGGACAAGAATAGCACCACTGCCCCACAGAGAGCATGTCATAAGAACTGTGTGACATGGCATAACACCGGCCATAGTTAGGTGGTCTGATTATAGAGCAGCATAGATGGCGTCTAACAGGTTTCGGGTCTACTTTGCTCTAGTGTTTGAGTCTATTAAGATGGACTCGCACATCAGTTAACCACCCTCCGTAAGCGCTTGTCCAAACGCAAAAGAGTATTAAGCTGCTCAAGCCTAGCCCGCTAAGTAGGAAACCCTTCTCCTGACTACATCCAGCTCATACCAGAAGCTGGGACCAGCACAGGGGCATCTGCCCCTGCAGAAGTACAGGTCGATTAAGAACTTAAGAACTAAAATCTTCATGTGGGACTACAAATGTTGACGACATAGCACTAATTCTTAAAACAATAAAGATAGCTCCTTAGCAGAAACTGATGTAAACTATGAAGTATTCAGAAACTTCATTGCGGCATAATATGAGGTAATAAATAGTAAGCCAGTTACCCATTTACAACTGGGTCAACTAGAACATGTCAGCGATTGATTGGGATGCTGTCACATCTGACACTGTTGCCATTTTCTCTTGCAATGGGTAAATATTATTATGACTCTCTCTCATCCTGCTACTATGACTCTCTTATCCTGCTTCTATGACTATCTTATCCTGCTACTATGGCGTGGCCTAGTGGTTAAGTGGCACGGCTCACAACCGGCAGGTGCTGGGTTCGATCCCCATCACAGCACCGGCCGTTACCTCGGGGAAGCAAACCCTTAGAAAATGCAGGAGGAAGCAGAGCCTTACATAAAATGCATGCTAAAGTCGGATGCACTGGGCCGACAGGTGCAAAATAAAAACCACAGTGCAACGCACACCGCCTTGGAGATTAAAGAAATAAGGCGAACGCAAAAAAAAAAATCCTGCTACTAGGACTCATCCTGCTACTAGGACTCTCTCTCTCATCCTGCTACTAGGACTCTTTCTCACTCATCCTGCCACTATGACTCTCTTATCCTGCTACTAGGACTCTTTCTCATACTGCTACTTGGGATCAAGGTGCTGAGCAGCGCATGAGCTGCAGTGGTCAGCGACCCATAGCTGACTGCTAGTGTCAGGGCCAGCGAACCATAGCTGCCAAGACCCTTCTACACCTCCACGCGGTGATCCTGGATAACAGGCTGCAGCAGGGCAGACTGCCTAAGGAGAAGGGATCGAAGAAAGAATGCTAACCAGTTACTCAAAAAATGCTTACTGAAGTCGGATGTATTGGACGAAAGGGGCAAATATCACAATCAAGCTATAAACTATGACACAAACGCATTCCGTTCTCTGGACTACATTCTACTACTTAAGCCCTTTCAGTGTTTGGTAGTGGGAGATTGAGAATGAACGAAGCCAAGCCATACTGCTCTCTCTCTCTCATACTGCTATTTGGACTCTCTCTCATACTGCTACTAGGACTTTCTCTCATACTGCTACTAGTACTCTCTCTCTCATACTGCTACTAGGACTCTCTCTCATACTGTTACTAGGACTCTCTCTCTCATACTGCTACTAGGACTCTCTCTCTCACCCTGCTTCTCAGACGCTCTCTCGCAAGAATGCCATAAAACAATACAGTGCTGTTAGTTAAGCATCCAAATAAATTCTATACTCACATTATAGTTTGCTGGTGAAGCACAATTCATCTGAAAATGAGAAAAAAAGAAATCTTTATTTTGTTTAAAAAAAATCATAAAAACAAAAAAACACTAATGATTAAAAACATGGGAGATTTCGACTAATTAAAGCTAAATTACAGGTAAATATTCGAAACATTATCGCCTCCCTAGAAGGGGAGCAAGATGCTGAGCAGTGCATGAGCTACACCTGTCAGTGACCCACAGCTGACTGCCAACGTCAGGGCCAGCGAACCAGAACTACCAAGACCCTTCTCCACCTCCACGTAGTGATCCTGGATAACAGGCTGCAACAGGGCAGACTGGCTAAGGAGAAGAGATCAAAGAGGGAGGCTAACCTGGGCAGACTGGCTAGGGAGAAGGGATCAAATAGGGGAGGCTAACCTGGGCAGACTGGCTAAGGAGAAGGGATCAAAGAGGGAGGCTAACCTGGGCAGACTGGCTAAGGAGAAGGGATCAAAGACAGAGGCTAACCTTGGCAGACTGGCTAAGGAGAAGGGATCGAAGAGGGAAAGGTAACCCAGTACCCAAAAATGCCATGCTGAAGTCGGATGTGTCGGAGCGACTTAAGACTGGCCGCTTCCATCGGGGTCAGCGAACCAGAGCTAACCAAGACCCTATTCTACCTCCAAGATGATACAGGCTGCACTAGAGTAGTCTGGCCAAGAGAACCAGGATCTCAGCGAGAAGGTTCAATAGTTGTCTTTGTGCGCCCACTTCGGTGAGTACATTGTCATTAGATCTTCTTTCTGTCCAACTCACTCCTTCCAGTGGGGACGCCGTGGTCTAGTGGTTAAGTGGCACAGTTCACAATCCGAAGATGCTGGGTTCGACCCCCATCACATGCCATTACCCCGGGGAAGCAAACCCTTAGAAAATGCAGAAGGAAGCAGGCCCTTACATAAAATGCATGCTGAAGTCGGATGCATTGGGCCGACAGGTGCAAAATAAACGCACACAGCCTTGGGGATTAGAGAAATAAGGCGAACACAGCAACTAAGGCCAACGCAGCAATGAAAAAAATAAAAAGGGGAAGGAAAACCCGGTTCCCGCCCAAAAAAAACCCACCTGAAATTGGATGTGCCATGCCTAAAGGTGCAAATGTCCCAGTCAAGCTATAATCTACTACCCAACGTCCTTTCAAGGACGAACACAAAAGAAGAAGAAAAAACTGTAGAGACTGGATACCCTAATCATTAGTCCCACACTCCTCTTCCAAGAAAGAAAACAGATTAACTTACCAAAGCAAGTAAACCCTCTCCATGAGAGAAAAATAAATTATCTATAGCAATATAAGTTTTATATAGAAGTAATTGACAAATAATTTTAATAAACTTTTGTTTTATTTACTTACATTATAATTTGCTGGTGATGCACAATTCATCTGAAATAACAAAGAAGTAAAAAAACATGACATACTCAAACATGACCATAGCAATACAGAATAGATACAATTTGTTTCAATAATACAGCAAGCATAGATCATTAACAAGCAAATTGTCCCAAATTATATATTATGGCATGTAATCATACTTTAGTGGTTTTCATTATACTTTAGTGGTTTTCATTATATTTTAGTGATTTTCATATTTTTGTGGTTTTCAACATACTTTAGTGGTTTTCATTATACTTTAGTGGTTTTCATTATACTTTAGCGGTTTTCATTATATTTTAGTGATTTTCATTATATTTTTGTGGTTTTCAACATACTTTAGTGGTTTTCATTATACTTTAGTGGTTTTCATTATATTTTAGTGATTTTCATTATATTTTTGTGGTTTTCAACATACTTTAGTGGTTTTCATTATATTTTAGTGGTTTTCATCATACTTTAGCCGAAGTTGTTGCACAGTGACGGTACGGATAGTCATCTGTTTATCGTGTTTAAATTTCCGGGTTTATGATATAGAAACGACAGAACAACGGATTTTGAATATAAAAATAGGCTTCACTTCCGTCCGCATGCGCATCAACTGTGAAAATGGCTCGTTGAATTTTCAAGTCAATTTTGAAACGTCTTTTTCACTTGGATTTAAAGATTATCCCATTTATTGAGGGTGATGAAGTTTGGGTGTGCGACTGATTTTTTTTAGATTTGTTTTTTGTTGTTGTAGATGCTTGGGTAGATGTAATAAATATAGATTTAGTTTGTTTATGTAGATGCTTAGGTAAATGTAATAAATACATTTGTAGTGGAGACTAACAGATATGCCGATATTGTGCAACTTCATTATCCGTCCTCTGTGGCAATTTAAAGCCAATTATATCTGGTTATACCGTAGGATCACTGTAACCTTTCTCTCTCTCGAATGTGAACCTACGGTGAAGAACTGGACAACGTCCACTCGCATTTGCGGTGCTGAGAAAGAGTTGGTGTTGGGTCGGACACACATTAAAGATGCCCACTGATAGCATTACCAGACAGTCACTGTTCTGGATTCCCCAGGGACAGACCAACGGACACTTGGAAAAGGGAGGATGTGGCAAACTTGAAAGAAAGGAGGTCGTGACTAGAGCTTGAATGGTTGACACACATAGCGAATAATTGTTGTAAACCTATATTCTCCACAGGGAGCAACTTGGTTTAGATTGATTGAACATTTAAAGCATGTCATCAAAGGTGACTAAAGAAAGCTGTGCATGGGGCTAGCAACCCCATCATATAAAAACGACATATTTAAACTGCCACTGCAAAGTGCTCGGATACAGGCTTCTTGTAACGGGCAAGCTGTAGTTATGGCCCTATGCTTTACTTGGAGCGGAATGGTGATTCATCATTTTGGTACACTACACTTGTCATCTGAGCAGCCTAGGGTTCATTCCCCAGTTGAGATGGAAATGGTTTTTCAGACTGCAATGGTTCCCGGGTCAACCCAGCCTAAATGGGTACCAGTTCAGTCCAGGAAGTAAAGGCGGCCGGCGTGATGCTGACCACATCATTCACTAAGTCCATGGGTTATAAAATAATATGGGCCTAACACCATATTTCCTATGCACTTCATGGTGTGACGGGATTTTTGCTTACTTTACTACACTTGTCCTTCTTCTTCTTCTGTTCTCAAATCTCCTGCTACCAAACCCTTAAAGGGCTTAAGTAGCAGAATGTAGTGCAGAGAACGGAATACGTTGTGTCGTAGTTTACAGCTTGACTGCGATATTTGCACCTTTCGGTCCAACACATCCGACTTCAGCAAGCATTTTTTGAGTACCGGGTTAGCATTCCCCCTTTGATCCCTTCTCCTTAGCCAGTCTGCCCTGCTGCAGTTATCCAGGATCACCGCGTGGAGGTGTAGAAGGGTCTTGGCAGCTCTGGTTCGCTGGCCCTGACGCTAGCAGTCAGCTATGGGTCGCTGACCACTGCAGCTCATGCCTACACTTGTCCTAAGCCAAACTCGTCACCAATCAATTCAGAAAAATGGTGCCCGACTTGAATCATGCTATGCATTGGACACACACAATTAGACCACAAAAATCATAGTGAAAGTGAAACTTACAGATGTTGATGTGGGTTGCCATCTGCTCTGTGGTCCTGGTCCTCCTGGCCTGAAATATTAAAACATTATCAGATAAAAACTTGACAGAAAAGATATGTAACAAAATCGTAACCAAAACACATTTAATTTATTTGTAGTTGTACTCGTAGTAATTAAGAAAAACTACAAAGACATTAATTGAAAATAACTAGGCCCCACAGATGGCCCAAGAAAGAAGAGTCCTCATTTCCACAAACATCTAATGACAAAAGTGGACAAATGAATATCTAATGATAAAAATGGACAAATGAGATTTTAAAAAAAAGTAGAAACAACATTTATGAAGTCCACAATACAATTTTATAAATTATAAATATATTTTGTCAAATTGATGCAAGGGTAGAAAAGAATATAGGGGAAAAGAATGGAGGAAGGAAAGATTAACGGAAGAAAAGAATAGGAGAGGATAGATTAATGAAAGAAAGGAATAGGAGAGGACATATTAATGGCAGAAAAAATAGAGAAAAGAATAGGGGAGGAAAGAATAGAGAAGAAAAGAAAAGAGAAGGAAAAGCATATAGAAAAATGGGATAACAGAAATAAAATGAACAAGTGAGGACAGAAGAAGAAATAGAGAAGGAACGAATATGGAATGGTAAAATAGGGAAAAAAAAAATAAACAAAAAAGGACAGAAGACGAAAAAAATAGAGAAAGAAAGAATAGGGAAGGATATGACTGGAAAGAAGAAAATGAACAGGAGACGACATTAAAGAGAAGAATAGGGAAGAAAAGAATAGTGAAGAATTGGGAAGGAAAAAAAAATAATAGAGAATGAAAGAATAGGTAAAAAAAAGAATTAGAGAAGGAAAGAATAAGAAAGAAAAGAGTAGTGAAGAAAAGAATAGGGAGGGATAGAATAAGTGACTATACAATAGAGGAAGAAAGAATAGAGCCACTGCAAACTGCAATGCATAAGGTAAAAAGTGACTAAAGAGGGTTGTACATGTAGCTGGGAATGAATTGCTACAGAAGCAATGGCTGTAAAAGCATGCTTTCTGTTACTGTGATGACCCTATGCTTCATATGGAAAAAGAAGATAACATAAATATATATATTTATTTACATGGACAGAGGTGGCATTCCTCCTGGACCTGGCCCAGGTCCCATGCCCGTGTTGGGTGCTGGAGGACCCCTGTAGCTCTGTAGGGATTCATACATCTGTCAAGGTAGATCAAGTTATTTTATAGCACAATCAGTTTTCTTTATCATTCAAATAGTCTTATATCAAACAAAAGTAGGGGATCAAGATGCTGAGCACCGCATGAGCTGCAGTGGTCAGCGACTTGTAGCTGGCTGCTAGCGTCAGGGCCAGCGAACCATAGCTGCCAAGACCCTTCTACACCTCCACGAGGTGATCCTGGATAACAGGCTGCAGTAGGGCAGACTGGCTAAGGAGAAGGGATCGAAGAGGGAATGCTAACCCGGTACTCAAAAAATGCTTGCTGAAGTCAGATGTGTTGGACCGAAAAGTGCAAATATCGCAGTCAAGCTGTAAACTACGACACAACGCATTCCGTTCTCTGGACTACATTCTGCTACTTAAGCCCTTTCAATGTTTGGTAGTGGGAGATTGAGAATGAACGAAGCCAAGCCAAGCCAAACAAAAGTAGGGTGCTCTCATATACACAGATACTGCAAAAGTTTGTGCTAGGTTTCAGCTTATTCTCGCTGTCCTTAGCTCTGTAATGACTCTCGCTGTCCTTAGCTCTGTAATGACTCTCGCTGTCCTTAGCTCTGTAATGACTCTCGCTGTCCTTAGCTCTGTAATGACTCTCGCTGTCCTTAGCTCTGTAATGACTCTCGCTGTTCATAGCTCTGTAATGACTCTCACCGTCCTTAGCTCTGTAATGACTCTTGCTGTCCTTAGCTCTGTAATGACTCTCACTGTCCTTAGCTCTGTAATGACTCTCACTGTCCTTAGCTCTGTAATGACTCTTGATGTCCTTAGCTCTGTAATGACTCTTGCTGTCCTTAGTTCTGAAATGACTCTCACTGTCCTTAGTTCTGTAATGACTCTTGACGTCCTTAGCTCTGTAATGACTCTTGATGTCCTTAGCTCTGTAATGACTCTCACTGTCCTTAGTTCTGTAATGAAGGTTTCATTTTGTAAGGACAGTTCATATCATTTGAGTTTTCTCCACTCTTGATAATCCAGTGACCCAAAGCTGACTGATTACCCCTGAACCTTGGAGACTGGGAGCCAACTTCTGTATGATCCTATCAAGAGTAATACTCCTGCTAGTACAGAGAGCTCTGGGGATTGTCAGGGCACTCAAACTGACACATCACAACAAGATACCAACCAGTGATGGCAAGGACTTTTCCTGCACTGATACGCATTTAATCATGTATCATAAAGTGTTAGAAAAGTTTGTTTTTATTGTCCTACAAACTTCATTAACCAACAATCTTTCATGGCATCTGACAGTCCAAGAGAAATTAGCTATTAACTGCTTACAGGAGTTAAATCAAAAGTTGTGTTGGAGGATCTTTTAGCTATTATTAGAGTATCAAATACTTTTCTTCAGATGAATCTGTTTTTTGGACATAAGATTCTGTGAATATTAGAAATAGATGCGCTGCCGCCCTTAGACAGGTTCACATGGTGATATGGTTTTTGCTCCAAGTGAAAGACAGGGACACACCACTACAGCTGACCCCTTTTTAGACAGCCTGCATACAAGCATCTGTAGTGACAGTTTCAGTAGCAATGAGAGAGAGGTGGTGGTGGTGGTGGTGGGGGGGGGGGGGGATATATATGGTAGGTGTACATCGTACCCAGGAACCAAAACATTAACTGTACCTATATTATATATTCTAGTACTACTACTACTACATGACGTCAAAGCAATGATAGATGCCGGTTGTTTCTGCATTTTGGACGGACCAATTGGTGACTATTCGCTATTAATATGGATGTTCGTGGACATGAATTTTGGTTTCCGGTATATATTTCACTATTAGGAACATTCTATGTTTCATATTGTGTCTGGTTAGTAATATTGTCAAGATATGTGCAGTTGTGTTACTTTTTTCCCCTAAATTTGATGAAGTCGTCAGAGGAATGGCCATTCCTGTCCACAGAAAAATATGCACATTCTCATTACATATTCTGCAGATGAATTTAGGTCACGAATTGTTCATGTCTAGTACGTTTCTATAGATGAAACTGTTCTAACTTTGTTCTTGGTTCACGCATATCATCACAATTTGGTTGGACGATCTCTGCTGTCTTCTGAGTGTTTCATGCATGCCGAATTAGGCATGCATGATACAATTGAGCAGAAGCTTATAACCTTAATTGGTTACATTTCTGCTACCACTGTTTTGTGGGATACCTGATCGCAGGAAAAGCTTCGGGAGAAAACCCTAAGAAAAATCTGCATCTTCTTCTGCCCTCAGTCATCTTGACCATGTCTTGCCCTTGAATTAGGGCAGTTGAAGATGAGAGAGTGAGGCTGACGTGAGTAATTCTCCTTCCTTATAACACAAGTCACTTTGTATTACTTTCCCATTCGTTACAACACCACTATCTACTATGAAGTGCACAATGGAAGGGCGGTGTCCTATTTCCTTGTACTAAGTGCAGCAGACAATTCCCGACTTGGATTGGCTTATTTAGCCATCTTTGAACACATGAAAACAGAGAATGCTGAAAAAGTGGTCTTCATCGATTACGATGGATGAACAACAACAACAACAACGCTACTACTAGTACAATAAATGCTAGTCTACTACTACTGCAACAGAATATATCTGTTGTGTAAAATTATAGAGGATGCTACTGTTGTTGAATGGCTACAATGAGTAACATTACTCTTTTTTGCACCCTGAAAAGGGCGTAAGTGGTGGGTTGCAAGTAGCTCTCCTCACACCTTAAGAGGGGGACGGCGTGGCCTAGTGTTTAAGTCGCATGGCTCACAACCAGAAGGTGCTGGGTTCGATCCCCATCACAGCACCGGCCGTTACCCCGGGGAAGCAAACCCTTAGAAAATGCAGGAGGAAGCAGACCCTTACGTAAAATGCATGCTGAAGTCGGATGCACTGTGCTGATAGGCGCAAAATAAAAACCACAGTGAGACGCACACCAGCCTTGGGGAATAGAGAAATAAGGCGAACGCAATAAAAAATTTAAAAAAATAAATAAAAAACACCTTAAGAGTGCTGATGAAGGTTTACCGAGTCCTTCAGGCGGGCGGATGTGCTATGCCTGGCTTTTCTACATGTTCCTCCTTCCTGCAGATCCCGTCACTTCTTCTCGTTAGTCAGACTGCCAATAAAATAGCCCTAGGAGACTTGAGGTGGGGTCTTGGCCAGTGTATTTTACCTGACCCTGACTAACACGTCGCTCAGTATGTTTTGTCTGACCAGACATTAGTCTCCTCTCCCCATTATAGGAGGTAATAGTTCAAATCTTTTATTGTGTACAAAGACTTCTCCAAGGTGTGAATATTAATTAGCCCAGTAAATATGTGAGAACTGGTTTAGACCCCGTATGAATAAAATTAGCAGCCACAGAGTATACTCCCCTTGGAGACCCTGGTTTTATGTGATGTAGCTGCTAGCCCTATGCAGAACTTTCTTTAGTTGACTTTCAGAACTTGCCTGGAAAGTTACAGTGGTCTTAATCTTTTCACCCTGGGTAGACCTCAAGTGAGACAGACTTACATACTAATTATTACATGAAATGTCAATAAGTATGTAATATGGAATACATTCTGTAGAATCCTGTATATGGAACATGGTCAGGTCAGGTCATCTTGTAACCAGTGAGGTACTTGGGGCATACATGAAGACATCCTCAGAACCCCACGCCCTCCCTCTCTATCGGCAGCCGCTGCCTGTGCCTCTTCTGCTCAAAGATTGCTCCATTCTTTTATGTTGTCCTCACACCTCTTTTTGGAACGGCCTCTTCGTCGTCTGCCTTGCACATTCTCGTGCAGGTTCGTATTGGCAAGACCATTTGATCTCGATATATGACCATACCAAGCAAGTTTTCTTCTTTTGACAGTTGCCAAAAGGTCTTCAAATGGCCCTATTACTATTGTGATTCTTTTATGGAATACAAGGTGACAAAATATTTGACGACAGCATGAAACCAGCGTTAAAACTAAAATACTAATGACGGTATGAAACCCCAAATACATGACAGTATGAAACTCCAAATATTTGACAGTATGAAACCTCAAATACTTGACAGTATGAAACCCCAAATACATGACAGTATGAAACTCCAAATATTTGACAGTATGAAACCCCAAATACATGACAGTATGAAACTCCAAATATTTGACAGTATGAAACCTCAAATACTTGACAGTATGAAACCTCAAATACTTGACAGTATGAAACCTCAAATACTTGACAGTATGAAACCTCAAATACTTGACAGTATGAAACCTCAAATACTTGACAGTATGAAACCTCAAATACTTGACAGTATGAAACCTCAAATACTTGACAGTATGAAACCTCAAATACTTGACAGTATAAAAACTAAAAAGCAGCTCACTGGATTCATTGGGACAGGCATCCTTCCACCTGGGTGGCTCATTCTCTGCATGGGACTCATTCCTGGGTGGCCTATAAAGACACACAAATTGAGAGAAATTGGTGATTATTAAATTACACGAACAAGCCAGAATTAACAGGACTCTTTGGTCACATTTCATTTTCTATATATATATATTCTTTGTGAATCATTGACCAGTGACTAATGAAGTTGTCACGGACCATCCTGAATGATGTCCATTGACCAGTGACTACCCTGAATGATGTCATCTTTCAGAGCAATAACAAACTCCTGTAGGCGAGCTAAGAGCAATTATGGTCAGGTGAAACATACTAATGAAGATCCTCCCTCAATTTCATGTAGTAGACCAAGCTATCTGACCAATGACATTTGGCATCAACACTGTAATCCTCACAATGGTCAGCTTACTGAGGGGCTGTGCATAGCACTAGAGTCAGGTGGACACCCCCCCCCCCCCCCCGAATTCAAGTATGCTTCGGAATGTAAGAAGACCCACTGTAACCCGCCACCAAAAAGATGTTATGAGTTAAACACCATTGGCATCTACAACAACTCCCTCTACTTTTCCCAGAATTGATTAGGTCATCCTTCACATGGTGCCCCCCCCCCCCCCCCCCCCCCATCTGGTTCATGATTTCCACTTTCAGCTTCCATAGTTCTATGTCAAGCTGTTTTAATTTGACCTCTCTTTTGCGTTCTTTCTTGTACATCTAATTAGACATGTCTTATGAAAACCGCATTTTAAACACTAGGAAAACAGAACATAAGCACATTGAAATTTGTGTACATAGCTAAGAAAAGAGAGAAATGGGTGTACATACATTCCATGGAAACAGAGCAAGGCAGACAAAGAAAGCAGTATTGTCTTTGTAATTTTATGATGTTCTCCAAGATACTCGTATTGAGTTCTTTAATTCTTGATAACTTTTCTCTGGAATTAGGTATCCCTGTGGATTCCGTGGTGAACCCGTCGGTCTCATGATCAGGTGGTGTGGGTTCGACTCCAGACTCCTCCGTCTTTTTCACGGGTACTTGATGCAGAGTCCCCTGCATCTCGTAGCCGCCCTGTCCTTGACTTGCCACTGGGGTCGGGCGGCACGAGATGAGAGAGTGAGGATAAAAAGTAGCGCAGTTAATCCTTATTAAAAAATAGCGCTAGCAAAATAAATTCTGCCATCCTCGTCTACGATGGACGGTGTCTTTTGCCTTTGCGTATCCCTGGGTATATAGAAATTGTAGGCCTGGGTTATTCTTGCTGTAGTGCAGGGCGAGGAGACCTCTCAGCTGGTTTACCAGTGCCAATACCCAACTCGTTGGCCCGGCTGCTATAACAGCATGTTTTGATGTGCACTGCCTGAAGTTGTGAATTTTGGGTCTGTCTACACCTGACCTTGATATGAGCAGGAACAAGATGGTTCACGGCAAGCTGACTTGCTGTGTATTTGTTAAGACATGTGCTCTACAGAGAGCTGAACAGGTTTGATGATCAAATCAAATCGCTACCACAACCGTAATACAGTGGTTAATCTATGCTTGGTAGGGAGCAATATGGAGTCAGGAAAACTGGCAGACTTGCTCTTGGAAGGGATGAAGATAAGATTGAAAAAATTGTCATTTGAAAGGAAGAAGATTAAACGAGTTAAGAAGAATGTTAAAATTATTCTTTGAAAGAAAGAAGATACAAAAAAAAAAAAAAAAGAAAAAAAAAAAAAAAAAGATTTAAAACATGTTTTGTTGTTGCTGAAAGTACTTCCTCCAAGAGTACCTTTCTGGGGAAATCTTCCAGTAGCCATGCAGGGTGGCCTCCACATCAGACATTGCTGCTTTTGGGAATATTTGAGTTTTCACCGAACTAGGTCTCAATTGGTGACTAACTCTCTTCCCTAACTATAAGTTAAGTGCCAATTTTACAGTTGGGTAGCCTGAAGCGTGAGTCTTCAAGTATAGTAGTAATATTACTAATACTGGTATGAAAACTAGTTAATTTAGGTTGAAATTAAATAAGCTTCAACTTAGAACCACACAATTCGCATGGGCCTAAACACATTTGTCCTTGATGTAACAAATATAGGCATACGTTTCCAAGTTTTGTGAGACTTTGGTATCATTTCTTAAAAGGAGGCGTCCAAGCTTTATATAGCTCAAGGCTTCATAAGTCTAAATTCGTCTAACCTTAAACCCCTGAGCAGAGTATATGATCGCACCTCCCCTACCCTACTTTTGCCTTCATTATCTGTATACCAGGTTACCATGTACAGTTGGGTAGACTGAAGCGCAATTCTTCCAGTACATTACTAAACATATACTTATACATTTAAGAGTGATGCCGAAACACCCCTGTCCCCAATTCCACCCTTATACAAAGCCAGATAGTCATTTACAGTCCCTGTACCACACCAGTGACAGCTTTCATGACATTACTATTAGTTAAGTACACTGCTTGCCAAATGGGGTGCCTATTTACAACTGGGTAGACTACTGTCTGTCTCCAGTACAGTACAGTTATGAACAGTGATGCCCCGCTTCTCCGCCCAGTCCGCAGATGGCAGGCACTGTCTGCAGTCACGTCCTGAGAGGGGACTAAGCCAAGAAACGGAGAGACCAAGCGAGGTTGGCTGACGACCAGCGAGCGAGACACGCACGTCAGCCCAGGCCTGGTAGCGGTAAGCAAGTCGGGTTATACAGATCGCACTGTGCATGCACTATACTCCAGGAACCATTCTTGGGGCACAGAAATAAATTTGTGTGGGAAATATGAAATGAAAACTGCTTGTTGGAAATACAATAATTTTAATGTTTCTGGTTTTGTCTATTTGCCACAACTACGTGTTCGGGAAACACAAAGAAGCACGTACAACTGGCATTCAAGAGTTAGCAATGTGCACGAAGCTGGAATTGAATATTTGTTGAGCATTCGTGGAAAATGAGTTGTTTTGTTGCAATTTCGCTTATTTTCCAATGGATTTCAGACGTCAAGAATAACACCGAAGTCATGTGAGTTATTCTGTTATTAGTGTTGCGGTTGTGACGTGATTACATTGATCAAACAGTGTATGTGCAGGCGATTGTTTATAGAAATGTGTCTATGCTTGCAACAATACAGAAGATAATAAAAAATGATAGCTAGATATCAACTTGCATGGACAAACTAATCCACGTGATAAACTAATAATCAGAAACTTCAGAAAACAAATATATAATGTAGAAATATCAAAGACTTGTACAAAATGAAAACTCTTGAATAACTTCCAACAAAGGAGCAAAGATAAAAGAAAAATACATTTGTCCCCTAATGCAATATGAAAAGAAACGAAGAAGAAAAAAATCACTTAGTTAATGGCTTTACTTTCTCTGATTTGTAGCGATCGCAACAACATGACATTCGTTTTGATGGGAGTTAACGGTTTTTTATGCCCACCACTTTGTCGATAACCCTGATGGAAATGTGATTATTTTCTCCTTTACTTGAAAGCATGGCCCGAGGGGGGTAGGGAGAAACAGAATACAGTGAAGGGTTGAGAATGAACTAGAAAAGATATGGGGGGGGGGGAGCCTTGCAGTGGAGTAGCCTAAGTTTGGATCTGTTCTTAAGGAGGCCACAGGTATAATATTAATTTGAACGTGTATTCTACCACCTGCTTATCTCATGCCCTACTCTACCTAGATGTAAATCGGTACATGACTCGGGGAAGACAAGGCCGCGAGGAGGGTGATAATTCCCTAAATAAAATAAAAAAGGTTAGACATAGGTTAGGTGCAAAGAAATCTTTAACTATCTTGGCAATGATGGGTACAAAGAGGTCTTTATCTTGGCAATGATAGGTACAAAGAGGTCTTTATCTTGGCAATGATAGGTACAAAGAAGTCTTTAACTATCTTGACAATGATAGGTACAAAGAAGTCTTTAACTATCTTGACAATGATAGGTACAAAGAAGTCTTTAACTATCTTGACAATGATAGGTACAAAGAAGTCTTTAACTATCTTGACAATGATAGGTACAAAGAAGTCTTTAACTATCTTGACAATGAAGTGTGACTGCTACAGGACGGTATTTACACTTTGAAACAAAGTTCCATGGTGGAGCACATACATTGGGTACTCATAAAGAAAGTCAAGTTTATATGTCTGTCCTCCAACATGGGGAGGGTGAAGTCTCATATAAAGAAAGTCAAGTTGGTCTGTCTGTGCTCCCCATATAGAGAGGGAGTAGAATTCTTTAGAATGTTAAGTTGGTCTGTCTGTGCTCACCAAATGGGGAGGGAGTAGAATCTCATATAAAGAAAGTCAGGTTGGTCTGTCTGTCCTCCTACATAGAGAGAGAGTTAAATCTCACATAAAGAAAGTCAGGTCGGTCTGTCTGTACTCTCCATATAGGGAGGGAGTAGAATTCTTTAGAATGTCAAGTTGGTCTGTCTGTGCTCACCATATAATGAGGGAGTAGAATTCTTTAGAATGTCAAGTTGGTCTCTTAGCATACGTTGACGTCGGGGATAACGTATAGATTACAAAATACACTAGTTTCAACTTTTTTCTATTTTGGGTGGCTCCCATTTACAGCTGGGTAGACTTTTATGAGATTGGTGCATGAACATAGCACCTTAGTCGCAAGAAGTAACAGCTCTAACTTCTCTGAAGTAAGTATTTTAATTTTAATTTGGCATCAACGCCCCAAAGGACGTCAAGAACCACAACTTCAACCATCGTACAATGAGTCTGTGTCCCAGTTCTTGCAGTGGTGGTGTCTGTTGTAATTGTTTTACATGATGAGGTTGCCGTATCTTTTACGACATACTTAGAAGGTCATAGTTGTCTTATTCTCTGCCGTCCGGGCACCACTGGGGTGGTGTTGTAAGCATAGATGTAGGTAATTAAGGGACGCTACGCTTCAACAAATGTACTCGTGTATGCACGCTCCGCCATTACTGATGTGATATGATATTCTGAAAGAAATGTGATTAGCGTCTTCTTTAATTGAAATCAGTCGCCTCAAGACTTTTTGTAAGGGCCAGAGAGACGGACAAGAACAGGAGTCTAGCGAAAAGATGAGGAGTGAACGAAGACGAGGAGTGAACGAAGGAGGAGTGAATGTTTCTTCTAAACTTTATCGGGGTTGCGGCGGGGTTAAACTGTAGCGGGATAGGAGATATGAAAAGGAAGTGAAAGTGATGGAAAAGGGACAGTGGGAGGGAAGATAGACAGATGAAAGTGAGGCGGGTGGGTAGGTGGAATACAGTGCTGGAACAAGATACAGGACTCATGTTTTGAAAGACAAACTTTGCGTTATGAATAAAAAAAAGGAGGGTTGTCGTGTCATGGATATAATAGGGTTGTCGTAGCATGGATAAAATAGGGTTGTCGTGTCATGGATAAAATTGGGTTGTCGTACCATGGATAAAATTGGGTTGTCGTACTATGGATAAAATTGGGTTGTCGTACTATGGATAAAATTGGGTTGTCGTAGCATTGGTTATAATAGGGTTGTCGTACTATGGATAAAATTGGGTTGTATCCTGGATAAAATAGGGTTGTCGTATCCTGGATAAGATAAGGTTGTCGTACCATGGATATAATAGGGTTATCGTAGCATGGATAAAATAGGGTTGTCGTACCATGGATAAAATTGGGTTGTTGTACTATGGATAAAATAGGGTTGTCGTATCATGGATGAAAAGGGTTGTATCCTGGATAAAATAGGGTTGTCGTATCCTGGATAAGATAAGGTACAGTAGTATGGACTAGATAGGGTTGTATTATCGACGGGACCGAGTTACCGTGTTATGTATACGACAGACGGATGCGATAGAGTTGCCGTGTTATGGATACGACAGACGGTTGCGATAGAGTTGCCGTGTTATGGATACGACAGACGGATGCGATAGAGTTGCCGTGTTACGGATACGACAGGCGGATGCGATAGAGTTGCCGTGTTATGGATACGACAGACGGATGCGATAGAGTTGTCGTGTTATGTACGAGTTGGCATACTATGGATAATATAAGGTTAGCGTGTATATGGGGAGGAAGACTAACGTCTGGGCAGGAAAAACATACTGGCCAAGACCCTCACCTTGGCTTCTTTGTAGCCCTCCCTGGAAACGGGCTGTTTTCATAGCGGCCTGGTTAGCGAGGCGAGGGATGGACGTGATCCCCGTTGTAGTGAGTGGCACGCATATGAAGCTAAACGTAGCACAACCGCCCGGAAGAACCCGGTTCACCTTCATCAGCACTATTATATTACTCATTACTATTATATTGTATTCCATTAATTTAGAGGATTTTAGATGTTTCTGTTGTAGTTTGTAGATACACTTTCAAATGTCATATGTTAATTCTCATTTTCTGGGGAACTGAGATGCTCGGAATGTGAGGAAAGCTACCGCAACCCGCCACTTAACGTCCTTTTCAGGGTGCACAAAAGAGTAACTCTTCTTCTTCTTCGTACGCTGTCAAACGTCAACCTAGCAAAGAGTAACTCACCGTGGGCAAACAACAGCGTATACATGGATGGGATCAAGATGCTGAGAAGCGCATGAGCTGTAGTGGCCAGTTACCCATAGCTGTGTAAGCTAGCGTCAGGGCCAGCGACCCATAGCTGACTGCTAGCGTCAGGGCCAGCGAACCAGAGTTGACTGCTAACGTCAGGGCCAGCGAACCATAGCTGACTGCTAGCGTCAGGGCCAGCGAACCATAGCTGACTGCTAGCGTCAGGGCCAGCGAACCAGAGCTGACTGCTAGCGTCAGGGCCAGCGAACCAGAGTTGACTGCTAGCGTCAGGGCCAGCGAACCATAGCTGACTGCTAGCGTCAGGGCCAGCGAACCATAGCTGACTGCTAGCGTCAGGGCCAGCGAACCAGAGCTGACTGCTAGCGTCAGGGCCAGCGAATCAGAGCTGTCAAGACACTTCTACGCGGTGATCCTGGATACCAGGCTGCAACAGAGCAGACTGACTAAGGAGTAGGGATCGAAGAGGGAGGGGGGCGGCTAACCCGGTACCTAAAAATGTCATGCTGAAGTCAGATGTGTTGACCGAAATTTGCAAATGTCGCAGCCAAGCTGTAAACTGTGATACAACGCATTCCGTTCTGCGGACTACATCCTGCTAACAAAGCCCTATTCAGGGCTGGAGTTTGTGAACGAAGGAAGAAGAAGAGAGTTGACGTACACTTGGATAAGATTGTGGTGTTAATAAGATGAGATTATTGTGCTGTGAATAAGATGTGATTATTGTGCTGTGAATAAGATGGAATCACTGTGTTATTAATCAGACAGGACATATGTCCATAAACGCCACAGATTATGAAAAGCTGGTTGTCAGAAATAATCGAACGCCTTCTTGGCCTTCAGTCGCTATCTGGCAAGGAAGAAGACAGATAAAAGATGTAATCTCAAGCCCAACCACTCAACCCCGTCACACATTCTACTGGTTTGTCTCTTGAGTTAATGGAAAACTCGACTTCTAGAGGCTTGTTTTACGATGTTCAGTTTCGATTTTCAGAGTACTCCTGTTTCATACAGCAGAACCGCTAAAGAGAAAACAACATGCTGGCCTGGTATCTTTGTAGAGACATGGTAAAGGTGGAGGGGGGCGTGTCTGGGCGGCTCTATTTTCATGGTCTAATTGTCTGTGTTGTTATCTTATGTTATAAAGAATCGAAATCGCTGGGCGCCCCAGACCAATATGTGTTCAGTGTCTGAGTAAATGTTGATGGGTATCTATACGGATGAATTCTGTTACCTGTTAGTTGTGAACACTTATGGTTGTGAACACTTGTGGTTGTGAACGCTTATGGTTGTGAGCGCTTATACGCAGTTGGTTGTAAACACTTATGGTTGTGAACGCTTATGGTCGTGAACACATGGTTGTGAACACTTATGGTTGTGAACGATTATACTCAGTTGGTTGTAAACACTTATGGTTGTGAACACTTGTGGTTGTGAAGACTTGTAGTTGTGAAGACTTGTAGTTGTGTAGACTTGTGGTTGTGAAGACTTGTAGTTGTGAAGACTTGTAGTTGTGAAGACTTGTGGTTGTGAACGCCTTTGGTTGTGAACACATGGTTGTGAACGCTTATGGTTGTGAACACTTTTGGCTGTGAACGCTTATGGTTGTGAATACTTATGGTTGTGAACACTTTTGGTTGTGAACGCTTATGGTTGTGAACGCTTATGGTTGTGAACACTTATGGTTGTGAACGATTATGGTTGTGAACACTTATGGTTGTGAACACTTATGGTTGTGAACACTTATGGTTGTGAACACTTATGGTTGTGAACACTTATGGTTGTGAACACTTATGGTTGTGAACACTTATGGTTGTGAACGATTTTGGTTGTGAACGCTTATGGTTGTGAACACTTATGGTTGTGAACACTTCTGCTCTGTTCACGGTGTAAGCATTTTTTGCACATTTATCGCTACAGTCAGAGTGCTATTTGGGACATATGAAAAGACACTATACTTTATTGAAAACGATACTGGATAGGATGGTTGAAGGTCGGCGGACAAGAGGCGGGCAGCGCTATAAATGGGAGAGCAGACGGCCTCTCACCACGTTCTACAGCTTTCTCACACTCTATTTCGTATAACTGTCCAACAACCACACTCTTACTCAACTCTAACATATGCCCTCGGGGTGATGCCCTTCCATTGTACTTTGGTTGGGTTGACCTGAGACCTACCTAACTTTGGTTGGGTTGACCTCTGAGACCTTCTTAACCTAGCATAGGTACATACAGACGCACACATGCATCCAAGCACTGGTTAATACTTAGAGGCATACGCCCACCACGAGTACCATTCCAGGACAAGGTCTATGGAGGTACCATTAACTGCAGGCTGACTAATCATTGCGTTCTTTAAGATATTCTGTAGTCGGCTCTGAAATGGCAACAAGATGCCATCCCATCTCTGACTCCCCCAACTGTATACGTGAGATGATTCGCGGTTCGTTCCAAGCGGAGCGTAAGGCCATCACTACAGCTAGCCCTCTTTACAGGAAGCAAATATTCAAGAATTACAGCAGCTGTTTCAATGGCGACGGTTTTACCTGATATGTCGCTAGTTCTAGGAACAGCACACCACTTTTCAGCCGTCCTTTGCGGGGTAAGTCGGTTAAAAACTGATTTGGGATAGCTCAAAAATGTAGTTGGTAATTTAAATGTGTCATCAGGTGGCAGTAACATCCATATTTGTGGTTATTGTAGCTAGATGCTAGGTGTCGCATGTACGTGTGTAGCTAGCATGAAAAATGGCGTCGGTGCTCACAGAGTGTACAATTAAAAACAGCGTGATGTTTTTGGGGTTTTTTAAATCTTTTTTTTGTGTGCAATACTTTCTGCAAATAATATTCACAAGGAAATGTCTCTTGTTTAAGGTGAGAAATGTTTGTCGGCGTAAAGCGGTGCATAACTGGGTACAAAGATTTGCTCACAAATTGATGATGAAGCCCAATCTGTTCGTACTGCTCAGATTGCAACAGAAGTATCCGTTCGACGCGTGGAAGAGATGAGACGAGCTGATAGGCGAGTAAAGATAAACAGTGTAACGACTTCAATACGGTATTCCCATAGTTCATTCTACATCATAAATGCATGGTCCCACCTTGGCGGGACACGTTTCGCAAGTGACGAAGATCGAAGATGTGAACGTGAAGAAGTATCCGTTCGACGCGTGGAAGAGATGAGACGAGCTGATAGGCGAGTAAAGATAAACAGTGTAACGACTTCAATACGGTATTCCCATAGTTCATTCTACATCATAAATGCATGGTCCCACCTTGGCGGGACACGTTTCGCAAGTGACGAAGATCGAAGATGTGAACGTGAAGAGCAAATGTGGCTGAGACAGCAGACATATGCTGCATGTTTTGGTGCACTGATATAGCGATGGATAAGTGTATCAATGGTTGAAATTATATGGGAAAATGAGGGACAATGTAACTGCGGTAATAAATGGTTTTCAAGTTCTTATCTCATTCGGTTTTAAATAGCCATTTGTGATTTATTTACTGGCGGCTCTCGTACAGCACGCTAGGAAGGTTACAGTTGTCTTATTCTTTAGAACCTCGGCACCATTCTGGTGACGGTATGTGTATTGTAAACGTATTCCTGTATGCGTTTTCGTAAATTAAAATACACCACGGAAAGTTGTCAATGCAGCCTTTAGCACGATCTGTTTTACAATCGGCCTTTTATAATATCGCTTGAACTAGTCCTATCTGACAGTTAATCTCGAGCCACAAGCTACGCGACGCTCGCACAAGCTAAATAAACAATGACGTGTCGGTTTCAATCTTCTCCCCTACTGGGCATTTGCAGTGCTAGATTGTGAAATTCTCAACACGAAATTGTATGCACAAAATGCTTGCAATCTGAAAATATTAATGGTGACTGAAAAAGCATAACAGATTAAAATGCAGCTTTGCGTAAGAAAAGAAACAGACGAGACCGGCAAAATTAATATACTAAAATGTTAATATGACACGGGTTTGGCCTGATTAAAATGCAGCTTTGCGTAAGAAAAGAAACAGACGAGACCGGCAAAATTAATATACTAAAATGTTAATATGACACGGGTTTGGCCTGATTAAAATGCAGCTTTGCGTAAGAAAAGAAACAGACGAGACCGGCAAAATTAATATACTAAAATGTTAATATGACACGGGTTTGGCCTGATTAAAATGCAGCTTTGCGTAAGAAAAGAAACAGACGAGACCGGCAAAATTAATATACTAAAATGTTAATATGACACGGGTTTGGCCTGATTAAAATGCAGCTTTGCGTAAGAAAAGAAACAGACGAGACCGGCAAAATTAATATACTAAAATGTTAATATGACACGGGTTTGGCCTGTCTATCGATGCGAATGCTGCAGAAAGAAAATCCTGGCGATCAGCGGTGAAAGGGTCGGTTATAACAACTGGGGTATTAGGAACGGAGGTAAAACAGAAATAGTCTAATCGTTCCTCTTCTATCATAGAGTTGTACGGGTATTTCACGCTATTTCTTGTGGCATTTTCATTGCTGTAGGGGATGGAGTAGTCTATGCCCAACCCTCCTTCTCGCCTCCTACAACATGGTTTGACATTTGATATTTTCCACTGAAACAGAATACGTGATTAAATTAATTTAAATACAATCCAGCTTAGCTTTTTTTAGCTCCACACAGAGCAAAGGTATTCAAGCGTTGACATGGCCATATTATATATATCGACGTTTTTGTTGCTTTAAGGAAATGATAATACGACGACAAGAGGGTAACTCATAGGCTAGTAATGAGACAGCATGACGGAAACAATCGCAAAGGCAAGGATAATTAGAGCACATAGAAAACATACACACACACACACACCAGACAGCTTAACGGAAACAATCGCAAAGGCAAGGATAATTAGAGCACATAGAAAACACACACACACACACACACACACACACACACCAGACAGCTTAACGGAAACAATCGCAAAGGCAAGGATAATTAGCGTCAGGATCTGTAAATCAGAGCTGTCATGACCCTTCTACACCTCTACGAGGATAACAGTGCAATAGAGCAGACTGACTAAAGAGAAGGGATCGAAGACGGAAGGCAACCCGGGACTCAACAATGCTTGCTGAAGTCGGATATGTCGGACCGAAAGGTGCAAATATCACAGTCAAGCTGTAAACAAAAACACAACGCATTACGTTCTGCGGACTACATCCTGCTACTTCCAAATCCCTTATCAGGGCTTGGTAACTGGGAGATTGAGAACGAACGTAGAAGGAAATATCTTGGTTCAGACAATGGTCAAGCAGTAACACACATTTACTTATTCCGCGATTACAAATAAAGTTAGCTAAAACACCGCCGTAAACGCAGAAGGAGGTAATCGATGTTGCATGAAAACTATTTTCTGCTTGGATGCTTGATATGAGAAAATGACAAGCAACACAGTCACGCTGAGCCAGTCTGGAAATCTTGCTACCCGGGTGAAATATACATGATGAATGAAAATAGATGGGATCTTAACACCAAACAGAAAATGTCATTTAATGTATTCTAATAACCATTTTTAGAAGCAATAAATATAAAGACAGCCATGTTGGTATGAAAACGAGTGCGAAAATGAGACCCGGTGGTAACTTCAACAATAACGCTTCAACTATAACGATTTATCATTACCTGGACGTGAAGAATTTAGATCACGTGTTTGAATAACAGACCACCAACAATCAGAGCAGACACCTAATATGTTGCTTTCGTCTCTGTAGTTCAGCTCTCAAATCATCACAACTATTGCTTAGTATGTCTCACCCTAGCTCAGCCATCAAATCATCATAACTATTGCCCTCGCCAGTCTATCGTCATCATAGCTCAGCTATCAAATCATCATAACTATTGCCTAGTCTATCTCATCATAGCTCAGCTCTCAAATCATCACAACTATTGCCTTTGTCTATATCATCATAGCTCAGCCGTCAAATCACCACAACCATTGCGCTCACCTGTCTTATCCTAGCTCAGCCGTCAAATCACCACAACCATTGCGCTCACTTGTCTCACCCTAGCTCAGTCATCAAATCATCACAACCATTGCGCTCACCTGTCTCATCCTAGTTCAGCCATCAAATCATCACAACTATTGCCTTCGTCTATATCATCATAGCTCAGCCGTCAAATCACCACAACCATTGGGCTCACCTGTCTCACCCTAGTTCAGCCATCAAATCATCACAACTATTGCCTTCGTCTATATCATCATAGCTCAGCCGTCAAATCACCACAACCATTGCGCTCACCTGTCTCACACTAGCTCAGCCGTCAAATCACCACAACCATTGGGCTCACCTGTCTCACCCTAGCTCAGCCATCAAATCATCACAACTATTGCCTAGTAGGTCTCACCCTAGCTCAGCCACCAAATCATCACAACCATTGCGCTCACCTGTCTCATCCTAGCTCAGCCATCAAATCATCACAACCATTGCGCTCACCTGTCTCATCCTAGCTCAGCCATCAAATCACCACAACCATTGCGCTCACCTGTCTCACCCTAGCTCAGCCGTCAAATCACCACAACTATTGCCCTCTTCTGTCTCACCATATGGTATCATTCCCCAGTTTGGAGTCGGTCATGATCTGATTCTGTCCACCTCATGGAGTCAACATTCGTGTAAAACATATCCTACTGTTTGTTCTCATCAAATGGGTTAATGTCTGTGTTACGATTTTTAAAATTTGTTTAACATACTGTGTCTGCAGGGGTCGGTTCGTAGCCAGAAGATTGCCCCTTGATCTTTTCTTTTCTTGGTAAGTATTAGTATGCTTCTGTTATTTCAGATTATGAATGAAGCCGATGAAAAAGAAACCATTGCTATTATCATGCAACATATCACTATCTAGGTATCGGCGTGGGTGGAGCGCGTTCCATAGAATTGATATTACGTAACTAAACCTGGTTCCTGTCAGGACACAAGGTCAGTTTATATGGGGGAGGAAACAATAAAATTACTGACATCTCCAAGCCCATTGTAAAAGACGACCACTGCATATCAAAGCGCGTTGTAAAAGACAAATAAAGTGAGGGGTGATGGGGTGAGGGTGGCAAAGCGGTTAGTACCAAGGCGCTCAACCCAAACTTGATTACGTTCAGATTCATGAAAAAGAAAGGTCGTATCCCCTATGGTAAGTAAACACATTAACAAAATTCGTGTTGAAATAGGATGAAGTGGTTAGTTAGTCGCAAGACAACTCACTCTGCATTAATTAAACAATAAAGCGAACAAGAAAGACATGTAACTATTTGATAGAAGAAAATGAAAACGGGCAAGTTCACCATTGACCTCGCACATACCCCAATAAACAAGGTGACAAGGTTGTAAGTCACCTCCGCTAAAAACAGTAAACGTCCTTGATACAGCTAAATAAACACATAAATAAATCCTTCTCCTAAAGCCAAGAGCTACCACTGACAAACGATTTCCTTGATTTGCGTGAGAGTAGACTGTTTAACCAGCTGCCCTGTAGGCGTTTCCATGAGAAAGGAAAGTTAGACGAGGGTCGCATTGTGGGAAGAAAACAGTTTGAGGATCAACATATCCAACAAAGTACGTATGGGGAGACGACCATCAGGAGATGTATTAAGCCTCCAGGAAACGTCAATGTGAATAATAAAGATTACAGGAAACGTGTGCTTTTAGTAAAGACATGATTTGCTAGTCATTTTCAGTTGAACTGTTAAATGTCGCCCATGAAGGCTTTTTGTTCGTAGCTTTGGTAGCGTTCATGTTAAAAAAAAAAATCCGACGCGATATCTAAGCCATACTAGTACGTGCTGCAATATGTTTTTCCTTTTAGTTGGAAGTCAATATGTCCTCGCAGTTGCCACATAATGTATACTGCATCCATTTAGCCTCGCCACATTATGGACCCCGAATCCCCTCGCCACATTATAGACCGCGCATTCCCTCGCCATAGTATGGACCCCGCATTCCCTCGCCACATTATGGACCCCGCATCCCCTCGCCACATTATGGACCCCGCATCCCCTCGCCACATTATGGACCCCGCATGGCCTCGCTACATTATGGACCCCGCATGGCCTCGCTACATTATGGACACTGCATCCCCTCGCCACATTACGTACACTGCATCCCCTCACCACATTATGGACACTGCATCCCCTCACCACATTATGGACACTGCATCCCCTCACCACATTATGGACACTGCATCCCCTCACCACATTATGGACACTGCATCCCCTCACCACATTATGGACACTGCATCCCCTCACCACATTATGGACACTGCATCCCCTCACCACATTATGGACACTGCATCCCCTCACCACATTATGGACACTGCATCCCCTCACCACATTATGGACACTGCATCACCTCGCCACATTACGTACACTGCATCCCCTCACCACATTATGGACACTGCATCCCCTCACCACATTATGGACACTGCATCCCCTCACCACATTATGGACACTGCATCACCTCGCCACATTACAGACACTGCATCCACTCGCCACAGTATGCACACTGATTCCCTTGCCACATTACGTACACTGTATCCACTTGCCACATTACGTACACTATATAACTTGAACGTGAAAATCTGTGTCTAAATGTGCTCCATGGCCGGGTCAGGGATCTCACGACTGAAACGAGAGTGCTGGATAATATTCCTATGAAGATAAACGTCAAAACCAGATGATTTGTCTGGGTAAAATCAATGCCTGGACATCACGAGAATGTTATCCCAGACACAGTTATATACAACCATTTCTCGATTTACCTACACCGGAATAAATTGTTTAGCTTACAAATCTAATCCTCGTTCAGTGGAACAAGTCAATTACATCACGTGGGTGAAGCCAAGTTTATTAATCTCAGCACACCAAAGAGTGAAATTGTCAGTCCCAGCTAATTAGCGAATTTCTTTTACAAGTCATAAGCCTTCAGGCAAGTCCACAACCCCCCCCCCCCCCCCCCCCCCCCAAATAAGTATATGTATTATTTTGAGTACTATATTTCAAAATAAGCGATTGACAGTTATCATTCGAAGTCGCTCACAGAGCATTTTTAAATATAAATCTTGACGTTTCTTTCGTGGCATGTCCCAGTGGCTCTTTTAACATCCCTAGGCTTAACTCAGAAAATGAACCGAGGTCCTACTGGCTGTAGTGCAATACAAGACTCTTCAGTAAGTGCAGTACCAGGTGACACATCCTGTTTCCAGGAGCGCGTCGTGGGCGGAGTTTGATCTTCATCAGTATGTTTCACCTGACCCTGATGTTACTCTTCACTCCCACCTTGATCAGTATGTTTCACATAACCCTGATGTCACTCTTCACTCCCACCTTGATCAGTATGTTTCACCTGACCCTGATGTCACTCCCACCTTGATCAGTATGTTTCACCTGACCCTGATGTTACTCTTCACTCCCACCTTGATCAGTATGTTTCACCTGACCCTGATGTCACTCCCACCTTGATCAGTATGTTTCACCTGACCCTGATGTCACTCTTCACTCCCACTTTGATCAGTATGTTTCACATAACCCTGATGATACTCTTCACTCCCACCTTGATCAGTATGTTTCACCTGACCCTGATGTCACTCTTTACTCCCACCTTGATCAGTATGTTTCACCTGACCCTGATGATACTTTTCGATCTCAATGCTACAAGCTGTGTTTGACGGATACATTTTGTGTTTGACGGCTAAAATTTGTGTTCGACGGCTAAAATCTGTGTTTTGTGGTTGGATGCTGTGTTTGACGATTAAAATCTGTGTTTGACATTTACAATTGGTTAAAAAGCTGTGGTTGACGGATAAAATCTGTGTTTTGTGGTTAGATGCTGTGGTTGACAGTTAAAATCTGTGTTTGACCGCTAAGACCAGATGTTCCATGATAATGACGCTTGGTTCGAATGGCTTTGAAACCAACTCGGCATCTTAGCATCTAGCCAATATTTATATACCGACCTTTTCAATTAGCGATGCTTTATCGTTAAACGAGGGACTTAAGAGATGTTTATATTATTCAAATGTTTTGTGACACTTCCTGTGTAATACTTTCTTCGTTGCGCCAGTTTTTGTGACGCTTCCTGTGTAATACTTTCTTCGTTGCGCCAGTTTTGTGACGCTTCCTGTGTAATACTTTCTTCGTTGCGCCAGTTTTGTGACGCTTCCTGTGTAATACTTTCTTCGTTGCGCCAGTTTTGTGACAATTCCTGTGTAATACTTTCTTCGTTGCGCCCGTTTTGTGACACTTCCTGTGTAATTCTTTCATCGTCGCACCAGTAGTGTGACACTTTCTATGTCGTGTCCTTTTCACTTCAGCCTGGGCCACCATTACAGTTGGCCTTCTTCCAGGAACCCAGCAGCAAAGCATTTTGTGCACTCGCAGTGATGGTTTCTGTACAAGTTTTAACTCGACACGAATATGTTGTTAGCCGAATGCAACACACTCTTAAGTCACCTTTTACAACATATTTAGAGGTGCAGTGATGCTATTCTTTCCTCCTCAGGATCCAGTAATACTTCAGTCATGGTTACTACGTACAATGTTAGCCTACATGTTAAATTCATTCATGTCCACATACTTGCATTTTTCATGAACGTAACATAAACAAGCCCAAATGAACGTGTCGCTATGGCATTCTCAGCTCATTCACTTCCTTATGCATTCCAGTCCAACAATATATTCCTTCCATTTTCCTTTCGGTACACACCCACTTTCCAGACTCAGCCTAAAGCTCGGAAATAAACGAGACTCAAGGAAGTCAAGTTCAATGAAGCCACGTGATCATTCCACGCTTTATTACCATTAGGACGGAGCATGAATAGTTCAAACCCTTTTGATGGCGACATGTTTTGAAACATGCCATTACAACCACGCGAGGATGGCACAACTGAAAGAGGGCTTAAAAACCAGTTTCAGTTTCCAGAAAAAGGTCCTTCTGTTTGATGCATTGTGTTCGGTATCGCCATGCCAAATATTTGTGTTTGGTGTAGTCAAACCCACAAGCGCATAGATCGTGAATCGTCCATGCATCCATAGACTTTGATTACAGAAGTTATGGGAATGGAAGTTATCCAGAAGGCAGCCGGCGTGCAAATTATATATAACGCATTAAGAACAGATTCTCTAGGTAATAAAAAATTATTTTAAATGAACAGAAAAAAGTAATTAAAATACAAATGTATTTAACGCTTCGCATTTGCCATGCGCTCGAGAATACAGGGGAAAAGTAATTTAATAGGTTGTTTCTGAACATTGCAGACATAGATGTTATGAAGATAACTACCCATACATTTTGTTGATACAGGGTGGTGGGGAGGCGGGAGTCCATGGAATATCTGCTTTAGAGATGGCAGAAAAAAGCACACAGATTGACGAATAAAAGTGCGATATAGAAGCCAAGGCGGGGGAAGCTAAAATATAGTGTTCTGGTGTAACGTGAGATTTAAGTTTCGTGGTATGTGCACTGGCTGCATGCTTTCAATGCGCGCCATTTATTTCAGTAACCAATACTGAAAAGGAATATGTTTTTGAAAGGAAATCCGATAATATCACCAACCAGAGTTTCAACACCCCCCCCCCCCCCCCACAAATATTTTAATCGTTTCACTTTTTTTTCTTTCGTTCAAATGTTAGGTTTGGTACATTACACATGTTTTGTAAGACAGTCAGATTGTTAAATAGCTTGATGAATCTGCGGTTACATTTATGTATGTCTGGGTATGAACATACAGCAGCGAATAAGCTGACTGCAGCCAGCGACTTGTAGTTGACCAAGACCCGATTCCGTCTCCTAATGGTCGACATTGAAAACAGACTGCACTCGTGTGGTCTAAGAGAATAGGTATCACTTGTACCACACTGATACAACGCCTTCGATACTGATGGACTGTTTTAAGTGCAATATACCGTGTTCAATCTTTAAAGTTACCATTTATGACCTAGCTTTATCCCATATATTAATACACACATTTCATTTGTATTGACATAAACACGAATGACTGCTGAACAAGGCAAACGCTGTAAATTTGGCAGTAAGTATGTTACTTTTCACGTAGTAATACAACAATGGAAGGCTGCATAAAAATAGCTGGAAATGTCTATATTTTTTATTGATAAAGTTTTGTGGGGATTTTTTCCCTTCTAAATTTAGAGTGGTATCCGGTAATGTACATTGAATGAAACCATAGCGGATCAGGCGGGAAATGATGCAAGAAATAACAAATGGCGGAGATGCCTCGCTTGAATGTTTTTGTGCAACAACTAACCGTTGGTAAATATATCTGCTTTTGTTTGCGAGTCGAGATTATCTATCGGTTCGGCTGTCTTTTCAAAGCCCACAGACAGTATTCTGAGACTCATTCTCAGCAGAGTGAATCCTACATTCGTGCGTGCAAGCGTAGCCCATATTTGGTTCAAAAGAAAACATTCAGTCTGAGTGTCCGTTCTGACAAGTCAAGAGTGAACACTGTTGATATCATAGCCAGTCGTAGATTATCAGATAAGGCAGCTAGCGTGAGTTGCATGTAGACGCGAATATAGATGGCATCTGCAATATTGGAAAATTAATATATTCTGGATATAGCAAAGATTACGTTTTAAAAATAGTGTATAATGTTTACAAATACATGATATGCGGCCTCAAATGTGCAGGCCGATAAGATGTTCTTGTTTGATTCATGCTTTTTGTCTGCGCCGAGATGTGATATGTTTGAAAAGGGAGCAAAGAATAGTAACAATCCAACGTCGCAGACATGTTATAAGGAGAGGCTGACTACCCTATCATGTTGAAAATGTAAGCCACATGGATAAAAGAATACATGACCTACACCGTGTGGTGGTTTATCAGGTTGATAGGGGATGAAGATTAACCTCTGCTCAGGCAAAATATACTGATCGACATGTTAGTCAGTGTCAGGGAAAACATACTGTTCGGGCATGTTAGTCAGGGTCAGGCAAAACATACTGTTCGGGCATGTTAGTCAGGGTCAGGCAAAACATACTGATCGGACATGTTAGTCAGGGTCAGGCAAAATATACTGATCGGACATATTAGTCAGGGTCAAGCAAAACATACTGATCGGACATGTTAGTCAGGGCCAGGCAAAACATACTGATCGGACATGTTAGTCAGGGTCAGGCAAAACATACTGATCGGAAATGTTAGTCAGGGTCAGACAAAATATATCGGCCAAGACCCTCACCTCGACTGCTCAGTAGTCCTCCCTGGAAACGGGCTGTTTTTTATGGCATACTGGCTAACCAGGCGAGGGATATGCGTAGCATGAATGCAGTTATTTGAAAGGTTGTTTCTTTAGCAATGGTTTTTAATATAGTGAGGTTGCCAGCCAGATGCACAACCCCACCTAATCGTCTCTTATGTATGCTGCTGCTTGAGATGATGTGTTAAATGCCTAATTTTACTAGATCTCTTCTAGTTTTGTTGATCTAGAGAATAGGTGACCTTCCTCGCTGGCTCCATTTCCCTAACAGCAAGTCAGCTATCCAATTACATCTGGGTATTGTGGGGCGTAACAAGACCGAGGCAAAGACTAGCGCCAAGTATGAACATACTAAAAACCCTCGCCTCACGCCCACGACGTGACCTGCAAACAAGCGATGGCACAGCAGGCTGGGCAACCAGGTAGAGGGGGATTTGTACTGCTATCCTCGTAGTCGTAATCCTACAGAGAAGCCTTGCATTACCCTATAACGACAAGGACCCCCGGTCCACGTACTTCAGTAAGCCCTGGGATGCCAGAAGAGCCGCCAGCTACCAGAAAACTCAACAGTGAAGAAGGTTGTGTACGAATGGCTTTCGAAGCAACACCATTGAAAAAACAAATCCTCCATTGAAAAAAAAAGTCCATCTCCAAATTCATCCGCGACTATCAGTATCGCCAGTCTGATTTATCTGTGGACATAAGACGCGGGTTCATGTCACATACCGGGCATACACGATTATTAAAGCGCAGGCGTTGGGGTACAAGGGCAGGGGGACGTTGGCGAAGTTGACAGAATTCATTTATTATTTGATCTTGGGCTAGTTATCAGGAGCTATTCACACAATGATCGAGATATCTGATACACATTGATCGAGATATATGATACGCAGTTATCCAGATATATGATAAGCAAAGACGGATACAAGTTATAAAATGTAGCCCCCACATAGAGATGGGGGTTGGGGATAACGCGCACTAGGTTTCAGCGTTGTCTGTGGCTCGGTGTGACCAGCCCCATTCCTTGCCACTTTGACACCTTTGCACCAAGCGTTCGAATATCAGAGTGGTACAGCAAAGGTGGGGGTCATCGACACGCTCGTCCACCCAGCTGTAAATGGATGCATGGCTTAGAAATAAACCAGCCAGCCCATCTTATAAGCGGCTAGGTCTTAGCACAATGTAGTCTCCAACACTTCATCGTCGACAGCAGTGACGTACCTTTACTTTGTTACCTCAGCCGTGAGAAACAGCCGGTCTACCCCCACGTTACTAGTGCTCAGAAGCACCCGATACAAGTTAGTACAATGTAAAAATAACACTAACACCCGTACATCCTGCGTGTGAACCAGAGAATTGTTCGTTTCGTTCAGCGGTTGAAACGCTAATAAGCATGACAGATTCGCTACAGATACAAGAATAACAATGCACGACCCCGGCTCTGTAACGTAATCGTTTCGTCCTGGGTATCTGGCATTTAACCCAGCACAGCAACATCTAGTTTCGTCCTGAATATCTCCATTTAACTCAGCACATCAACATCTATTTTTTGTCCTGAATATCTCCATTTAACTCAGCACATCAACATCTATTTTTTGTCCTGAATATCTCCATTTAACTCAGCACATCAACATCTATTTTTTGTCCTGAATATCTCCATTTAACTCAGCACATCAACATCTATTTTTTGTCCTGAATATCTCCATTTAACTCAGCACATCAACATCTAGTTTCGTCCTGAATATCTCCATTTAACTCAGCACATCAACATCTAGTTTCGTCCGGAATATCTCCATTTAACTCAGCACATCAACATCTAGTTTCGTCCTGAATATCTCAATTTTACCCAGCACATCAAAATCTAGTTTCGTCCTGAATATCTCCATTTTACCCAGCACATCAACATCTAGTTTCATCCTGAATATTTCCATTTAACACAGCAACATCTAGTTTCGTCCTGAATATCTCCATTTAACACAGATATGACCACACATGGGTGTACAGTCAGATAGATCTCCTTGTTCTTCTTCTTTGTCGGTTGTTCTTAAACTCACGCTACCCATCGCTGAAAAGGGCTTTGCGAGTAGCAGGATGTAGTCAGGAGAACGTCATGCGTTGTGTCGTAGTTTACAGCTTGACTGCGATATCTGCACCTTCCGGTCCGACACATCCGACTTCAGCATGGCATTTTTAGGTACCGGGTTAGCCTTCCCTCTTTGATCCCTTCTCCTTAGCCAGTCTGGGTACTGGGTTAGCCCTCCCTCTTCGATTCCTACTCCTTAGCCAGTCTGGGTACCGGGTTAGCCTTCCCTCTTCGATCCCTTCTCCTTAGCCAGTCTGGGTACCGGGTTAGCCTTCCCTCTTCGATCCTTTCTCCTTAGCCTGTCTGTCATGTTGCAGCTTGTTATCCAAGATCTTGGTAGCTCTGGGTCGTGGGCCCTGACGCTAGCAGTCAGCTTTGGGTCGCTGACCGTTACAGCTCATGTACTGATCAGCATCTCGATACTAGTCAGACTTGAGCGCAACAAACTCTACCGCACGTGCGACACACGCGGACAGCCTTAGTAATGTGGCCGTCTTGTATTCTGTTTTTGTCGTGCAGCTCGCTTTTTCTGCGTCTGTAATAATTCTATTCAATCGAAGCGAGCACCATGTGCGACGACAGTGCACTAGTCTGCGCTATTCGAAGCAAGCTGGTCCCAGGAGTCGATATCAATAAGGAAACTGTTCAAAGACACTAGTTATTATTACTAGTTCCATCCTGGGTAGCTCCATTTAATCCATCATTGTAGCATACTAGTTCCTTGTGTGTAAGTGTAAGGTATGTGGAACGATTCCAAGTATGTAGTAAAAAATGACCAAAGAGAGTTGTACGTGCAGTTAGCAACCTCATCATGTTAAACCATTGATATTGAAACCGTCATTGTAACTGATTGGATACTTTTGTTCGTATTTGTCACACATTCTGATAGGAACGTTTTGTTACGTTGTCTCCTAGTTCACATCGGGTCTTCGCTGGCTGCAGCCTTTCGACCAGTCACATCCAGATTCTGCAATGCACATTTTTTGGAAGTTTTGTCTTGCCTTAGATACATGTTTCCTGAAAAAGGGCCAGCTTTTGTGGTGGCGTTATCCTTAACTTAAATCGAGAATGCGAACCATCTTTTTTCATCAAAAGTCGCACGTAATCAAGGAAGATTTGTGTTGTATTTCTGACACGGCGAGATTGCAATTAATGTGGGCAAAACGCATTGGGCGGGTAGGGGCTTGGTGGCGTCAATGAGGACTGGGACCTGAGAGTGGATTTTCATGTGATAAACATGGTCTGGAGGATGAGGTAGGAGATATATTAGGCATGGAGCTGGTGATGAATGAATGAGAGAGAGAGAGAGGGAGGGAGAGAGAGCAGAAGACAGGTAGATAAACCGACAGATAAATAAGATTGTTGTTTGCGAATGCCCACAATGAGTAGGTTTACTCTTTTGTGCACCCTGAAAGGGACGTTAAGTGGCGGGTTACAGTAGCTTTCCTCACATCCCGAGCGTGCTGATGAAGGTGGACAGGGGTGCTTTAGGCGGTTGAGTTATGATTGGCTTCATCTGCGTGTCACTCACTACTACGGGGATCACTCCGATTCCTCACCTCGTTAACCAGGCTGCCATGAAAACAGCCCGTTTCCAGGGAGGGCTACTATGAAGCCGAGGTGAGGGTCTTGGCCCGTATATTTGACCCTGACTAACATGTGCGATCAGCATATTTTTCTTGACCAGTCATTAGTCTTCCTCCCCAGATAGACATACAGATTATATATATATATATATATATATATATATATATATATATATATATATATATATATATATAGATAGATAGATAGATAGATAGATAGATAGATAGATAGATAGATAGATAGAACGAACTATCATGCAGCGCAACTTTCTTAGGTCACTGTCATGCCAAACGGTAAGTTAACTATAAGGGTGGAACACAGTAAGTCAGGTACACATTCACAAACTGAGGTGACTGGAGCGTGCCTTGATCGGGGACTGAACCCAACACGTCAGTTGTAGAGAAACCAGCGCTTTAACAAGAAGAGCGGTACACAGTGAGAGATAGAGAGAGAGAGAGAGAGAGAGAGAGAAAAAAGAAAGAAAGAAAGAGAGAGAGAGAGAGAGAGAGAGAGCAAACGAGAAAAATTTGCGAAAATTGGCCTGTGATAAGAGGACGCATAAATGATCAAAGGTACACTGACGTCAAAAGGCTTGTGTTAACAGGGAGTTAATCAAATATTGAAGACTATAAACTAGGCAAACTTCAGCCCTGTGTATTATCAATGTGCTGGGGAATATCTGCTACACAGGAGCGGAAGATCGAAAGGCAATTTCTCACACATCTGCACATCAAACTCACACAGAATCCCTCTCCCTCAATCTTTACCACATATAATGAATATAGATTGACATTTAGGGGAAGCGGTGGGGTTTAATTATCTCCCTCTTTTCTATTCCTGCCTTGGGGGAAAAAATTCAGTGGGTAGGGAGAGGGGAGGAGGGTGATATTGGTTTGTAAAGGCAAACTGAAATTGAATCAAGTGACTGTATGAAAATGACGCAGGAATGTTATCGTAAAGATTGACTGCAAGCTGCAGATGGGCTGATTTCTTGTTTATTATCTTGGGGTAAAAACAGAGACGTTATATTAAATGCAGGTTTCCAATTGATAATTTTGAACTTCTCGAATTAACCTTTTTTAAACACAGCAACGAGCGCATGAGCTACAGCGGTCGGCGACCCGTAGCTGACTGTTAGCGTCAAGGCTAGCGAACCAGATCTGCCAATACCCTTCTACACCTCCAGGAAGTGATCCTGGATAACAGGCTGCGACGGAGCAGACTGGCTAATGAGAAAGGATCGAAGAGGGAAGTCCGATGTGTCGGACAGAAAAGTGAAAATATCGCAGTCAAGCTGTAAACTACGACACCAACGCATTCCGTTCTTTGGACTACATTCTGCTACTTAAGCCTTTTCAGGACTTGGTAGCGGAAGATTGAGAACGAACGAAGTCAACATCAAACACAGCAACTACTCTACAGCCAAACAACTCACGAGAGTAGCAGACTAGGAAACTTGGTAAGCAACGGAAAACAAATGGAGGTGGATGGATCTACAGACATATGATGGCAAGCTCCAATCAACATGACATCATCAATCAACTCACAAGGAAGGATCAAAGCACTTTTTTTTGCCGGAGGAGAACCTAACTTAACAAGCACCTGTACATAATCCAACCACAACACACCTCGGAGTGCCAGATGTGTACACACCCATATCAAGGCGTTGATCATCTGTGTACACACCCATATGAAAGCGTGAATCATCTGTGTACACACCCATATGAAAGCGTGAATCATCTGTGTACACACCCATATGAAAGCGTGAATCATCTGTGTACACACCCATATAAAAGCGTGAATCATCTGTGTACACACCCCTATGAAAGCGTGAATCATCTGTGTACACACCCATATGAAAGCGTTGATCATCATCTTTGAGTGCTCAGCGCTCAACGATGTTAGGAAAATGCTTCTTCCTCCGAGGATAGATACATGGAACCCCTTGTATGGCACTAAACAACAACACACGCGTGTGGATATTATATGACACTGGGCCGAAGGACGAGAGCCAGAATGCTGCCGGATCCATAACAAAGAACAACCAATTCAAAGTTTTTATTTCAGACATCTTTTACCTTTTTAACTCCATCCGATGTATAAGACTAACTCTAGATTCGCCTCCTTTATGAAGCCTAGTGCCAAGCCTGCACCTGTGGTTTTTGACGCAGTTTGCTTTTGACGACCAGGCTGTTATCTCTATACACAACTATCTTTATTCCCCCTCTTCCACTCCATCCGGTGTATAGGGCCATCTCTAGAGTTCACCTCCTTTGGGATATCCTGCGCCAAGCCTGCACCTGTGGTTTTTGTTGAAGTTTGCTTTACACGACAAGGCTGCTATCCCCATACACAACTCTCCACAGCCGCCTTTTACAACATGCATGGAAATGCAGTGGTTCTATTCTTTCCTCCTCGGCAATGAGATTCCAGGATACACGTAAAACATGCATTCAAGAGCCGCTTTTTTATATTTCAAATAATTGAAGCCGGATCTCATGTTTAACATGGCTTTACACTCAAATTCGTCTCACAAGAACAGAATAGAACGGCTAGAAACGAAGCCTGTATGGTGTACAAATGAAGCCTGAAACATTACCATTATAATTGGGAGTGACATTATATTCGACTCGATTGTAAATCTGTACAGCTTTGAGTCAGGTCTTGGGTGTTGGCGTTGCGTATTCGATCGAAACCATATGACTGTCTATTTGGACGTATCCGTTAGTAAAAGCACAGGACAAACACATCATTAGCACAGCTGGTACAGTTTTGCTGCTTTGAACAAAAACTAATAGTATGTCGTCAGCTTAAGAAAACAAAATATTGTCGTTAGTGAATTCTTTTGCTAAACAGATGTTTAACAAAAAATAAAAGTCCTTAGTTTTGATAACTGGATATGGATTGGGCATGAATACTGAGTAAACAATCGTTATGATAATTATTCAAGCAAATTAAACACCAAATTAGAACATACTGTAAAATTAGCCAGGAACTAGTGAACCGTAAAGAAAACTACTGAAAGAGGTTTTAGAAAGAAAAATCTAGGTATTTATACACAATTTGAGAGAGATGGGGGGGGGGGGGGGGGAAGCTTCATTAGCTAATGAGAATGGGAGGACAGTGCTACGAAAATAGGACGATAGCACTATGGAAATGGGAAGATAAAGATTTGGAGAGACAAGATGAAGCTAACATGGGAAGACATAACTACGCGAATGGGACGAAAAGAGCTATGGGAATGGGGAGATAGAGCAATGGGAATTGGAAGAGAGTAATGGGGATGGGAAAATACAGCAATGCAAATGGAAAGATAGTGCTATGGGAATGGGAAGATGATGCTAACATGGGAGGATAAAGCTGTGCGAATGGGAAGATAGTGCTAGGCGAAAGGGAGGATAGTCCTATACGAATGGGAAGATATGGTTATGGTACTTGGAAGATATGGGAAGGAATCGGAAGATGAAGCTAAATATATGGGAAGATTAGTTATGGTAATAGGAAGATCGAGCTAGCCATGTGAAATTAACGACGGGAAGCAATGGATTATCAGTTTGCCATCAAGTCAAGAAACATAAGGGAATCCATTAGAGGCTATTGTCGTCAACATGGAGTCCGTTGTTGGTTGCATTTGAGGATATGATGATATTGTCTGTATATAGCAAATACGGGACCTCAGTGAAGGGCTATTAAATAGAAAGGATGAATGGATTATGTATATGACTTGTGTATGTTCTATACAAGAGATGAATAGAGCCAGCTCTCTCTCTCTCTCTCTCTCTCTCTCTCTCTCTCACAAACACACACATTATGACTTTTTTTTAAATACAAGCGATGAATGGAACTAGCTGTGACTAAATATATGATGTTTGTATATATTTCACGTCCCTTTACAAGCGTTTCAATGGCTAATTATAACTTCTGAGGTTTTTCTTACATGGTGAGGTTGCTAGCCTCATGCACAACCTTCTTTTGTCCCCTTTTACAAAATGCCTGGAAGGTTAGAGTGGACTTATTCTTATCCATCCTGGTCCCTCCCACGCGAATACTTGTGTATACTGCACCTTTATTCAGCATTTCGCCGATCACCGAGCGCTATCAAGAACACCGCCACTCCCGTTTATTTGTGAAAAGGAAGGATGAACTTCAGACCTCTTTTGTGCACTAATCATTTTCTGACAGTCAATACACCAGTGTTAAAATAAGAACTATCCCAGACGGTCGACCCAGAAGGAGACATACGTGAAAGGAGAGACAGAAAAGGAGAATTAGTCATGGCAGGTTATTTGCTCTTATGCGAGAGAGGCAAGCCTCTTTAAGTAACCATTATTATTTCCCATGCCATTCTTATATAAGTAACCATTATTATTTCCCATGCCATTCTTATATAAGTAACCATTATTATTTCCCATGCCATTCTTATATAAGTAACCATTATTATTTCCCATGCCATTCTTATATAAGTAACCATTATTATTTCCCATGCCATTATTATATAAGTAACCATTATTATTTCCCATGCCATTCTTATATAAGTAACCATTATTATTTCCCATGCCATTATTATATCCAATCCACTATCAGGGTGGAGGTCGCTTTATAATTTCTAGTTCACATTTTTATACTAATACATTCTATATCACAGTAGGGACATCATGAAAGAACACAATGATTGACCCCTCTTTCTTAGCTCTCCCGCTCAAATAAGAAGATTGCTTTATCTTTTTTCAACACTAACAAAAAATTACATATACAAAAAACACACACCATGTTTATCGTATATCTTTTGCTTCTAGCCTTCCAATTTGTGAATGTAAAAGCAATTCCGATTCCCGAGAGCATAAAGATAAGCATCTCTCTGAAAATCATGCAATTATACTCAGAATAACAAATGTATGACACATACATTTGAAAACCATTATTCAAAAGACAAGCACAAGAACTCCTGTCTCTTAATTTAAAAAAAAAACCAGTTTCTAAGATCTAGCATTTTTGTCAAAACAAAACAGAAAAAAAGATGCGTTTCCTGCATTAAAACGGTAGCTTATATGACGAGGAGATGGAAAGCTCTGCAAACGAAAGCTAATTTAACCCTACAGGTGCTGGCTGGTTGCAGGCAATGAATATCGTTTCTCGAATACGTCAAAACTCGATTACAGAGGAGGAAATAAGGCTTAATCAAAAGTCAGAGGACGGGATATGAAACCACAAAACAAATCAAGGATAGTTTTATGCGAGCCATTTCGATCACCGCCTACAACAAAGGTAACATGGGGAAGTTTATAACGAATATTAAAGGGGGGGGGGGGGAATAGCAGGCACTGCGGTCAAGGATGAAGTGTTATGAGATTATTTCATTGTAATATAAGACTCGGCTTTTTATGAGTTGATGTGGCCTGTTCGTCACTGTCGTTCCTTCCCTAAAAACAATCCAGATATACATCTACAGCTAGGTCGACCCGGGCGTGTATATAACATGGATGGAACCCCGTACCTTTGCCGCAAAGTCAATCTGCTACTTAGACGCTGATGATGAATACACATCCCTTAGATTAACATCCAGTGGTACACGGCTCATTTGTCACGGTATGGCGAAATTACCGGATTTAATTCAAGTTACCGGACATACTCCAGTCTACCCAGATGTAAATGGGTGCCCGGCTTGCTGCTGGGGAAGGAAAGACAACGAGGGCAGGAACTATTAATCACACCTCATTTAAAGTTGAGGCCAAATACAATGAAGTACCTAACACTTCATCATCGACAGTAGTGTCTTTACCTTTCACGTGAATGGAAAACGAATATTAGGAACAATGTAACCTTCCAAACATGCTGTCAAATGCGACTAAAGTGGGTTGTACATGGTGCTAGTAACTTCATAATGTAAAGCCATTGCTATTAAAACCACTACTACATTTTCTCGGATAGTCTTCGTTTAAAAAGGGACCAGCTTTAACTGGTGGCCCTTATGCTTCACTTGAAGTGAAAAGACGAATTAATCATAACTTCTTTGATTAGCATCAAGTACATCTTTGATTAGCATCAAGTACATCTTTGATTAGCATCAAGTACATCTTTGATTAGCATCAAGTACATCTTTGATTAGCATCAAGAACATCTTTGATTAGCATCAAGAACATCTTTGATTAGCACCAAGAACATCTTTGAGTAGCATGAAGTACATCTTTGAGTAGCATCAAGTACATCTTTGATTAGCATCAAGAACATCTTTGATTAGCATCAAGTACATCTTTGATTAGCATCAAGTACATCTTTGATTAGCACCGAGAACATCTTTGATTAGCATCAAGAGCACGCGAAAAAAACAATACCTTTCTTAGATTAACATGAAGAACATTCAACAGATATGTCTTTGATTAACATCAAGATCACGCGAAACAATCAATACCTTCCTTTGATTAACATCAAGAACACGTGAAACAAAAAAATACCTTTCTTTGATTAACATCAAGAACACGAGAAACAAACAATACCTTTCTTTGATTAACATCAAGAACAAACTACATAACTGGTCCACAAAAATAATGGTCCACAAAAATAATGATCTATACTTCGTGAAGGGCACCAAGAGGGAAAAGAACCGGTCTGACGGTGTAAGTGGAACTTTATACACCTCTGCGATCACTCACGCACAAAAAAGCATAGAAAAAGTCGTATAAGAACAGACAAGATCATGAAATTCTGTCTGCCTGCCCCAAGTGCCTGCAGGCGCTTGAGGGAAGCGTTGATTGATATCAACATGATGGGTGGATAGTGTCAGAACATGGTGGACAATGACCCAGTGGGGAAACCATTGTCCTGTTGTTATAATTAGCGTAGATATCACACTAGCGTATTGTATTTTTATAGATCCAATGGTTGGACTACCGCTCCCGTGAAGGTCACATAATCCCTTATTGGAGAAAAACGAACAGGTCCAATGGAAAATTAAAGTTGTCGCAAAAACTTGGGTTGTGTATGGTGCTAGCAACTTTATTGTGTAAAAAAGATTTCTACAGAAGACACAACTACAAGCGTGTAGAGAGTGTCTAGGCGCAGGCTTCGTGTAAAGAATCATAAATAGTGGTTCTGTGGTTGATTGGAAGTGTCGTGGAGAATGAAGAGGAGGCTGGACTGAGTGTCCCTAAATGTAGGAGGCTGGACTGAGTTTGTCCCTAAATGTAGGAGGCTGGACTGAGTTTGTCACTAAATGTAGGAGGCTGGACTGAGTTTGTCACTAAATGTATGAGGCTGGACTGAGTTTGTCCCTAAATGTAGAAGGCTGGACTGAGTTTGTTCCTAAATGTAGAAGGCTGGACTGAGTTTGTCCCTATATGTGTATCGCCTCACATTCAGCTGGCTGCAATACTTACTGACAATATAGAGCACGTGGTCGTGCTGTTATGATATCGCTATCATGACAATAAGTGATCACCACTCAAATCCCAGTTAAGGTATAGGTTTTCCCATATTCGAGGTATAATAACAATTCGATCATGCACACTGTATGACGACTGTAGGGGCCAGCGGCATATATTCCTCAGCTTTAGTCATTCGGAGCGGAGCGCTGCAATTGGAATAAACTCTGTGATGATAGTGTTTGTATATCTAGTTTGTGATGATAGTGTTTGTATATTTAGTTTGTGATGATAGTTTTTGTATATTTAGTTTTAACTGACAGCATGGTCGGGTACTAACGATTTGATGGGAAACTAGCCTTAAATAAGCCTGATTGGACGATATCCCCGCACCATAAGGGTTAATGAAGGTTATCCCGTAGCAGGAACAGATGTCTGGGATAAAGTATTGAGAGTTACCTAATGTTTTCTCTGGGGTGGGTTCACGCTGATGTCCAAGATAAAGTGTCCTGAGTTCCCTGTACTATGTCAAAGCTTTTCTGAGGTGGATTCACCAGTGACCTTCTTCGTTGCGTTGACCTACATAGATGTAAGTCGGGTATTTGTTTCTTCATCTTCCTCTTAGCCCTATCGCGTTTGGGTACACTGACCATCGACCAATCATCTCCAAGCAGACTTGTTATACGCATTTGTCTGCAGTTCTTTTCAGCTTCTCTCCATTTTCATTGAGTAGGCGTCCAGGTATATTTTCCAAGTGTTCTTTGACCTTCCTTTGTCTCTTTTTCCCCCGAGGGTTCCAGGACAGAGATTGAAGATAATGGTTTGGAGCAATCGCATTGCGTGGCATTTCAAACCCAACCCTCTCACTTTTCTTTGTCATATTCTCCTCCCTCCATAAACTTCGTGTTAACACCTTATCGAGCCATTGCAGTTCACGGATCTCGTTTGTAACCTTGTCAAACCATTGCAGTTCAAGGATCGCGTTTGTAACTTTGTCAAACCATTGCAGTTCACGGATCTCGTTTGTAACATTGTCAAACCATTGCAGTTCACGGATCTCGTTTGTAACCTTGTCAAACCATTGCAGTTCAAGGATCGCGTTTGTAACTTTGTCAAACCATTGCAGTTCACGGATCTCGTTTGTAACATTGTCAAACCATTGCAGTCCAAGGATCGCGTTTGGAACTTTGTCAAATCATTGCAGTTCACGGATCTCGTTTGTAACCTTGTCAAACCATTGAAGGTCACGGATCTTTGTAACCTTGTCAAACCATTGAAGGTCACGGATCTTGTTTGTAACATTGTCAAACCATTGCAGGTCACGGATCTTTGTCAGAGCTTTCATGACGCAGTCCTGAAATATCGTAACATTTGTACCTAAATAACCGCAAATAACCAACAGAAAAAACGCCAGAAAAAGAGGGAGGGGGGGGGGGGGGGCGCCCCCGCAAGAAAATGATTTTCTTCAACTGACAAAAGAAACATCTGTAACGTTTAAATATCTACAGCTATAATAACAAACAAACCATAACAAAGATTATATAACGGCCACCGTTAGCAACCACACTGAGCGCACACATGCCCAGGCAAAGCAGAGGTTTAGTTGGATTCGTTTGACAAGTATAACATTACTGCCTAGCATAGCAGATGATGGAGAAACGTAGTGGTGAGGTTTTGACAGGGGCAGGAAGTGAAGCACAAGCGCGAGAGAAAATGAATGAGTCGCAAGCATGAGAAGCATTTCCATCAACGCTAATGCACTCACTGGGACTAAATAAAGCGGCAATATTCGTCCGTTGCCTTCACGCGTTATTATATTGCAAGCACAGGCGGCGACAGTTCAACACAAAACTGACATGCAACCGTACAAAGCATAACAACGGACGCACATTTCAGTTGTTGGACAACAGACAAGGCGCCATATTCTGATGAAATAACACACATGGACTATGGACTATACTAACGCCGACATTAGAATTGAATATAATTTAAATCTACATCCTTTTCGACTTGTGAACGTTTTTTTTTTTTTCCTTCACGTGAGTGCGTTATTGTGAATTTGGTAATATACACGTAAGCCAGAGATTAGACATGCGTTCAAATAAGTACATCTAAAATATTTATATATATTGTTAACGCTATTACTTGTTATGTGTTTGTATTAACGTTTTATGTGTGTTTTTCTGACGAAAACCTTTTGATTGTACCGTAGGTTTCGTTCTGTTTCTATTCTGAACTAACTTGTCAAAGTGACTGTCCCTCTAATGGGAGTTTAATTCTTCAATAAAACGAAGGGGTTTAGCAACCTCATAATGATGAATAATAAAGTATTCAAAAGTACTCTGAAAGTGTTATGGAGCAGAGGCTTTTTATAGGTGTGGGTGGCGCAGTGTGTAGAGTGATGCCCTTCCACATCAAACATATCGGACTCCATCCCAACCCTACTTCTTATAGGTGTGGGTGGCGCAGTGTGTAGAGTGATGCCCTTCCACATCAAACATACCGGACTCCATCCCAACCCTGCTTCTTATAGGTGTGGGTGGCGCAGTGTGTAGAGTGATGCCCTTCCACATCAAACATACCGGACTCCATCCCAACCCTGCTTCTTATAGGTGTGGGTGGCGCAGTGTGTAGAGTGATGCCCTCTCACATCAAACATACCGGACTCCATCCCAACCCTCTACGCACTCAAGTTTCTCTAATGAAGAGAAGCAAAGACATGGAAATAAGGGAATTGTTCATTACACTTAAAAAATGTAAGACCTTGTACTTTGAAGCCTCTAAGATTTCATCTCCCACCACCACCCACCCCCCTCCACCCCCAATATATGGACTCTGGGTTGCACAGGCGTGATAAAGGATCACGATATTGAATATGGGTATTTACAGCGCCTAGCTATACTCTTAAATAAAAGTTCTATAGCACAAACTGTGTCGTGGGTGAAGTGTTAGACTTCATTGCGTGAAGTAGGGTGGTCAGTTCCCTTCCTCGCTGTCCTTCTGTCCCTAACCGTAGGTCAGGTATCCATTTAGAAAATAAATCCCTATACTTAACTTATCTTTATACTGGTTTAGAAAATACCAGTCTCTCTTTACTTTACTTATCTTTATACTGGTTTAGAAAACTCCACAGTCTCTCTATACTTAACTTATCTTTATACTGGTTTAGAAAATACCAGTCTCTCTATACTTAACTTAATACTGGTTTAAAAAACTCCGCAGAGTCGGTATACAACCAGTTTCTTGCAGGTTGATTAACCGATGTGCGAGTCCATCTTAATAGACTCAAACACTAGAGCAAAGTAGACCCGCAGCCTGTTAGGCGTCATCTATGCTGCTATTAACAAACCACCTAACCATCGCCAGCGTTATGCCATGTCACACAGATAGTCGCCTCTTACGACATGATCTCTGTGGGGCAGTGGTGCTATTCTTGTCATTGTCATACACAAAGACCCAGGCAGACCACTTATACATATGGGTTGAGTGAAACGTGCTAGTAGCGAGAGTTGAACCCCGCACCTTTGCCACGAAAAGCGAGTGCTCAACCTCTATACTAATCGGACAGCTAACGTTCATGAATAGTCAAAATGCGGAACAGAAATTTAAGAGCAGAACAAAGGTAAACAAGAAACCTGATTACCGTTGAAAAGAATTGGCAAGGACAAAGGAGATATGCGGGCGCTCTGTGTGTGACTAAGACAAGAATAGGACTACCACAACACTGAGAACGCATGATAGCCGACTAACAGTACTGTCTAGCCCCTTCTATGGTAGAAGAATCCCTGACTACTGGAAATGCACATTACACATTCGTCATTCACACAAGCCACAATACTGTGGGTAGAGCAGCCCTCTGGATTTGACAGAAATCTTAGGAAAAACTCCATATATGCTGGTGCGCCTTTTCGCTCCAAATGAAACATAGGCCCACCAGTACAGATGGCCTCTCTTCGCGGGAAGCTGTACTAGGACACTAACAGTGATGGTTTCAATAGTAATGGCTTTACACGATTATACAAAGGAAATGGAAAATGACTCATGGAACCGACTTCATTACACCTGGGCACTGCCATAAATCTCGGAATATAAGAATGAATAACTGGTTTGGAATATAAGAATGAATAACTGGTTTGGAATATAAGAATGAATAACTGGTTTGGAATATTAGAATGAATAACTGGTTTGGAATATAAGAACGAATAACTGGTTTGGAATATATGAACGAATAAGTGGTTTTTCGCCCAGATATCAGAAAAAGACGAGATGGAAGTAACAGATAATGAAGAGGAAAACCAGAAATTTCCAAGTTTAACATTCAACGAATTTTAAAAATAAACATACGGAATATGATATCTAACAAAAGTTTGAACGGAATTTTAATGAGCATACAAATGCAACGTCCAATAAACTTGAAAAGAATTTTAATGAACTAGCAAATATAACGTACCCCGACGCTTGAACAGCGAAAGAAAGGAAGACGCTAGACCCATCTCGACAATGCGTGGGGTTTCTAGAAAACGTTTTATAAAAACCAAAAGTGTAGCCATTATTTGTGGAAATTCACCCTTTGGCGGGCAAGTAATTTTTATTCAATCTCTCTGGCGTTGGTAATGCGTTTGGAGCCCACGTGTAACAATATTTTTGCACTTGAACGAGAATATCACATCATCTGACTGTTTAACACGCAGAGAAAGGCCGTGCTGTCAGGCAAATTACCATGGTTCCTTCTGTCCTATCCTTGGGAGCTATCGTTTTCGATGGGGTGGGGGGTGGAGGAATTAAAGTGTAGGAGTGGAGTGAACAGTCAACACTGTCAGAATAGATAGAAGAAGCATTCATCTAGGCCTTTCAAGGTAGATTTCCCGTGACGTAGATGGTAAGAGGGGCATGGCTAACATAAGCGGGTGTCAATATATGGTTGTCAGTAGTCTCATCTCGCGTTAAGTGTCAAATAACGGGAGGAAGGGGACTCAGTGAGTTGTAGAAAGAAGGTTACAGCGCGAGAGGGAGAGAAACGGGGAGGAGAAAGGGGAAAAAGGAGTGTCATAATGCGTGAAAGGAAGTGAATGAGAGAGAAAGAGGAGACATACAGAGGAGGAAGAGAGAGAGAGAGAGATAACCCCCACTCTTTTGAGGATTATTTGTTGAACAGACACTAGTACGCTGGGGTTTCGCTTTTTAAGCTGTAAATATTCATTTGGGTAATTAGACCCGTCATAGTCTCTCTCTCTCTCCTACTTTATCCCCCGTTCCTCTTACTCTATTTCAGTTTAGGTGGTTGTTGAATGCCTACGATGAGTCGTATGGGCGTCCTGAAAAGGACGTTAAGTGGCGGGTTGTTGTAGCTTTCCTCACATCCCGAGCGTGCTAATGAAGGTGGATCGGGGTCCCACCAGGCGGCTGTGCTATGCTTGGCTTCAGCCACGAGTCGATCACTACTACGGGGATCACGTCGATACCTCACCTCAGCCAGGCTGCCATGGAAACAGCCTGTTCCCATGAGGACTACCGGGAAGTCGAGGTGAGGGTCTTGGCCAGTTTAGTTTTACATGAACCTGACTAATATGTCTGATGAGTATGTTTTGACTGACCATAGTCTTCCTTTCCAGTTAAGGTGGCGGAGAGTTATTTCTCCAGGTTCACGACACATTCAAGGGTGTGATTCATCAAATGGTGGAATTCATCAAATGGTGGGATACATCAAGTAGTGTGATTCATCAAGTGGTGGGATACATCAAGTAGTGTGATTCATCAAGTGGTGGGATACATCAAGTAGTGTGATTCATCAAGTGGTGGGATACATCAAATGGTGGGATACATCAAATGGTGGGATACATCAAATGGTGGGATACATCAAATGGTGGTTTACATCAAGTAGTGTGATTCATCAAGTGGTGGGATACATCAAATGGTGGGATACATCAAATGGTGGTTTACATCAAATGGTGGGATACATCAAATGGTGGGATACATCAAATGGTGGGATACATCAAATGGTGGGATACATCAAATGGTGGGATACATCAAATGGTGGGATACATCAAATGGTGGGATACATCAAATGGTGGGATACATCAAATGGTGGTTTACATCAAGTGGTGTGATTCATCAAGTGGTGGGATACATCAAATGGTGGGATACATCAAATGGTGGTTTACATCAAATGGTGGGATACATCAAATGGTGGGATACATCAAATGGTGGGATACATCAAATGGTGGGATACATCAAATGGTGGGATACATCAAATGGTGGGATACATCAAATGGTGGGATACATCAAATGGTGGTTTACATCAAGTAGTGTGATTCATCAAGTAGTGTGATTCATCAAGTGGTGTGATTCATCAAATGGTGGGATACATCAAATGGTGGTTTACATCAAATGGTGGGATACATCAAATGGTGGGATACATCAAATGGTGGGATACATCAAATGGTGGGATACATCAAATGGTGGGATACATCAAATGGTGGGATACATCAAATGGTGGTTTACATCAAGTAGTGTGATTCATCAAGTAGTGTGATTCATCAAGTGGTGGGATACATCAAATGGTGGGATACATCAAATGGTGGTTTACATCAAATGGTGGGATACATCAAATGGTGGGATACATCAAATGGTGGGATACATCAAATGGTGGTTTACATCAAATGGTGGGATACATCAAATGGTGGTTTACATCAAGTAGTGTGATTCATCAAGTAGTGTGATTCATCAAGTGGTGGGATACATCAAATGGTGGGATACATCAAATGGTGGAATTCATCAAATGGTGGGATACATCAAATGGTGGGATACATCAAATGGTGGGATACATCAAATGGTGGTTTACATCAAATGGTGGGATACATCAAATGGTGGTTTACATCAAATGGTGGGATACATCAAATGGTGGGATACATCAAATGGTGGGATACATCAAATGGTGGTTTACATCAAATGGTGGAATTCATCAAATGGTGGGATACATCAAGTGGTGGGATACATCAAATGGTGGGATACATCAAATGGTGGTTTACATCAAATGGTGGGATACATCAAATGGTGGTTTACATCAAATGGTGGGATACATCAAATGATGGGATACCTCAAATGGTGCGATACATCAAATGGTGGGATACTGCACAAGGTGGTGCAAATATCAGAGTATTTCTACTAGAGAGTGGTCCATCAATTGGTTGAAAGTGAGGAGGATATACACCAAAAATAACTTGTAAAAATATCCTAACCATGACCGAGATAAAACGGTAATGTGACTCTGAATACTTCAAATGACTGCGGGTGCTGAAAGCGCTCATGTCGGGAGATCTTATCTTCTATGGGGAGAAATGTGGCATTCCTCTGTGGATTTGGGCTGTGTGTGTTTTCGTTGCCACGAGCGGGAGACGCACAGTTCTGTCCCCTATTCATACTAACATCACCAGCTCGTAAACGTTCCAAAGTTGCTGTGATTTAGGTACTGGAATAAACCATGCGCCTCTTTATTGCATGTGCTTAGCATTATGTGGGAAAACAATCATTTAACTGTGTACTTCAGTTGTCAACGGCATTTCGGTCTTGTGTACCCGAGATAAATATACTTATATAAAAGATTTGTCCTCTATAGAGTCTGTGTTTGTTAGTCTCTCGCTTCCTGTTCCATGCCACAGACCAGGGTTTCTCAACTGTTAAGATTAAGGTCTCCAGAGGTTCTGCGAGAGGATCCTGACTGAACATAAATAAATTGTTTTTTAAAATTAAATTTTGCTCCGGGTTAAGTAGTGTGCTGTGACCAAACAGGTTCCGTGTATCAGTGCGTAATTCAGTTGTAGTTGTGTGATGTGACCAAACAAGTTCCATGTATCAGTGCGTAATTCAGTTGTAGTTGTGTGCTGTGACCAAACAAGTTCCGTGTATCAGTGCGTAATTCAGTTGTAGTTGTGTGCTGTGACCAAACATGTTCTGTGTATCAGTGCGTAATTCAGTTGTAGTTGTGTGCTGTGACCAAACATGTTCTGTGTATCAGTGCGTAATTCAGTTGTAGTTGTGTGCTGTGACCAAACAAGTTCCATGTATCAGTGCGTAATTCAGTTGTAGTTGTGTGCTGTGACCAAACATGTTCTGTGTATCAGTGCGTAATTCAGTTGTAGTTGTGTACTGTGACCAAACATGTTCTGTGTATCAGTGCGTAATTCAGTTGTAGTTGTGTGATGTGACCAAACAGGTTCCGTGTATCAGCGCGCAATTAAGTTGTATGATGTGACCAAACAGGTTCCGTGTATCAGTGCGCAATTAAGTTGTATGATGTGACCAAACAGGTTCCGTGTATCAGTGCGTAATTACGTTGTAGTTGTGTGCTGTGACCAAACATGTTCTGTGTATCAGTGCGTAATTCAGTTGTAGTTGTGTACTGTGACCAAACATGTTCTGTGTATCAGTGCGTAATTCAGTTGTAGTTGTGTGATGTGACCAAACAGGTTCCGTGTATCAGCGCGCAATTAAGTTGTATGATGTGACCAAACAGGTTCCGTGTATCAGTGCGCAATTAAGTTGTATGAGGTGACCAAACAGGTTCCGTGTATCAGTGCGTAATTACGTTGTAGTTGTGTGCTGTGACCAAACATGTTCTGTGTATCAGTGCGCAATTACGTTGTTTTATATTCGTGTTGATTTCATCAATGATTTTTAGCAGCGTTAATATTCAACATGGCTGATCTATCAAAGGAGCATAGCCAATTATCCGTTTTACTTTCAGCTACATGTTCAACTTAACCTACCTTGATCTGTAGATATAATACTTTCTTTATGGAGAGTTCCCCGAGACCTGGCAATTATTTCAATGGTTGCTCCGCGCTAGAAAGATTGTGAAAGGCTGCCACAAAAAAATGTCTGCGCGACCTACAATGTAGGAGGGCTTTGTTTGCAGCCAGTTTCAGCGATCAAAAGTGCCAGAATCTCTTGGTAAAACAATATATACATGTCTACCGGTGCTTATAGTTTCAGATGGTGGACACAATAAGGATTTAATCGAATTCTAATTGAAACAGCATGAACTTTTAATGTTTTCTGAATGGATTACTACGCGTCGTCTGGAGTGAGGCGCTTAATACAAGAGCTAGGATTATATACTTCTGAACGTATGAATTTGAGGCACGGATTACATTTCTGGATCAACGTTAAAACAGTCTGGTGAGTGCTTTTTACGTCAACATGTCACTAACTTCTCATCTGTTTCATGATTAATGTATACTTATATAAGCTATGATAATTTGATATAACATAACAAAACTGTCTACAGGGCTAGCTAGAATAACGTTCTCTTTTCTGAATGAATATTAAAAGTAATTTGTCTTAACTATTTTAACTCCAGCACTAAGATAATCACTTTTTTAGCTTGCTGACCATTTTAACCCCATCACAAAGATACTTCTCAACAAGTCACAATATAACGGTTGGGCCTTGCAAACTTCACAATCACTCTTAGTTTCCTAGGGCCATTAACTCTATATCGGACTATTCTTACTACGAAATGGAAGAAACATAAGTTATACCCCAAACCCAGATGTTGCTCCACTTTCCCCTCTAAATAAACATATACTTTCTAACAGCAGACGTCTATTGGAAGCTTTTAGTTTCCGATACATTCATGTAAACACGAAATTTCTCTCTATATATTAGAATGCACGTATTACGTACACTATCTCAGTTCAGCTCAAGTGCCACCTCCACATAGAAGGTCGGTTTCAAATGGGTCTCAAACGTGCCATGTCCCTTGATAGTGCAGTCTGACAAGATGTTCTCTATCCATCTGTTGATGTTATCGTTCTACTTATAGCGTTGTTTGCTTCTAGCACATTCCCAACATATCTTAACTGACATGGCTTTCAGCATTTATATGTATATTTGTTTATTTGCCAGACACGGAGTTTTTCCTCGGTGCTATCGCTCCACCGAAACAAATAGGCTGGCGGATGTCAAAAGCTTTTTTTTTTTACATCTATACACGAGAGAGAGAGAGAGAGAGAGAGAGAGAGAGCAGAGAGAGGGGGGGGAGAATTGATATTTGTAGATGTGTATATTGGTTTCGATGTATGACACGCCGCTCTGACCTAAATGAGTTATGGTAATGGTTCATAAAACAGACTTGAGTGTACCTGGGCGCCCCCATGTGCTCAGTCCCTGTCGTTGCTGAAAGTGCCGACAACTGAGCACGAACTCTGAGATTTTCCCAAGACAGTCATGTACCCATTTACAGCTGGGTCACACCATGAAGAAAAAAAACCACATGTCCGATCTGTCAAACTGAGCATCACAACCTCTAGACCACCAAAACGCCTCTCAAGAATTAATATCCCGTGCTTAGGTAACGTTGGGGGTGTCAAACTTGTGGTCGGGGTCAAGATCCTGAGCAGTGCATGAGCTGCACTGGTCAGTGAACCATAGCTGACTGCTAGCGTCAGGGTCAGTGAACCATAGCTGACTGCTAGCGTCAGGGTCAGCGAACCAGAGCTGACAAGACCCTTCTACATCTCCACGCGGTGATCCTGGATACCAGACTGCAACAGAGCAGACTGGCTGAGGAGAAGGGATCGAAGAGGGAAGGCTTACCCAGTATTCAAAAATGTCTGCTGAAGTCGGATATTTGCAGTCAAGCTGTCAACTACGACACAACGCATTCCGTTCTCCGGACAACATCCTGCTACTTGCAAAGCCCTTTTCGGGGCTTGGTAGCGGGAGATTGAGAAAGATCGAAGAAGAACAATAAACGCGTGGTTTGGTTTGAGATCAACTGAAGTAAAGAGAATATCCAAAAGCAGAAATTGTCACGGTTGACGTGATAAAAGACTTAATTAAACTAGACCGCAGCTGTTTATGACGTGTGGTGGTCATTTCCCTTTCTTGTAGCCTTTCCTTTTCGAAGAGTACGCAAAGCATGCATTTACAGCGTGGTCAACAGCAGCGTGCTGATGACGGGGATCTAAACCGACACATCTGATGTGAGGAACGAACGCTCTATCACCCATACGGGGATCTAAACCGACACATCTGATGTGAGGAACCAATGCTCTATCACCCATACGGGGATCTAAACCGACACATCTGATGTGAGGAACCAACGCTCTATCACCCATACGCTATGTGTTTACGTACACTGCGTATGTTGGTATCGCTGCCTTAATGCAGTTGACTGCGGCTGGACTAGATCATTTCAACATTCCCGGGTGTGTTTTACTCTTCTGATCATAGACGATACATCTCATCGAATGTCAAGTAGTTTCCCATGTTATTTGTAAACAATTATGGAAGATCCACGCTTGAACGTAACAAACCGTATGTATTGTATCAAGAAACGCATCCTCACCACCATAGCTACTCCAGCGTATTTGTTGGTACCCCAACAAAAAATTAAAAAAATTGACGTACGTAAAAACAAAAGCTAATAATTTAAAACCCCCTTTTAAGAGGTATATTAATCTATCGGTCCTCCAAACACCCCCAATAATAAAAACAAATGTCGGTGTTTTGTCAACTGCAACAAGGGGTTGAATTGTCCGTTATAGTGGCGCAGCATTCAGCTTTCGACTTACTATTAATGGGACTAACAAAAATATCCGAGCTTGTAAAGAAACCTCCCCGCCAAGTCTAGAAGGTGCATGATGTTGCTATAAATAACTTGACAATTGTCGAAGACGAGAAAAAGAAGCTTCAAATAAGAGAGTTAAAATGAAAGAGGTAGGGTGGGGTTGACAAACCCGTCCTCCTAATTGCACCCAGTAAATGGAGGTCCCCTTCTTTATTTGAAGAAAATAATGTAGACAATGGCAGTAAAAAACAAAGTTAATCTAGTTCAGTATGAAATGAACGAACAAGTATTTGGTTGTATGCGGGTATACCTGAGAGCCATTAACGTGATTGTTTACACTAAAAATACAAGCACGAAGATTGCAATATGGCTGAGCTAGAACAATAGCTGCACCAAGCTCTTTCTAAACAAGAAATCGTTTCTACGGCAGCAAACGTAACACGAACACGGTTAAATGTATACACACAAAAAAGCATGTCCTAATGATATGTATTTCCACCGTTTAGACGATCCACAGCGAAGCCCTTTGGATGTTTCAGGACAATTTTCCCCAAAGTTATTTTGACATTATGGTATAGAAATATATATCTCTTGACACGTGTAAACGTTCAGCCACCGCACACAACTCAATCACCCTGAACATGTATAGTGAAAAGATGTAATGACATATGATTCACAATTAAGTGTATTACTATATATATATATATATATATCATCATCATCATGTAGCTTGTCCTTTATAGAACGTCGCTCCATCACAGTCTGTCTGAAAGAAGCTCTTTCTCTTGCCAAAACTCCAGCAGTACAACTGTCATACCTGGATATCTTGGTGACATCGTCTTCTTGGTCTACCCCTGCCTCTTTTACCTTGCACCATACCTTCCATCACTGTTCTCTCAAAACCGTTGTTTCTCTTGATGTGACCAAAGTATTTACATTTTCTGGCTGAAATGGAATTGATAAACCAGTTCTCCTCTATGTTCAACTTTTGCCGAATGTCTATATGTCTTTTTCTCTGTCCATGGTATTCAGAGGATCTTTCTGTAACATTTTGTATATATATATATATATATATATATATATATATATATATATATATATATATACGACGTAGCTTCAAAACTTTCCCGGAATTAGTGATTCAAAGTAGTTCCCTTCTGCAACTACACACTTTTGCCAACGTGCATACAACTGCTGGAAACATTCATGGAACCCATTCTTTGATCCCTCTCTAAGCGGTCTTGTCGCATTGGTGATAACGTCCTCAGAGTCCTTGGGAACCATGTGTTGACAAACACGGTGCTTGTGCAGTTCATTGTGGAGAATAGTGTGGCAACTTCCAACTGATAGTCCAACTTCTGAGGCTATTTTCTCGATACTAAGTCTTCTGTCAGCACACAACCTTCAGAAGACGCTCAATGTTTTTATTGTTGATCGAGGTTGACGGTCGTCCACTACGTGCATCATCATCGACACTAACACGACCTTCCTGGAAACGTTTGTACCACTCAAATACTTACGATTTCTTCATTGCGGTATCACTATATGCTTTATTAAGCAATGTTTGTATCTCTTGAGAGTGATTTCTCTAGCAAAACACAGAATAAGACACGTGTACGTTGTTCAATCAAGGACATTTTCAACTTCTACGATGCACTGAGCACAACACACAAACAAAATTCGGTAACTTCCGTTCGAGAGTATATGTGAAGGCCACGTCTGCCATGTTATTTCGTCAAGGTCACTACCAACTTCTAAATATATAGTCTCCATAATATTATCTTTCTTTCAAACACAAGTAGACTATATATAGTATTTGCGGCTTAATTCACCCAAAACAGAGTTACTGTGGTAGCCAGAATGGTGCTATATGTCGGCAAAAACGTCCAGACCACTTACGTTGATGCGTCGACGCCACATGAGCTCGCACATGAACGAATCAAGCATATTTCCGTGTGTGCCATTTTGGCGCTGGTTTCTCTATTTTGCCGTTTTTCAAGAACGTTCAATGTATTGAGTATGTGCACCTGTGGTAGGGTCAACAAAGTTGACTGAGTCATTTACTGTTTGATGATTAAATATAGGTTTATTGTCAATTACGTTCTAGACGCGATGTTTTACACCCCCACAGTTAAAAAGTGAACTATTCTGTGACATCACTACCCAAAAATCTGGTGCTAAAGATATATATATATATATATATATATATATATATATATATATATATGACAATTTTTATGGCGGCTTACCAGTCTGTGTCGGCATTCTCGGACTAGTCATGCAATTTATGTTCACAAATTTTAACTAGGCATCAGTGGTCTCGAGGTAAGGTGTTCTCCTCGGGTGCTGGAGGTCGCGGGTTCAAATCACGGCGGAGACCTGGATTTTTTCACGATGATCACCCGGTAAATTATTCCACTCATCTCTGAGTAGTGGGATCAGACACCCGTGTGCAGTGGCGCGCACGTTAAAAATACCTTAGCAATTGGAAATCGAAAAGATTAGGCCTAACGGCCGCTGCTCGGGCAAAATTCAAGATTAAAAATCGACTCAAATTATTCTAGGATTATTCGCCCCACAGAGAATATGTCGCAAAAAGGGGACTGTGTCTCTATAACTTCAGGTCTTGGTTATGTGGCTAGCGGAGCGGCTTGGATGGCGGCTGATAGGCTACGGGTCTACCTTGCCCTAATTTACGCTTCCACCTCCACCAGTCTCAAAAATAGGCGATCGTATATTCCAGGGGCTAACAGATGTTGGGATTGACCTGGCAAGTAACCAGTAGATTTTCACCAGCCAAAAAAAATATGAAACATAGGAGGTCACACCTCCTCACGACACACGTGGACTGAAGATAGATAGATAGATAGATAGATAGACTAATTCACCTTTATTTCTACAAAAACATTCATTTTTACACAGTATTAACCTATTTCTACTTAAGAAAAAATGCACGGCTGGCAGAGGTATGGCGTGAGTGTCCTTGGACATTCCTGATAGATTTAGCACTGTAGTACCATTTATCGATGGCTTTAGTTAGTTTAAATATTATATACACACACACACACACACACACACGCGCGCGCAAGCCCATACACACAAGATATAATGATCTCTCTCTCTCCACAAGTCCTACTTTTCACATTTATTTAGGCACTCTTTCACGCCCCTCATTAGCTCCGTAACTTAGTTCAGTCCCGACTTTGATCAATTATTTTTTCCTATTTTGATGAAGCTGTTTCCCCCCTCCAGCAATATTTCGAAATCCAATAGCATTTTCCTCGTGTTTCAATACAGTTAAAAGAGGAAGCCTCTCAAAAGAAGGACAGACCGCTAATGCTAACAAAGAACCTCGTTAGAGAATACAAAAATCGAAACATGTTTCTTCACACAGAGAAAGAAAACAGGGATAGAGTGACCCTTGTCTGATTAACTGATTTATCAGAATCTCGTCATGTGCCACCACATGAAAGAGAAAGTAGGAGAAGATGAAGCCGCCTTATCCTTGCATTAAGATATCACTGGTGACCCTGAAAACATACCAGTCACAACCTAATCATCCCGAGCTAAAGCTCTAGATCAGACAATAGTGCTCATTCTTCATTCAATTTGTTCAGTCCATGCTGTGTTTGATTATTATCTGCTTTTTAACATCTCATCGCTTGACGATAGCGCTATGTAAACATTATCTTATGCGAATGGAAATTTGCTTCAATAACTTACAAAATCGACTCTTGCATTCGATTCTCTTTAAAAGTGGAGTCTAACATTAGTATTATATTACAGCTCTACTATTATATTACATACGTTTTTTTAAAATGTGAATGCAGAATTTATGATGCTCGTGATGCATTTATTTGGTAAATGTTGGAATATACTGCAATGTCAAGAAGTGTGTATGTGTGTGTATATATTAAGGCAGAACACACACAAGTAAATAACAATATCTAACATATGGATGTGGCTGTGTGAGTGTGTATATAAATAAGGAATGTAATGTAAATGAATGTAAAGGAGAACAGTTATAAAGTATTCGAGAATATAATGCATCTATGTATAGGATACACCAAAGCTGACCTGCCGACGTTTCGGCATTTTAGGATATTTCACATCGCCTTATCGGAGGTGGTATTTGGAATCAGCAAATATATGTCTGCCGCCATTAAATCTAGTTCAAGTCTTGTTACTTTTTGTGTAGGTTCTCTTAAAGCCCCACTAAAGTTACTACACCTGCCAGAGTCAGGTTGTAAGCCTAGACCTACATGTATTTATGCAGAGCCAAAACTTCTCGTAGCATCAGGGTCAGAAGACAAATTGTGTGTTACAGTAGCCTGTATACGGAGGTGGAGATTGACAGTGATATTTTATATTTTTTGGGGTCTCCTCTTAAAGGTTCTTTCTGTATTCTACTGGTGGAGACACGCCCATTTCCACACGAGATCGCAGTCTTTCAGGCGTTATCAGGACGTATTATCCAGTGCTTGGGTGCGTCTGTATGTACATATGATAGTTAGGGGGATCTCAAGTCGTCAAACTAGGGCGATCTCAGTGGTCAAACTCAACCAAAGTGCAATGGAAGGTCCTCACGCTGAGCGCGCGTGTTAGTGTGTATGAAAGGTTAAAAACCCGCATGAAACTGAATTGATCTTCATCTTCTAATATATATCTATCTATATGTTTTTATTTTAAATTACATATTTATATACATATATACAGTGGCTTTATATATAAGAAGATCAGCTGTAAATGGATAACAAAGACACATAGTCAGGGGAGACAAAAACAGGAGAAGTAGTTCAAACATGTATATATAATTTCGTTCAACGGTTTTGTTTTTTAAAAATTTAGATCCCCAGAAAATGAGTTCTTCGCCCTCTTACTCCCTGGTATCATGTTCAGGCCATTGTTTATAAGCTCTCTTTCAAACGCAGAAGGCCACATCACACTCGGTAGGCTTACAGAGTGAAAGGTGCGGTATTGAATGTCCGGAATAGAATAATCAAAACTACAGAGGTTGAAACTTTTCACTTGTACGATATTTCAGCTGCTAAGTATCCGGTTCAGCATTTCAACTATCGGGTATGGGCTAAAAGTATCAGCCAAAGCTAAGCAAGCGTTATTTCCCCTACTTTGATTCGTCTGTTCAACTGAAATAACAAAAATGTTTTAACAAGGCAGTTACTTTACTTTTCAAGGAGGAAGAGAGTATCCTACGTGTGTGATGGAGGCAAATAGAATTGGGTGAAGGGGGTGTGTTCGGGAGATGCTGGAGCATGGAGTGTGTGTATGTGTTGGTTGTAAGGTATAGTGTGTGTGTGTGTGTTGGGGGTACGGTGTGGTGTAGGCGTAGGTTGGCGTGGTGTGTGTTTTTAACAACTACAAAATACAATGTCAAGATAGGCTGTAAGAGTGTAAAGACGACGCTACAGAAACCCGACTAGGCTCACTCTGTAAGAGTGTAAAGACGACGCTAGAAAAGTCAAACTATGCTCACTGTAAGAGTGTAAAGACGCTACAGAAACCACACTTGGCTCCCTGTAAACCACACTTGGCTCACTGTAAACCCAACTAGGTTCATCTGAAATACATAGCACTGCAAAGATACTAAAAGTGTTTAGGCCTGCCCCTACTTCTCTTTAGGATTCCAGAACAGTAGCTGTCTTGTGATGCTATCAGTCGGTTAGCGTAATGTGTGTCCTATCCATCACCAACTCCTTCTCTTGACGTCTAGTCTCACTGGGATCTGTCGGGTACTTCCCCACAGTTCTATATTACTGACTTTATCATACCATTTTATTACCTCAATTCCACTGATTAAAGTTGGAACCCTTTAGATATACTTTATTTTAGGACGGACTTGAAATTGGGGATAAAAATCTGTATTTTTGTGGTGAACTGAATTTCTTCAGATTACAAATTCCCTTAAGGAAATAAAAGCCTACCTGGCCTTTCATATTCTTAATTTGATGGACTTCTTTTGTCCTACTGTGCTTGCCATGAAGAGTCACAGATTGGTGGGGTGCGTAGATTTGTGGTGATAGTCAGGTGGTAGGATCGTGCTGTCCTTAGGTGTAACTTCTTGAGTGTCTAAAACACCGTCGATCCATCTCAGTCGAAGTCGGTCCCTTGCATGTGGACCAGAAACCTGCTCTCGCTGCAGGCTTCATTTGATATTTCTATCAATACCTCCAACCTTGTCTATATTACTACCAAGATATATGAATGAATCTATCTCCTGTAGTATTGTGTCTCCTATTATAACGTGGTTGTCGTTAAATGAGTATCTTTCTGTTCCTGATATCAGTGACCATTTAGCGGGTATATTTTATTTTGCACTTGGTTGTAGTTGTGAAACAGAAAGGCCAAGTCATCAGCAGTCTAGATCATCATTTGGTTATAGTTGTCAGACAGAAGGGCCAAGTCATCAGCAGTCTAGATCATCAAATCATTTCTCGTCAAAAACCACTGAATTCAATTTTCTTATGCAGATGTCATGTTCTTCATAATCCAATCAATGGCCAGCAGAAAGAGGAATTGTGATAAAAGAAAGCCCCGTCCAACTCTAGTTCGTATCTCAAAAGACTTCGAAAGCTGTCCATCATGCACAACATATCTGTAAACGTTTACTTAATTATGTCAGTGGCACTCCATAGTGTCTGAGCAATTTCCAGAGTGATTCCCTGCCTAAACTGTCAAATGCCTTCACATAATTCACGAAACCTATATCAAGTGATCCATTCTATTCTACACATTGTTCTACAATTATCGTTAGTGTAGCTAGCAATCTGATCTACAATTATCGTTAGTGTAGCTAGCAATCTGATCTACAATTATCGTTAGTGTAGCTAGCAATCTCATCTACAATTATCGTTAGTGTAGCTAGCAATCTCATCTACAATTATCGTTAGTGTAGCTAGCAATCTCATCTACAATTATCGTTAGTGTAGCTAGCAATCTGATCTACAATTATCGTTAGTGTAGCTAGCAATCTCATCTACAATTATCGTTAGTGTAGCTAGCAATCTGATCTACAATTATCGTTAGTGTAGCTAGCAATCTCATCTACAATTATCGTTAGTGTAGCTAGCAATCTCATCTACATAGGATCTATATAATCAAACAAAAACCAAATGCTCGCCATTCAAGTGCTTATCTATGGCATCTTTCAAATACGATCATTCCTGTTGAACATCCTCCCAGACACAGATAACATTATGTATGGCCCTATAATGTGTACACTGTTGCAGAGCCACCCTTCTTTCCTCACCATTTCGTGTTTATTATTAACAAGCAAAACCGCGTGGTCGATGTGGTAGAATGACGGTCTTCTATACTAGAGTACACGGCTAAAACCTCGGGTACGGCCTAGGTTTGTTTCTATCGGTAGGGTGGGAGTATAGAAAGAAAGAGAGAGAAAGAGAGAGTCAGAGGAAAGGGAAGAGAGGAAGCCTGAGACACACTGCCTGGCGACTATTGAAGCAAGCGGCATCTATTAATCAACCCTATTTGTAAATCCCCCACCCCTTAACACCTCAGCAGACTCTAGCAATAGTTAATGGCAGGTTCTAATACCCTCATTATTACATTATTAAAAGATTTAGTGCGCGTGTCTTTCTCTTCCCCCCCCCCCCCCCCCCCCCCCCGAAGAATTGTAAAGATAAAATTAGATTGCCATTTATACTAGGGAGGGACCGAGGGCGTGGGAAGGAGAAATGTTTACACAAATATCCGAAATGCTTTCAGTATTATTATACTAACATTCAATCGTTACCATTTACAGGGAAAGGGGGAGAGAGAGAAATCGTTCATTTTCTGTGTTCAAAGTAGCAGCTGTCATTAAAAATCGTCAACGATCTGTGGTTTGCTACCCTACTTTCAACAGCGATTGCCCAGCGATATGCATCTATCAAAAAGATATTAAGAATTTTTGACATGAAACGAATAAATCTTTGTTGATATAACTTTGCAATGTTATGCTTCTAGTGAGGAGAACTTTGTGGCGTTAGTAGGAGCGTTAATTACACATATTTACAAACAGACAGGCGTGCTTTCTGAAGTGGTGGAGACCGTTCACAACTAGATAGAATATATTATACGGGAAACCGCCCAAACTCAATTGAATATTTTATGTGGGGAAACCGTCTAAGACAAAATATTTTGTGTGATGAAAAAGTTCGAACTGAAATATTTGGTCGAATCAACAGCATTGCACGCGGTTTAATCACAGCCTACTGATTCACTGAGAAATCCGTTTGAAACGTCACATTCCAATGCGAACTAAATAACGGAGCGTGCATGTATTAACTATCAGTGCAACTTTAATAGCGTGTTCGGGAGACAAAAGATGGATTTACAGTTGGATTTAGAGCAGGATTCTGTGAAAGGATCACTCTCATAAGTGATTTGTTGTATTTTGTACCATGAATTTGTTTTATTTCTCTGTGTGTAGCATGGATTGATTCACAATATGAGTTTCGTCATTTAGTCCGCGGTGGAATGTGATGTTTCAAGATTTTTTCCAGGTGAGCCAGACGGCCTATCTAAATGTAGGCTATGGTTCCCATGTGATATTTCTTCTGCATATTTTTTTAGAGAATCTCAGCATAATGCACAAACTCCGTAGCACCGACGAGGATCTCGCAATAGATTGGGTAGATTTTAAACATCATTTTGAATTTTTCCTAGACAGCGTCCGTTGAATCTTCAACATATTTTATGTTATGAACCTGCCTAAATACATATAACAAAATTATGTGTAAAATCATCCAAAATGAAACATAATAAACGTTTTGTAAGTGGAGAAATGATCTAAAAATATAATACACTTAACATCGCAATCAAATGCATTTATAAGTGGATACATTCCGTACGTACATTAACGCGAGGAAATTTCAGCATCATCAAATTCCTATATATTTTTCTAATCGGAGAAGTCGACAAACTTGGAGAAGCGTTCTATAGTGTATTTTGTTCTCTCCACATGTCCATATCTGCGTGAGCAATTTTCAAGTTCTTGAATTGATGAAATGTGCAGTGTCCATGTTGAACGGTTGTCGGTTGACATCACGGCAAGGAATTGTATGCTTACCGGCTAAAGGATTCAACAGGAGCCTATTATTAGAGAGCGTCTGGAGTAGCATTGTGGTAGAACGCTCACTTTTCCCCGTTATCGAGACGCTTCAGTCGAGCCTGCTGTAAATGGATACATGCCTTAATGTTAGGCAGGACATGCAGCAAGAGAGGAAACTGGTCAACCTACTCCATAAATAACAGGAAGTTAGTATAAGGATGTCTTTAACATTGCATCTATGACGTCAGTATGTTCCGCTGTGGAACTAAACTGACCTCACCTGTTAACTAGTCCATGCTAAATAGGCTTAACGGTTGATTTTGTTCTGAGACAATGTTTTTTAAGAACGATGTGTGTCTCATCATTGTAGCCGTAGCCCATATTAGTCATTCCTGACTATTCTATGTTTTTTTTTGTTATTTTTTTGCGTTCGCCTTATTTCTCTATTCCCCAAGGCACTATGTTTTATTTTGCGTCTATCGGCGCAGTACATCCGACTTCGGCCTTAATTGTATGTAAGGGACGGCTTCCTCTTGCATTTTCGAAGGGTTTGCTTCCCCGGGGTAACTGCCGGTGCTGTGATGGGGACCGAACCCAGACCCTTCGGATTGTGAGCCGTGCCCCTTAATGACTAGCCCCATTACGCGCCCATGGCATGATGTGACCTTGGAGTGTTAGCTCTCTGCTGAGTTTTTGGTTTCCTTTATTTCACTTCTCTGTGTTGCAAGAACTTCTTTTCCCTCAGCATGTGGTGGCTCTTCTGGAGCATCTGCACATGGATCGATGTGAAGTTTCATCTTCCCAGGATGCAAGACCCATGTCCAGTGGTTTCACCTCCCCAGAATGCAAGACCCATGTCCAGTGGTTTCACCTCCCCAGGATGCAAGACCCATGTCCAGTGGTTTCACCTTCCCAGGATGCAAGACCCATGTCCAGTGGTTTCACCTCCCCAGAATGCAAGACCCATGTCCAGTGGTTTCACCTTTCCAGGATGCAAGACCCATGTCCAGTGGTTTCATCTTCCCAGGATGCAAGACCCATGTCCAGTGGTTTCACCTCCCCAGAATGCAAGACCCATGTCCAGTGGTTTCACCTTTCCAGGATGCAAGACCCATGTCCAGTGGTTTCACCTTTCCAGGATGCAAGACCCATGTCCAGTGGTTTCACCTTTCCAGGATGCAAGACCCATGTCCAGTGGTTTCACCTTTCCAGGATGCAAGACCCATGTCCAGTGGTTTCACTTTCCCAGGATGCAAGACCCATGTCCAGTGGTTTCACCTTTCCAGGATGCAAGACCCATGTCCAGTGGTTTCATCTTCCCAGGATGCAAGACCCATGTCCAGTGGTTTCACCTCCCCAGAATGCAAGACCCATGTCCAGTGGTTTCACCTTCCCAGGATGCAAGACACATGTACAGTGCCTTCGTGCTCCATTTACACAAATATTTGAACTTAAGCTGCGGAGAGTGGACTGTTCTTTTACCATTCGCCAACTGTCCCCAGCGAATATCTCTGGGGATGCGACCATCTTTCTATGCGACGAACATGAGCAAGCCATTGCAGTCTTCGCTGCCTAAGAAGAATGTACACACTTGGGAGAGCGGTGCGAGAATGCACATTCGCATTTGTCTCTCCATGTAATTACAAGGATGGATCGAACCCGCTGTAGATAGAAGATGCTAGGTCAAGCCTTGCTCTTGTTTCACATTGGTTGCCAAAGTTTCACTAACATTTAGGAGCGTGCTGACGAAACGTTTTAATTGTAAGTTTCTGGTTTTCCTAAACGCGTTGTGAGACGATCACCATTGTACTGCATATGTATGTACTCCCATATTCTAACAACTCCCGTCCGCCCCCTCCCCTCCCCCCAATATGGTAACAGTTCTACTCACCAAGTACTCCTTCTTCATCGCCAACGTCCCATACCAGCAACACTAAGGAGGCAGAGAATGTGAAAATCTGCTGTAATAGCGATCAAATAGAGTCAAACATTATCAAGCTCTGTAACGCTTAGGATGAACCATTCTTCGGAAAATAATCTCAAAGTCACGAGAAATGAATGATCGTTCAGTTTTGAGCCGCTACCCTTCATAATTGAGGCTCCGTGTTGTCTCTGTTTACAAGCGCATATAATTCCGTCATGTATCACAGCGCAACCCAGCACTTGTGCAGCTCTGTCCAATATTCGCCAGTGACCGCAACCTTAGTCCTTGCATGAGAAGCCATACGGTAATGATTGGAGCCTTGTCTTTGTTAAAGTCATTGGTACAAATGTATAATGGCGAAGGATGAAGAATGTTAATCCAACATACAGTAGTACTGCCAAGCGAGTGTTGCCATGTCCGACATACAGTAGTATTATCAAGTGAGTGTTGTAATTGCAGTATTACCAAGCGAGTGTACCATGTCCAACATACAGTAGTATTATCAAGTGAGTGTTGCCATGTCCAACATACAGTAGTATTATCAAGTGAGTGTTATTATGTCCAACATACAGTAGTATTATCAAGTGAGTGTTGCCATGTCCAACATACAGTAGTATTATCAAGTGAGTGTTGCCATGTCCAACATACAGTAGTATTATCAAGTGAGTGTTGCCATGTCCAACATACAGTAGTATTATCAAGTGAGTGTTGCCATGTCCAACATACAGTAGTATTATCAAGTGAGTGTTGCCATGTCCAACATACAGTAGTATTATCAAGTGAGTGTTGCCATGTTCAACATACAGTAGTATTATCAAGTGAGTGTTGCAGTATTACCAAGCGAGTGTTACCATGTCCAACATACAGTAGTACTGCCAAGCGAGTGTCAACATGTCCAACATACAGTAGTACTGCCAAGCGAGTGTCAACATGTCCAACATACAGTAGTACTTCCAAGCGAGTGTCAACATGTCCAACATACAGTAGTACTGCCAAGCGAGCGTTGCCATGTGACTTACATAAGCTTGCAAGCGTAAGGACACACGTGGTCACTCTTACATCAGAATATTATATCTCGGACTCCTTAGTTCTGCTAAATGCATTCCTGGTAGTTTTTATCTTTCCCAAGCAACCGCCTATTCATTTTCTTAAACGTCTCTTATCTATGCGTGGTATCAAACTTAACCCGCCAGTAAGACAACACAATTAAGAACAATTCGATGGTCTAAACTGCACAAGACAGGATCCGTTTCGATATTGACTATGTATACCTCCTTCCTTCTATTACAGTTACAATTGTTTCGCTTGTTTTAATAAATTTCATTCAAATTGTCTGGCTTTAAGGATGACTGTTTTTTTAATGTGTGTTGTATTCAGCCATAGACTTTCTCCTCACCCCTCTCCTCACTGCAGTTTTGTCTGGTTCCTTCAACAGTTCCACATTAGTTATATGTCATAATAGACATTATCTTTTTTTCTAGTTTTTCTACGGGCACACTTAGACTTGTATTTTACTCCAGAAACATTTCTTAGATTGGCCGACGGAACAAGTGCTCAAAACCTTAGTAAATCAATCAAAACATTTCCTGCTCCCTGTCGAGCAAAGGTCGTCTATAAATACATAACAAGTCATCGAACATTGACCTATCTATATCTGTTGAAGTTTTAGTGGCTTTAGGTTTCTACAGGATGGGATAGTCAGCCTAATACACAGCCTTCTAAAGTCATCCCTTATGACGTAACTGAGACTCCCCCTTCCAGCCGATGTAACTCTCGTGCAGCTTTGGTGGGGCATAGACTAATTTAACGCGTAAGATCAAATACAAAATATATCCCTGCCCAGTGCATGGTGTCTGTAAGCGCAAGCGGCCTTTATTTATCAGCCATATAAATCCTTCTGGTAGACCACATCAATGAGAATAAAAGATGTGATGATAGTTATTGCTATTTCACTACATACTGGCCAAGACCCCCATCTCACTTCCACCCTGGTCTCACTGGAAACGGGCTGTTCTTAGCAGACTAACTAATAAGGTTGGAGAATACACGTGATCCCCCGTAGTTGTGAGTGATACGCAGATGAAACCAAGCATAGCAAAACCGTCTGGAGGACCTAGGTCCATCCTCATCAGCATACTTGAGGTGCGAGGAAAGCTACTGTAACTCGTCACTTAACACACTTTTCAGAGCAAACAAAAAGCGTAAACTTACTCATTTTGGGCATTCACCACAACAACATTATTATCTGGGTAACATAGGCTTTTTGCTACAAAAATAACTGACTTCTTCTGTTCTCATCCAACTACTTGTGCCACTAAGTTACCTTGATAGCTACATGCGTTACGCCGGTTACTGCAAGCACATGTGGTTTTCTGTTATTTCCTTTACCCATTAAACACGTGGATTTCTACATACCAAGTAATCAGGTCAAATAAGTGCACAGTTGTTGGTGGGCAAATGATCTCATTTCCTGTCTTGCTATGTGTTTGACGGTAGAGCTCTGATGTCGTAACTGTTCATTCCTTCTCTTCTGGTGACACTAATGTCTTTTCTCATTCAACTCATTTCTACTTGGTCGCTCCTATTTTTCTGCTGCCATCGCTTCTGGCCCCCAAATCTCCTTAGTCAGACGGGATGGTAGATTATCGTGTTCTTTGCTCCTATTTGGGGCCCAGTACCACTGCGCAACGTATTTCTCACGCTGTAATCTGCAGGTTCTGCTGTTGCTGCGAACTAATGGTCAATATATCTCATACCTACTCTATGGTTCCGCTCAGTACCAACAACGTCTGGTCAGGCAAAATATACTGATCGGACATGTCAATCAGGGTCAGGCAAAATATACTGACCAAGGCACTCTATCTCATAGTCCTCCCTGGAAACGGGCTGTTTTCGTGGCGGCCTGGCTACCGAGGTAATGGCTCGACATGATCCCCGTGGTAGTGAGCGACACGCAGATGAAGTCAATCATAGCACAACCATCGGTCCACCTTCATCAGCTCGGAATGTGAGGAAAGCTACAACAAACCGCCACTTAACGTCCTTTTCATGGCTCACACAAGAGTAAATCTACTATTAACTTAACATCTTTATACTGGTTTAGAAGACTCTGCAGAGTCTGTATACAACCAGTTTCATTTACATTTCCTTGCTCTAAAAGCTATGCGCATCCAATATATTCTTAAATGCATTAATTGTCCTTGCCTCCACTACTTCCTGTGGCAATGCATTCCAAGCATTCACCACTCTCTGACTGAACAAATATTTCCTAATATATAATCTGGACCTTTCTTTAGTTAATTTGTAGCCATGCACTCTTGTTCTTGTAGGTGGTTGTATTCTGAAGAAGAAAACGTGTTATAGTCTAATAGTCTACTCGCTGTGGACATTCAACAACATCGCATAAAGATATCTTTGATTTATTTGTAAACCTCAATATCATGTTTTTTTTGCTCTTTAAACGGAGTAGTTTTGTGCATGCTATAGATGTCCTATTAAAAAGGTTCTCAAACAAAACTTCCAGCCCCCTGTGGAGCACATGTCTTGCAACACATTCTGTCCTGTGCCATTATTCCATCTTTCTCGGCTTCATCGTTTTCCCGTTTATATTGCCTCGAGCATGCATGTTGATTTATGTATATCTTTCTTGTTCTACGGATTTCGAGCAACGTTATCAGCCACTGTTTTTATTGTGTTCTACTCAGCTAAAGTTTCCAGTCACATCCCTCTCCTCTGTTGCTAATTTGGTTCCTGTCAACAGTCCATATTAGTTATCTTATCATACAATTTCAACCCTTAATAATGATCTCGCCTACATGTTCTCAAAGTGGGTAGTGCTTTTCCATATCATATATGTATACAAGTGTACAATAATTTATCACACACACATAATCTAACAAAACAACACAAGAATAATCGCAAGGTGAAATCAATCTACCCTGTGTCTGCTGTCCCATATATCATCCTGGTTTATCAGTTGACTGTTTATCATTAGTATCTGGCTATTGCCAAGTTCAGGGCCCTCAATTGGATGTCGGTGTAACACTTGGGTTCGGCGAGTGGTCTTAGCAGGAGATTGTGAATGAATGCAATACGTTTGTGTTTGAATAAACAACAACTAAAGCTTGCAGTTGTGAGCAAAGACAGTTAAAAGTTCTCTATTTTCTATTTATACTGTTCTGACCTATGATTATTAGTACCGTTACTGTGAATTCAATGTTGTCACAACATTTTAAGTTGTATATAAAAGTGTTTATAATAAATAAAAACAGCATAAATAATTACTCATATATTGACAACATATCGATCACAGTAATGTACCTTGATCTTTAGATATAATATGTTTCCAGAAGTTTCAAAATGTGTAGGCAGGGGTCCCCAGATGTGTATGCACGGGTTCCCTAATGTGCAGGAATGGGTTACCTAATGTGTAGGCGTGTGTTCCCTAACGTGTAGGCATGTGTTCCATAATGTGTAGATATGGGTTCCCTAATATGTAGGCATGGGTTCCCAAGTGTGTAAACAGTGTTCTTTAATGTGTAGACTGGGATACCCTGGTACCTGAATGTTATTTCAAATGTTCCTCCACGCTTGAGAAAAGATGAACAAGCCTGCCACTCCTCCTCTCTCTCTCCCCTTTTAACGTGCACGTACCGACGCGTTCAATCCCTCACAACAATCCACAAATGAATGACACTAATGAATTCATGAACTGTCGAAAAAGATCATATTTTTCACCAGACTCAGATTACATGAAACACAAAACCACACACACAATATGTCGAAAATAAAGGTCACCGAGCAAGGCTGGAATTGCAAACGCTGCGGGTAGTATCCCCTCTCTAAGGCAACTATCAGTTGAGAACATGCAATATTCATATGGATTGGCGGACAAGACTAATACTACGTTCTCGATGCGTTCCCCAAGAGGCCGGCAGTGTACTGCTGCTTAATTACTGTGCCCACTGCAACATGTCATACGCAGAGGTACAGTTGTTCAACCAGCCAGGTCTATTGAAGATTCTCCATATTGATAGGTGGGTTTATGGGGAATACAAAAGAAGCCGCCATGAAGAATCATCATCGATGTGTAGCATGTCCATTGTAGAACGTCGCTCCCGTCACAGTCTGTCTGAAAGAAACTCATTCCCTTGCCAAAACACCAGCTTCCGCCACTGTCATACTCAGGCATTCCTGGATATCTTGGTGCCATCGTCTTCTTGGTCTACCCCTTCCTCTTTGCCTGGCACCATACCTTCCATCACCGTTCTCTCAAGACCGCTGTGTCTCTTGATGTGACCAAAGTATTTGCATTTTCTAGCCAAAATGGAATTGATAAACCAGTTCTCCTCTATGCTCAGCTCTTGCCGAATGTCTACATTTGTTCTTTTCTCTGTCCAGTGTATTCTGAGGATCTTTCTGTAACATTTTGACTCGAAGGATTCGATTCTTTGTCTAGAAGTTTTGGTAATCGTCCATGCTTCACAGCCATAAGCTGCCACATGAAAAACACAGGCTCTCAAAACTTTTACCGTTTTGTTGGTGCCCTGCCATAATTTCTTCAGGCTGTTCAGTCTCTGGATTGCCATAGCTAGTCTTCTTCTGATTTCTTTCGAGCAGTCACCATTTTTGTCAATTCTGGAGCCCAGATATTCAAAATGTGGGACCTGATCTATTTCCTCACGACCCACTGTAAATGTATGCTGACAATGTGTTTTATCGGTGGTCATTATCTTTGTCCATGAAGAATACCTTAAAGATATTTGGACGCTCTCTGGACACAACTACCAAGTCGGCAAATCCTTTGTTTTTGTTGAATACCCAAAATGAGTAAGATTACTCATTTGTGCGCCATGAAAAAAGTTGTAAATGGCACGTTGCAGTAGCTTTCCTTACATCCCGAGCGTGCTGATAAAGGTGGACAGAAATCCTCAAGGCCGCTGTGCTATGCCTGGTTTCATGTGCGTGTAGCTCACTACAACGAGAATCACGTCGATCCCCCACATCGTTAGCCAGGCTGCATAAAAACAGCCCGTTTCAAGGGAGACATACGTGAGGTGAGGGTCTTGACAAGTATATTTTACCTAACATGACCGATCAGTATGTTTTGCCTGGCCAGAGTCTCCTGTCCCCTCCAATGCTTCCAACACTATGATCAAGTTTACTGTTAAACAGTCAATGTTCCATGACGACAGATAATTCACCGATATGTTTACAAGTACTTCTGCTCAGCCGAAATGCATCAGGCTCTAACCAACTGGGATGCTCATTAAAAACCACAACAACTAGGATGTTTAACTATTGCAATCAAGAGACGCAGTAACAGTTTAGCACAAACAAGAACCATTGAATATTACTGTGGCCTGTTTTGTTATTCCGCAGACGGCTAATATGAATGTCCGGGTGTCTGACTGCGGATATTGCAGTCTTGGCGTGGCATCGACAGGAAATTTCATGCCGTATTGATCCCAGGCATAATTCAGTGACAGATAATGCAAGTAGAATAATAAGTTAGCCCGGGAATAGAAGATGCAAACTACTGTCAGCCGGTTCAGCCACAACCCCGTCAAGGCTTCATAATTCTTTTGGAAATGGATTGGATGTCTGGGTTGTTAAGTACATTGCTGGATGTCAGGTATACTAAATACATTATTGAATGTCTGTGTTGATAAGTACATTATTGGATGTCTGTGTTGATAAGTACATTATTGGATGTCTGTGTTGATAAGTACATTATTGGATGTCTGTGTTGATAAGTACATTATTTAATGTCTGTGTTGATAAGTACATTTTTTTATGTCTGTGTTGATAAGTATATTATTGGATGTCTGTGTTGATAAGTACATTATTTAATGTCTGTGTTGATAAGTACATTATTGGATGTCTGTGTTGATAAGTACATTATTTAATGTCTGTGTTGATAAGTACATTACTGGATGGCAGGTTTACTGAATACATTATTGGATGGCAGGTTTACTAAGTACATTATTGGATGTCAGGTTTACTGAGTACATTATTGGATGTCAAATCTACTGGATACATTAACAGAAAAACGACTCTGTGAGAAAGTCAAAATTCCTGCACGAAAATGACGGATGATAAATCACAAGTATTGTATAGTTTCTGAAGTCAACTGTGTGACATGGTTTTTATTTAAAGAATTGATCTAGCTCCAAGAGATGCCAGCCTATCCTAATATACCACGCAAAATAATTCAAGGGACACTTACCAAATCTCAGCATATTTAAAAATGTAAAAAACGACATATCAATAATGTTGAATGATATTGTTTTTCAGTCATTTGGACATCAGGCAGTGCACGCGCTGCGGTGGTCAGCGACCCATAGCTGACTGCTAGCGTTAGGGCCAGCAAACCAGAGCTGCCAAGACCCTTCTACGCCTCCATGCCGTGATCCTGGATAACAGGCTGCAACGGGGCAGGCTGGCTAAGGAGAAGGAATCGAAGGTGCAAATATCGGTCAAGCTGTAAACTACGACACAACGAATTCTGTTCTCTGGACTAAATTCTACTACTTAAGCCCTTTGAGGGTTTGGTAGCGGGAGATTGAGAACGAACAAAGCCAAGCCATTTGGACATCAGAGTGGGCACTTTCGTCTTGGAGGAATTGCAGGTTAGTTGGACATTCAGACATGCCAGCTTCTAGGAAAAAGATGGTTACCTATTTGCTAATCATTATATAAATGTCCAACAAACCTGCTACTCCACGTAATGACCAAATGACTAAAAAACCAACATGATGACCAAATGACTGAAAAATCCCACATGACCAAATGACTGAAAAACCCACATGATGACCAAATAACTGAAAAACCCACATGATGACCAACTGACTGAAAAACCCACATGATGACCAAATGACTGAAATATCCAAATAATGACCAAATGACTGGAAAAACCCACATGACCAACTGACTGAAAAACCTATACGATAACCAAATGACTGAAAAACCCACATGTTGACCATGACCAACTGACTGAAAAACCCACACGATAACCAAATGACTGAAAAACCTACACGATAACCAAATGACTGAAAAACCCACATGTTGACCATGACCAACTGACTGAAAAACCCACACGATAACCAAATGACTGAAAAACCCACATAATGACCAAATGACTGAAAAACAATCTCACTCAATATTATCGATATCTCATTTTGTTTATTTTTAACATACCGCTATTTGGTAAGTAGCCCTTGAATTATTTTGAGAAGTACACCAAGTATGGGACCGACTGAAATAAACCAAGTGTGTTCTCTTTATTTGATGTCAATACGCGATCAGGGCAGTTTCACGTATTTTGTGAGGCTGAATTTCATCAATCGCCTCTACATAATTACTTTTCCCTTTGTATTTCATTTGCAATTATCGCAGCGGTGTTTGTTTTCAGCGAGCGATGGTTTGTTCCGACTGCAACCTCATAAAGGGTCAAATACTGTTTAGTTACACAAGAGTTGAAGCCCAATATTGAGAGGGGGCGGCGCGAGCGTGCGTGAGTGTGTGTTGGGTCTCGATACAAACAAAATGACGTGTTAAAAGGATCGCCCATTCACAACAAGAAGGTACTGGCTGACCATAACTATTAACGCTCATTTGCAATTTAGTGTTGCAACAGTCACCAGCAGTCAATATTTATTGTGGGCCTTAATTTGTCATTCAACCTATCAGTCTTCGGTTTTTTCCTCTGGTCTTCGACAGACGATCTTTGGTCTCATTTCCCCCCCCCCCCCCAAGACAGACACACAGACAGAAAGAGAGAGCGAGACACACACACACCCCCTCCCCCCGATTTGACGAATGTCAGCTACTGCATTACCAATATTTACCCCTACACTCGCTCGCGCTGCATTGGCTTTCCTGTCACCCTCCTCCACCAAAGTATTGTGTGTTTTTGCTACTTCTGATCATCTATCTGATAACAATTTGCGATGGACGCATATGTTGGTGAAGATCTACAAGTTGCACGTGTGATCCTATTGGTGATTTGCCAATCCACAGCGTCGCTGCGACTTTACAACTGTGTTGAACAATCTGAGCTTATATCCCTCTGATGGCGCTACATCACTCTATATTTGATCGAAACGGTTGAAAGCAAATGTTACTTGCGCTGACTTCTCGGTTTCTTCCTTCCATTTTTTGGAGATATTTTTGCAATTGTCTCAAATTTGCTCTTCGAATGCAATATTTAAAAAAACAACATGCCTTTGTATCTAAACCGACACACCCCAATCCACTCAGCTGTCAATGTATAGCTAGTTTGTTTACTATCATGAAAAAAAAGGCAGCAATAAAGGGATTGGGATTGATCACCCTCCATCATAAAAAGCTATTGCCTAACTAGTACATTGAAGTCTCCAACACTTCATCCCAGACAGCAATCTTTATTATGGCACTAAAGTGGCCGTTTGTGTCGTTGAGAGGTTGTGCATGCTGTATTTCTAATGTGGTGGAGAATCAACTGGCAGGGATGTTAGGATAACTTCCAAGGGGAGACATGTTCAAAACAGTGGCAAGACATACGTCTTCTTTATGTCCGGGGTAAAATTTAAACAAAGCAACGAGATTGTACACTTCGCGGTGATTGAAGGGCAATCGACCTTTATTACTCAAGTCTATTAAACTTTCCTCACATACCCACCAACGACTACAGTAATGGGAATAAACTCCGTAATGACTTTTGATGGGTATGTATTTGTTTTGTCCCCTTCAATGTTAATTTCCTTGCCCCTAGGAAGATGAGAAGCCCTGATCATCTATCTGCTCTTTTAATTCTATCGCATCCCCTACCCTGAGGGGGGGGGGGGGGGGGTTCTTCCTCTTCACCAAGCAACGTATCCATTTCTCAACCACTGGGAAACGGACAATTCGATTTACCGCGTGTCCATCCCATGTTGAGCACCTAGTGTCCCCACCTACATTTCGGTGCGGTATGATGGTTAATCTATGTACATAGCAGTCTTGGTATAGATCGCGTGTTTTTCTGTCAGAACGTCAGCTCGTTATGTTGCTGCCCTTATGGAACAACTGGCATACATAAATGTTGTAAAAAACATCATCAGTTCTACTCAACATACATTCATCAGTTCTCTTAAACATACATTCATCAGTTCTCCTAACCATACATTCAGTTCTACTAAACACACATTTATCTGTTCTACTAAACACACATTTATCTATCTTCTAAGCATACATTATTTGATCTACTAAACATACATTCATCAGTTCTCCTAACCATACATTCAGTTCTACTAAACACACATTTATCTGTTCTACTAAACACACATTTATCTATCTTCTAAGCATACATTATTTGGTCTACTAAACATACATTCATCAGTTCTCCCAAACATACATTCAGTTCTACTAAACACACATTTATCTGTTCTACTAAACACACATTTATCTGTTCTACTAAACACACATTTATCTATCTTCTAAACATACATTATTTGGTCTACTAAACATACATTCATCAATTCTACTAACCATACATTATTTGGTCTACTAAACATACATTCATTAATTCTACTACATAATACATTATTTGGTCTACTAAACATACATTCATCAATTCTACTACATAATACATTATTTGGTCTACTAAACACACATTCATCAGTTTTACTAAACAAATATTTATTCTTTTCATGCTAATGGGATCCAAGTAAAGAGTTGTGTTGGGGTACATGAAGAGTTGTGTTGGGGTACATGAGGAGTTGTTTTGGGGTACATGAAGAGTTGTGTTGGGGTACATGAAGAGTTGTGTTGGGGTACATGAGGAGTTGTGTTGGGGTACATGAAGAGTTGTGTTGGGGTACATGAAGAGTTGTGTTGGGGTACATGAGGAGTTGTGTTGGGGTACATGAGGAGTTGTTTTGGGGTACATGAAGAGTTGTGTTGGGGTACATGAGGAGTTGTGTTGGGGTACATGAAGAGTTGTGTTGGGGTACATGAGGAGTTGTGTTGGGGTACATGAGGATTTGTGTTGGGGTACATGAGGAGTTGTTTTGGGGTACATGAAGAGTTGTGTTGGGGTACATGAGGAGTTGTGTTGGGGTACATGAGGAGTTGTTTTGGGGTACATGAGGAGTTGTGTTGGGGTACATGAAGAGTTGTGTTGGGGTACGTGAAGAGTTGTGTTGGGGTACGTGAAGAGTTGTGTTGGGGTACGTGAAGAGTTGTGTTGGGGTACATGAGGAGTTGTGTTGGGGTACGTGAAGAGTTGTGTTGGGGTACGTGAAAAGTTGTGTTGGGGTACATGAAGAGTTGTGTTGGGGTACATGAGGAGTTGTGTTGGGGTACATGAAGAGTTGTGTTGGGGTACGTGGAAAGTTGTGTTGGGGTACATGAAGAGTTGTGTTGGGGTACGTGAAGAGTTGTGTTGGGGTACATGAAGAGTTGTGTTGGGGTACATGAGGAGTTGTGTTGGGGTACATGAAGAGTTGTGTTGGGGTACGTGAAAAGTTGTGTTGGGGTACATGAAGAGTTGTGTTGGGGTACATGAGGAGTTGTGTTGGGGTACACGAGGAGTTGTGTTGGGGTACATGAAGAGTTGTGTTGGGGTACATGAGGAGTTGTGTTGGGGTACATGAAGAGTTGTGTTGGGGTACATGAAGAGTTGTGTTGGGGTACACGAGGAGTTGTGTTGGGGTACATGAAGAGTTGTGTTGGGGTACATGAGGAGTTGTGTTGGGGTACATGAAGAGTTGTGTTGGGGTACGTGAAGAGTTGTGTTGGGGTACATGAAGAGTTGTGTTGGGGTACATGAGGAGTTGTGTTGGGGTACGTGAAGAGTTGTGTTGGGGTACATGAAGAGTTGTGTTGGCACGGCAGTGTCGGAATAGCAGTGTCTTGCTTTTGGGTTTAATCCCCGTTACCTACACAACCCAGCGGCAAATGAGTAACTAGTTCACTGTTCGGAACAGAGAGGCATCGAGGAGGGTATAAAAAAAAAACTGATACCTAGTACAATGTAGTATCGAAACTTTTAATCTGGACAGCAATGTCTGTATGACCTTGATTTGTTCATGTTACATGGAGGATTAGGATGGTCGTGATGAATTACTATTATCATCTGAAAAGCTTGAGAACAGGTGTACTAAAGGAAGATTAATGTTTGAAAATTGGAGGGGAGTTTAGGAGACACGGTGATAGCGGGATGGTATTTTCTTGAGGAATAGAGCAGATTTGATTATACACATAATGTGACTTGTCAAACATCTTCAAGAGAGAAAGAAAGTGAGAGAGAGAGGCAGAGAGCCATGATGGATGGATGGACGGACCAGACAGACATACATACAGACAGATATAATAGATTGGAAGACATATTGAAACCGAATGCGCAGCAGTGCATGAGCTTATATCTGGCTGCTTGCATCAGGGACAGCGGTTAAGTACTGCCCAACACCCTATTCCACCCACAACTGGTGGCCCTGGAAAAACTGCATCGATGCAACCCGGCTGTGAGAAGAATAGGGATCGAGGTGGAAAGGCATACCATGTTCCAAAAATGCCGTTTTGAAACCGGATGTATGCAGATATCGCAGACACGCTGTAGAATATAACAAAGTAACAAAACGTACTGATAGATAGATAAGATAGATAGATAGATAGATAGATAGATAAGATAGTTAAGATAGATAAGATAGATAGATAGATAGATAGATAGATAGATAGATAGATAGATAGATAGATAGATAGATAGATAGATAGATAGATAGATAGATAGATGATTTGTATTTCGTATAGAATAGGATAGGATAAGACAGACAGACGAATAGATAAGATCTTTTACTGCCGTTATGAAAAGAACAGTCTAACCGATGCGAATGAAATCAAGCTTCACTAGATGAGTACACTTTTTAACTTTCCTAACCGCACTGGCACATACAATTACACGTGACAACGAGCGCGCACTTGGTAATCTCATTTCTGTCCAGATACGGGACAGAAGTGCTGGTAAATCTAACGAAACAAGTGCTGGTAAATGTAACGAAACAACTGCTGTTACTTCAACACTGAATTGTATACCTACCTCGTCCCATATAGTTATAGGTAATACGAGGTGTGATTTTGAAGGGGGAACACATATCGGGATTGGCACCATAACACTCTGGAGCAGCGAAATACTGCAAAATCTTATGCAAATTCGTTTATTCCATTTGTTTATTTGTTCGGGCCATGATAATTCGGCAAATGTGGTTCACAAATGTAACGACAACGAACTAGAGCAATCAAACTAGACGGATAGAGGGGACGGCGTGGCCTAGTGGTTAAGTGGCACGGCTCACAATCCGAAGGTGTTGTATTCGATCCCCATCACAGCACCGGCCGTTACCCCGGGGAAGCAAACCCTTAGAAAATGCAGGAGGAAGCAGACCCTTACATAAAATGCATGCTGAAGTCGGATACACTAGGCCGACAGGCGCAAGATAAAAACCACAGTGCAACGCTTTGGGGATTAGAGAGATAAGACGACAGCAAAAAAAACCAGACGGACAGGGGAGATGTCACTCAGACTACATGTTCAGAAGTCAAACCTGTGCCTAGCGACTTCCGGTTGTATCCCGTAGTTCCGGAATTACGCCAATCTAGATACTTGTTGATCATACCCTCCTACAACGGATCTGTTGCCGTTACTTTAAACACTGAATGGTATATGTCATCGAGTGCTGTTTCATCAGCACTTAATTATTATTATATACCTGGTTCGAAGAGAGCAGGTCGTTGTCTTCAGACTTCGCACTGGCCACAATAGACTGAGGTACCACCTATTCAACAAATTGAAGATAGGGTGTACCGACGAATGCCCGTGCGGTACTGGTAAAATGACCACTGAACATCTGCTGCAGAACTGCCCGACATACGGGGATCAGAGAGAGCAGATGTGGCCATTGCCAGTGGAACTGCAAGACAAGCTCTATGGTAGTGGCGAGAGTCTCAGGATGACCGCCGCTTTTTTCGAAAAAATAATGGTTACTGTCTGACTGTGTACGCAGAAGAAGAAGATATACCTGGTTCCCTCTTCATTTACATAATTCAGTATCGGGATAGCACCAGTTATTCCCTTACATTACCTTTATGCTTCAGTAGTTTCTGTAAAAGAGATAAACATAGAAACACTGTCAGACTGAATATATATCATAAGAGATACCGTCTAACTCGTGCACGGTTGAAGACTCCAAAATCAAGTCGTTTGCACACCGAAAGCATGTTAACCCATTACGTCCTAGCTTGCCCATTACTGTTATATTCAATACAATCTTACACGTTCATTGTATACTAGAATATAATGGTTTGTTAAATGTTACAAAACAGTATATGAATGAGGCAAATATGAATATGATTATATATTGCCTAAGGCTTAGTGAGTAAAGGGTAAAGTATGCCGGTAACCAAAATCTGTATTTCGCAGAATACTAGAAACAACGGGACGGCCTTATACATGAAACGTATTACGCTGTTTTGGAAACAAAAAAGACATATTTTTGTCTTCAAACAAATATCTGACATAATATGAGACAGCGCTGAACATAAAAGTGACAACTGCATCAGATTAATTCACGTCTGCGCTCGCTCGTTCCGTTCCCGCCACTAGATGCATTCTAGGATAAGAATAATAAAAGCTAAACTGAGAAGACAACCTTCCCAGCGATTTCAGGACTATATTAACATCCCGCCAACTGTCAGCTCAAATGTTTCAGTTCTGTTTTGAATGTTTACAACACTGCTATCTTTTCGTCTGCAAAATACATTAACATCTCTTTGCTCAAAGCACATTCAAGCGTGAGCAATCGCTCTGCGTGTTTTCTATTTTCAATCATGCAAACTGTAGAGATGTACTCTGGAGGCCTTCAATCATGCAAACTGTAGAGATGTACTCTGGAGACTTGAGATGTACACTGGAGACTTTCAATCATGCAAACTGTAGAGATGTACACTGGAGACTTTCATCAATCATGCAAACTGTAGAGATGTACACTGGAGACTTTCAATCATGCAAACTGTAGAGATGTACACTGGAGACTTTCAATCATGCAAACTGTAGAGATGTAATCTGAAGGCCTTCAATCATGCAAACTGTAGAAATGTACACTGGAGACTTTCAATCATGCAAACTGTGGAGATCTACTCTGGAGGCCTTCAATCATGCAAACTGTAGAGATGTACTCTGGAGGCCTTCAATCATGCAAACTGTAGAGATGTACACTGGAGACTTTCAATCATGCAAACTGTAGAGATGTACTCTGGAGGCCTTCAATCGTGCAAACTGTGGAGATCTACTCTGGAGACTTTCAATCATGCAAACTGTGGAGATGTACACTGGAGACTTTCAATCATGCAAACTGTAGAGATGTACTCTGGAGGCCTTCAATCATGCAAACTGTAGAAATGTACACTGGAGACTTTCAATCATGCAAACTGTGGAGATCTACTCTGGAGGCCTTCAATCATGCAAACTGTGGAGATCTACTCTGGAGACCTCCAATGTAAAGTTCATTCACTCATACATAGATGCTAATCACAAATTCAACCCCAGCCTAGCCCTTGCTTCGGCCTCAAATCGTCAAATCGAAATCAATATCAATCTTTATTAAGCATAATAACCAATATTTGGAGGCGGGCAAAGGCTCAATCAAGCTCCAGCTGTAAATGGGTACCTGGCTTGCTGAAAGAAAAGACAAAGCTGTGAGAAAGGGAACTGGTAACCTCAGTAAAAAAGACGGGAGTCCTAGTACAATGGAGTTTACAACATTTCACCACACTGACACAGCAGTCTTCTATGTGACCACATTTAAAACGATAGCAACCCCCCCCCCCCCCCCCCCCCCCGAGGCTATTTTCACAAACTCTCAAACCATTTTCTTCAAAGGATGAGTCCTGGGTCTCTACAACTATTCAAAGCATGAGTCACTGTAACTCTACTCAAAGTGTTGGTCTCTGAAACTCTACTCAAAGTGTTGGTCTCTGAAACTCTACTCAAAGTGTTGGTCTCTGAAACTCTACTCAAAGTGTTGGTCTCTGAAACTCTACCACTCAAAGAATTGGTCTCTGAAACTCTACTACTCAAAGAATTGGTAGCTGAAACTCATATTCAAGACATGTGGCGCTGATACTTCATTCACAAAGTTTGAGAAGCTCAGATTTTTAACTCATAGTTGGAGACACTCAATTTCAGGTCAAAGTGTGGGGTCGGTCAAATTCTTTTCAAAATATACGGCCTCACGAGTTCCAGTCAAAGTATGGAGTCTCTCAAATTCCAGTCAAAGTATGGAGTCTCTCAAATTCCAGTCAAAGTATAGAGTCTCTCAAATTCCAGTCAAAGTATGGAGTCTCTCAAATTCCAGTCAAAGTATGGAGTCTCAAATTCCAGTCAACGTATGGAGTCTCTCAAATTCCAGTCAAAGTATGGAGTCTCTCAAATTCCAGTCAAAGTGTCGGTTAAGATCATTAGCATCTGTCCATGCTGCTTTATCCTCTATATAAGCATTCTCATCTACCACGCATTTTCCAATGTTCGTGTTTTTTAGGTTCCGCCTGCACGTGTTGTGTCTGTCGTGTCATGGTCGCGTAACTCCTGTTTCTGTTTTAGCTCAGGATTCTATGATACATGCAAACATTTATTCTATTTGACCTTGTACTGAACTACGTAGAGTGGGAGTATGGTGACGTGGGGCTGGAAGATCAGTTTCCTTTCCTCATCGTCTTGCCTTCCCTAGCTGTAAGTCGGGTATCTATTTCCAGTTGGAAAGCGAGTGGAATGTGTCATGGTCTGGTATCTAACCGGGTCCCGTTGCCGTGAGAAACAATCACTCTAACCACTCAAATGTTATCCTTACTCTGAAGGTACAAATATCATTTTCATTTTATCTGTCAAGATTGGAATAAATATGCCTGCTCTACACACGTGCAGGTAAAACCCTGAACATGTTAACGAAAATATCCACACTTAAAAATGCTATTACAACCAAACAGTTTGCTCAGAAATAGCTCTCGCAGCTATCCCTTGACCTAGTAGTGCACAGCCTATGGGGTTGAGTTATTAAAAGATCGGCAAAGTTTAAACAAATAATGTATATTGAAATATACTTTTGATGCTTTATTTTGGGGAGCGGGCTAACGGCATGGTCATGTGAAATAGTCAGGGCCAGGTGAATTATTCATGGGCAGGTGAAATAGGGCCAGGTGAATTATTCATGGTCAGGTGAAATAGGGTGGGTCAGGTGAAAGTCAGGTCAGGTGAAATAGGGTGGGTCAGGTGAAATGAATTAGTCAGGGCCAGGTGAAATATACGTATTTTCCAAAACCTCCACCTCACGTTCACACCGTGCACCTGACAAAAGGTTGTTACAGCAGCCTGTTCAACAAGGGGGAATCAACAATGTGATTCACATACTTGTGATCTTCCTGCGAGGTCTTATCATTGCACTGCAGCCAAGAGAGTCCACCCTCTTCAGTAGGTTTCGGGATATAAGAAGAGCCACTGTAACCTGCTACCAGAGAAACAAAGATGTGAGGACTGGAGGTATTCAAGATGATGACAGCTGCAAACTTGAAACAGCAGCTGCTTTTCATCTTATATTGTCAGTTGGTACTGTCAGTTGGTACTGTCAGTTGTTGATTATGAACTGGGCATCCTCACACTATCAAGATCAAGCTGTGAAAAGGTTGGAAAACATCCAAAATAAAGGTATGTGACTGGTTCTGGGTTGCACCAGAGATACACCGATTGTGAAGATGCTGGGACTTCTGTTTGTGACATCCAGACATAAATTGGTACAAGCCAAAGCCTTTATGGTTTCCGTAGACAGGCGGCGCCCTCTGTACAATAACATCTCAGACATCAAGGGATCACACATCAAGAGAGAGAGAGAGAGATATCATCGATGGAACAGGCAAAGAAGACAACAGATAATCAGAGTTGAGCTGAAAATAGCTTTGCAAGTAGCAGGATGTAGCCCGGAGAACAGAATGAGCTTGTAAACCTCATGCACAACCATTTTTTGTCGCCTTTTGACAACATCCAGTTACTTGCAAAGTCCTTTTCAGGGCTTGGTAGTTAGAAAAAACGACAAAAAAAGAATCACGAAGACCCGTATCTGTGTTGTCTAACCATCAACTCATGAGCCCTTTATGCACGCGCGGTGTAATCTGCGTGTCACCTAACACCATCTTTTCAACTTTTTAATTGACTGCACTTGCTGACTTATAGTTTGCTACACCCCAGTCAGAACTTACCAACAACATTCCTTCCCTGTTTAGCCAAGCACACACATAGAAACAAATCACGAGGTTTGTTGTTGTTGGCAATACAGTCAATGTTTGTGTGTCTGTTGTTCGTTAAGGGGTTCTATCTTGTTTTATCACTGTCGACTAGGATTTTGAAGCGGAGAGGGGTAGTGCACAAGATCATTTGAGTATGTATAACCATCCGGTTTCTTTAACCTTCTGTATCCACTTTGCTGAGGGAGACTAAGCACCTATTAGTTTACCCAGAGCGCAGTGATGTTAATTCTTGACATAAAACCTTCTTTTGATGAAAGTGTGCTCATTTCAATTAGTTTTTTCGGTAGTATTAGGGTGTGTGGGATATTTTTTTAATATGTTCAGTATCCAGGCTTTAATTTGTGATACCCTTGGTCGCGAAAAGGGGTCTGCAGTTAGAGCCAACCGCAGGACTGTCAAATAATTAACTATTCGCAACATCTTACATCCAGGACATTGTTGCAAGATGGGAGTTTTGGGGAGGCTGCATCTCTCCGCCAGAGACAGATTAACAATTGAACTAGAGATATGAAGGTGATGATTTCGTCCACCAAGATAATGTCAAGGACTCTATCTCAGGGGTCTCAAACTAAAGCCACAATGAGGGCCCCATATTTACCTCAGGGGTCTCAGACTAAAGCCACAATGAGGGCCCCATATTTACCTCAGGGGTCTCAAACTAAAGCCACAATGAGGGCCCCATATTTACCCCAGGGGTCACAAACTAAAGCCACAATGAGGGCCCCATATTTACAATAGGGGTCTCAAACTAGAGCCACCATGAGGGCCCCATATTTACCTCAGGGGTCTCAAACTAGAGCCACCATGAGGGCCCCATATTTACCTCAGGGGTCTCAAACTAAAGCCACAATGAGGGTCCCATATTTACCTCAGGGGTCTCAAACTAAAGCCACAATGAGGGCCCCATATTTACCTCAGGAGCCTTAAACTAAAGCCACCATGAGGGTCGCATATTTACCTCAGGGATCTCCAACTAGAGTCGCTATGAGTGTTGCATATTTACCTTAGAGGGTGTCAAACTGAAGCTACAACAAGGGTCACATATTTACCTAAGGAATATCAAACTAAAACCACTACGAGGGCCGTATATTTACCTCAAGGATCTCAAACTAAAGCCACCATGTTGCCGCATATTAACAAGTTCAAAAGACTGATGATGGATGACATTAAGACAAAGTTGAGGGATATAGGCCACACCAAAGTACTTGGAGATGAGATGTTTCCAAAGACTTTTAAACGTCACCTACAAAGATCGAGTTGCAAATGAGGAAATGCGAGATAGAATTACGACAGCAATAGGGCCTTTAAAAGACCTCTTGGCAACTGTCAATAGAAGGAAACTCGCTTGGTGCGGTCGCATGTCAAGATCAAATGGTCTTGCAAATACAATCCTCCATGGAAAGGTGCATGGCAGACAACGAAGAGGCCGTCCCAAAGAGAGATGGGAGGACAACATAAAAGAGTGGACCAGTCTCCGACCGGATAAGTCACGGGCAACGGCATCTAACAGAGAAGGGTGGCATGGCGTTGTGAGGATGTCTTCATGTGTGCCCCAAAGACCTCACTGGTTACGGGATGACCTGACCTGATCTGAAAGTACTACAGGTGTAATCATTGTCATTGCTGTGGATTTATTTGCTAATTTGATGCACCTTACCCTGAAGCAAGTTTTGGAACACCTATCTTCAGATTAGCAGCCATACTACCAATCTTACAGTACCGAGATATCGTGAGGTGAGGCCAGACCAAACAACTATATACTCTTCCCCTATGCCCAAAATGGGGGGAAAGAGTTCAACAACTTCAGCAATGATGGGAATAAATGGTGCAATGATGGGAATAAATGGTGCAATGATGGGAATAAATGGTGCAATGATGGGAATAAATGGTGCAATGATCGGAAGAAATGGTGCAATGATGAGAAGAAATGGTGCAATGATGGGAAGAAATGGTGCAATGATGGGAATAAATGGTGCAATGATGGGAATAAATGCTGCAATGATAGGAATAAATGGTGCAATGATGGGAATAAATGGTGCAATGATGGGAAGAAATTCTGCAATGATGGGAATAAATGGTGCAATGATGGGAATAAATGGTGCAATGATGGGAATAAATGGTGCAATGATGGGAATAAATGCTGCAATGATGGGAATAAATGGTGCAATGATGGGAATAAATGGTGCAATGATGGGAATAAATGGTGCAATGATGGGAATAAATTCTGCAATGATAGTTTTGATAGGAAATTTAAGTCAAATGACTGAAAGACTAGTACACCGACTGCTACTTCTATACCATTCGCTTTCAAATAATCCTATCTATTTTCCTTATAAATTTGCGATCCATCTCAGACTTTTGTTGTTTCCAAAGTTTATGGCTACAATTGGGTCAGAGAAGGCTATGTTGTCCCTTTGCTCCTCTTGCGAAGCTGACAGATCTGGAGAACATGTTCCACTGTTATACTCTCCCCATGAAATTGTTGGAACATATGATTTTTCAGTCAGTCTTGAGTGTCCTATTTGCAGTTTGAATATTGTAACTTGATCTCTTCTAGGCAAAGAGTTATATGCTTTGCTATATCAGATCCTGGGTGTTCTCTGTGTCATTTGTCTTTGATCATTGCACTCCGCAAGTGCAGAGCAGTTCCATGATGTAGACACAGCCCTTCATTTGTGACCCGACCCCCCCCCCCCCCCCCCCAAAGATGCAATGATGATCTTCTTCTTTGCTTTTACCATTATACTGTATTGCCTCTTTTTGGTTACTTTGTATTGGGAAAAATACTGGTCACACTAATGTTCATCAACTCATATACAATTCTACATGTGGGGTTTTCGTTTACGACTAATGTATATGATTTAATTGTTCACCAAATTTGTAGACGAACAGTTGTTAGAAAAATATAGCAATCCCTTTCTCCTATTCTCTTACATCTATCTGCACAAACATTATAGACAAAAAATCCAAAATATTAAAAATATTTCCAAGGCAGTGTTTCTCCCTAGAGGTTTTATTCATTAGTTTGATTTTATAAATTCAGCTCCTCATGTTTCGGTGTGTCAGTTTGCTACTTCCAGCAATATTCGGATCGGCAGATCAAAATAGGCACTGAATTAAATGAGCAGAAGCATATCTTTGTTCTCTGTCACACCACAGGTTTTGTGGTAATGAGAAACTCATTGTGTATAGGAATAATTACCTACTCCTGTCTACATGACTTATCTCTTAATCTCACAAGATGAGCTTTGCATTATAGAGTTAATAACCTCTGGCAAATGAATCAGATAGCAACGCGGGGTAGGGGAAAGAGAAAATCACGGGAGATAACAATGTAGAGAAAGACGCAGTTAATGTATGTATACGTGAGGAGGACGCAGTTAGTTTATGTATACATTCAGAATACTTGTGACCAGGGAAGCGTATCTTTTTCTATAATTGTGTCGACTTGTGTATGTGATCTTGATCTCCACAGCTTCAGGATCATAGCATTGCTTACAAATTATGTAGCTGACACTGTCATGCAATGATGTAACCTACTATGTCATACAATGATGTTAAACTGTCCAGCAGCATCTTCTATTTTTGTCATCCTCTTGTCTCTTTTTTCAGTGACTTTACCTGTTGTCAGTATGCTCAACACATCACTCATACAATACGACTTTAGAGCAAGAGGAAGACCTAGTAAAGATTCATTGATGACAACAATAAAATACTACATGTATGGATGCAAAGAATATTCGATTCAGGATTCGGTGCCAAATAGGGCCTTCCCATGCACATTCAGTATTCGACTGAATAGTAGCCTGAAATAAAATGCGCAGGGCTTGACAAATTATAGGGTTGCTTACCAGTCAGTCAAAAATTTCACCAGTCAGCATGGTCGGACTATATCCATGCAATTTATGTTAACAAATTTAAACTAGGCACTAATTCCCTTTCATTTCTACATAACAATGTGTACCAAACCTAAATATATTGTATTACTTACACAGTATTAGTCTATTTCTTCCTAAGTAAAAATGCAGTACTATCATAAGCATGACATGTGTGTCTTTTAACATTCTTGGTAGTTTTAGCACTGTAGTACCATTTATCGATGGCTTTAGGAAGTTGAAATTGTGACAGTGGAGGTCCATTTAGATTCACCATCATAAACTAGCTTATGTAGAATCTATTCAAACCGTAATATTAATAATCGTGCGAAAGTCGTTATGTAGTAACGATTAAAAAAGTTGTTTTTTTTACTCGTCAAGCAAACATTTTAACTCGTCACAGACGAGCGCTTTTGTCAAGCCCTGCAAATGCAAATAGGTCAGATTGGTGTGATAATTTTAGATATAAAGAGGTTGGATCACTTTCAACTCCATACCAACTTAAACACATTAAGCATTTTATTATGTTGCAGCTTGCATCAGCTGACTAGGCAGAAAATATGCAGCTCATGTTGGTTAAAACCAAACATGCAATTATCAGCATCTGTGTTAGTTCTCACATTGTGATTGTTGTATTGGTTTAAATTGTGCCTTGTTGTTTTGCTATACTTCATAGTGACTGTTCAAGTCTAAGAAAAACCATTTATTATTCTATAGCAATGATCGCCATTAAGGGAACGTGTAAACCCACTAGGATATTTTTCAGTGTATGTGAGGACGATGATTGAAAAGCAATGTGTTTGCTGTGTAAATTGGTACCATGTGATTATATAACATCCAAAGCATATTTAACATCTGCATTCAACAATCACATGCCATACAAACATTGAGAGAAATACAAACATGCTCAGAATGTTTTGGTCTAAATTATGAAATGTAACTAGTCCCACGTCAAGTTCAGAAAGTTTCGGTCTAAATTATAAAATGTAACTAGTAAAGAAGTTCAGAAAGTTTAGGTCTAAATTATGAAATGGAACTAGTCGTCGGAAAATGTTGTCTAAATTGCATCGTTCTGCGAGTTATTTTATTACAGATATCATGTACCAGGAAGCAATAACTTCAAATCTTACTGATGAATTCCTCATTGAAATGCAAAGTATAAGAATAATTTACAAAACTAGATTAAGTTGAGATGATTGGTGGATAGCGCTGAGAAAACAAGTAATGTGTAAAAGTAATGTGGCTTCAGCTGTCATGGCAGAGTGAGGGTCAACTTATATGGAGAAATAATGAATTCAGCTCATGAGTGGCAAGACAGGGGGAATATATGATAATAACTTTGTCCCACCGTCAGCGATGAAGAGTTCTAACAGAGCCCTATGAAATTTGTTACATGGCAGGACCTGGTGAAAGCCTTACAAATGGAAGTCAGATCATGGAATTGGTGTCTAATGACAGTTGTAGCTCTACATTTCAAAATGAACTAAAAGAGTGAAGTTAAGTGGTGTCTGCTTGGAATGCATTGCCAGGGGAGGTAGTGGAGGCAGGGACAATTAATGCATTTAAGAATAAACTGGATGCGCATAGCTTTTAGAGCAAGGTGATGTAAATGTAACTGGTTGTATACAGACTCTGCAGGGTCTTCTAAACCAGTATAAAGACATTAAGTTAAGTTAAGTATAGTCAATGTTCTTTGGGCAACATTGAGGTGTTAGAGAGAGAGAGAGCCAGAGAGAGAGAGAGAAAAAGAGAACTAAAAGAACAAAGTCAAGTATAGTCAATGTTCTTTAGGCAGCATCAGTATTAAATACTCAGAGAGAGAGAGAGAGAGAGAGAGAGAGAGAGAGAGAGAGAGAGAGAGAGAGAAATACACAAGTTATATATTTCCACAATAAGCCACAAAAGAGAGACAATGAAAGAAAGACAAAGAGAGCGAGAGTGAAATAGCAAAAAATGCACACATAAACTATTCTAATGATAAGCCACAAAAGAGAGACTGTGAGAGAGAATGACAATGAACACACAGAGAAGCTAACCAAAGATAGCATGTATGAGAGTACCCCCAGACATTTCAATACTAATGTAAAATCACCTAGTTCTAACTGTATGACTCAGAAACATGACATCTCACAATGAGTATCTTATCTAAACAGAAGACTTCCACCAATAGATATCTCTGTGGCATACTTGGTAGCAGATGGCCAGATGTAAGGAAAAAGACAGATCTGTGGCCAGGAATGCAACTTATAAAGTTGTAGATATGGCAGAGAAAGTAGAGATTATACTACACATCCTCAAACAATATAAACCAGAAGGATGAGGTCATGAGAGGAATGCACTCTGTCATCTCTTAGCAACATTTATTCAACTGTCTCTTCAAAAGATATACATTATTTTATATTTATTCAACTTTCTCTTCAGAAGATATACATTATTTTATATTTATTCAACTTTCTCTTCAGAAGATATACATTATTTTATATTTATTCAACTTTCTCTTCAGAAGATATACATTATTTTATATTTATTCAACTTTCTCTTCAGAAGATATACATTATTTTATATTTATTCAACTTTCTCTCCAGAAGATATAAATTATTTTATATTTATTCAACTTTCTCTTCAGAAGATGTACATTATTTTATATTTTTTCAACTTTCTCTTCAGAAGCTATACATTATTTTGTAGGGTTAAGGAATGACCAAATATACAGTAACGTATGTGAGATGTAAGTATATACATCACCAGAGTTGTATCCAGGGAGGAACGAATTTGGCCACTGTAAATTAAAATTAAGTGCCCCTAAAAAAAGTTGCACAAGAGATTGACAACCTCATTATGTAAAACTAAGTAATATACTGCAAGTTATTGCCATCATAAAAATTGGTTAAAACATATATAGGTAATGGCTCAGTGACGGCACTACCACAAAAACAAAACGACACTAACGTTACGACCACAAGGCCTTCATCAGTGCCGATGCAACCTCAATTATTTCTTTATTTCTACTATTAGAAAACAGAGGAGTGGCTCAATGCTCATATTTAGAGTGAAAAGAAGTAATGATGCTGTTTAAGTGGAACAAAACATAGCAGATTGCAATAAATTACTGAAGTCTCATGCATATATGGTTTCAGCAGTACGTACGAATTACTAGCATACAATTTATAATTATCTTTCAATTAAGCAGGTAGGTTCCTTATGTAATGATCTTTTGAAATGAATGAAAACGTCAGGAGCAGTTGTGTCACACTTATAGATGCCAATTGCAATAGAAAGTAGTGTTTAACTAGTAATTTCTCCATCTCAAGAATAACTAACAATACATGAATGTGAGGCTACTTTGGAGTCAAGAAAACTGTTCTCAGTCAAATATTATTTTTTTTTTTTGCTTAGATGTTTGCCGCACTAGTTTCTACTGGCGGAGGCGCGCCATTTTCCACCCCAGACCACCCGTAGTCAATTGGGCGATATCAGGACGTATAAACCAGTACTTGGATGCATGTGTGCATCTGTATGTACCTATGCTAGGTTTGTGCGCCCTCAGAAGCTAGCCCAACCAAAGTGCAATGGAAGGGCTTTACCACGAGGGCGCGTGTGAAAGTTGTGCAAGGGTGTGACTGTGGGATAGTCAAATGAAACAGAGTGAGGTGAGAAGAGGGAGAAGGGGAAGAGTGGCCCCCAGGGTAAGCCTGTCCTGTGACCGTCAAATATTCTGAGCTGTTAGATCAACTTTACAAACATACATAATATAATCAATTTATAGGTTTCGCGTCACCTGTAGTTGGGGGTGGAAACATACTAATGTGTCATAGCACACCGTTTGAGAAACACACTTGGTCAGGAGTATACATCAAGTTTAAGTGAACTTGCAAAAACTATAAATGAACATCATTTTAAAACTAACTGCAGGCAAATTTCATATGCACGTGTTCTAATCTTAATAAATTAACTCCCATGGGGGTAACTCAACAGCTGCCATATAATAAAGGGGCTTAATTCACAGCTTATACCTATTGCTTTCACCACCTATTTGTAGAATATATCAAGTGTCTTGTATAATCATCATTTTAAATGACTGCATCTCAGATCACATTCAAGTCGCATACATCTAAAAAGTAAAGATCTCATCACGCATGCGCTGCATAGGAAATATGGAGTTAGGCCCGTTTTATTTTTTATTTTGCAACCCACGGCTTGCATAAGTGCGCATGTATATAATGTCTGTTTTTTTTTTCATGTTATTTAATTGTTGTGTATAATTGGCAATTTAGATGTTTCTTTCTCCTTTATTAGATATTTATTTAATATTTTGTTTTTATTTTTGTTTTAAAAAATACCAATAATCCTACAGGTACAATGTAATCAGAAAAACAGATCAGACGTTATCACAGCATTCACCAGGTGAGCTGTCATCCATCAAGATAGTAATCATGCCCTGACATAACCAGTAAGACACTCAGAACTGTTGTTGAAAGTTGCATACCTAAACAAAATAAGAACAAATTACCCAACTAACAACAAAACACATTAAAGACCGAATACAATTCTGCTTTAAGGCATTGTAATACACACGGCATAACTTTGCATCTCTCATACATAATGTAAATCTCAAGAAAATGAACAGCAAGATTACAAGTGACACAGAATTGTTTTGGCAGTTAGAAAAACAAATATAATTAAAAAGGAAATAAATAAATGAGATGTAACAATTAATTGGTAACTACTCTTCTACCATAGAATGCAGAGGTCGTCTTTTCTCATAGTTTATAGTTTCTACAAGATAAACTTTTGTCTTTTCTCATAGTTTATAGTTTCTACAGGATAAACTTTTGTCTTTTCTCATAGTTTATAGTTTCTACAGGATAAACTTTTGTCTTTTCTCATAGTTTATAGTTTCTTCAGGATAAACTTTTGTCTTTTCTCATAGTTTATAGTTTCTACAAGATAAACTAGGTGACCCCATGTTCAGCCCTCCTTTGTTGCCTTTTACTACATGCCTAGCAGGTTACAGTGTTATAATTCTTTGTTCCAAATTCAGGTCCCAGCAACACACTGACATGATGGTGTGAAGTAAAAATTGAAGTGCCACAGGGCTCGGTTTTGGGACCAATTTTGTTCTTGATATATATAAATGATTTGGACATTGATATGGAATCCATGATTGCAAGATTCGCTGATGACACAAAACTATGCAGCAGTGTCTCATCTAAAGCAGAAGTGGATATATTGAAGTCGGATTTAGACCAAATTTGAGAATGGTCTGCGAGCTGGCAAATGAAGATTAATGTAAATACATGTACAGTCATCCACATAGGTAGAACATAATTACAGAATTGGCAAGAACAATATTAGAATGATAGAAAAGGAAAGTGGCCTAGGGGTTATAATAGATGATACAGGTAAAGTGAGTGAGCAAGTCAAGGTAGCAGTGAAAAAGGCAAATACAATGTTAGGTATGATAAACAGAAATATTAAACATAGGAGCAAGGAAGTGATAGTCAAACTGTATAAAGCATTAGTTAGACCTAGATTTGAGTACTGAGTCCTTATCGTAGAGACGATATAAACATGCTGGAAAGGATACGAAAAAGAGCGACAAAGCTGATAGTGGGATTCCAGAAGTATAGTTATGAGGAAAGACTTAGAAAAACTGGCCTAGTGTCTAGAAAAAAAGAAGAATCCGAAGTGCCACCTACAAGAACAAGAGGGTATAGCTAGCTACACATTAACTAAAGAAAGGTCCAGATTAGATATTAGGAAATATTTTTTTAGTCACATTTTTTTTTCTCCAGAGTGGTGAATGCTTGGAATGCATTGCCACAGAAGTAGTGGAGGCAGGGACAATTAATGCATTTACAAATAGATTGGATGTGCATAGCTTTTAGAGCAAGGAAATGTAAATGAGGCTGGTTGTTTACAAACTCTGCAGGCTTCTAAACCAGTATAAAGACGTTTAGTTATGACAAATCAAAATCATGGACCAATCATTTTCAGGAATAAAAGGAAAGAACATTTCTCTTGGTTTATGTGGGTAAATTAGAAACTGAGAAGAGGAGAAGAAGCCATCATAAAAGTACTAAATTCATCTAAACTGTACAACTACACTACGGTACAACTTTGTATCGGAATCTTGTCAGATATATTCGAACCGGTCAACATTAGATCTGGTTGGCAATCTGCAAAAATATGGTTGTGTACAGTGACGATTCAATCAATCCTTTTATCTTTTCAAATGTACTTTGCAAAACAGTTTTTTGATTGGTTGCTCTCTACCAATTCAAATTTTAGTCTGCATTAGACAATCTGGTCTGAAATCTGCTATCAGTTCCTTCCACCCATTTGTCTTGTCTATAGTTTCCACCTCTCCATGTACAACTGGCAGAGACACACAAGCATTTCAATTTCACAAATTCCTTTATATTTATCAATCAATGCCAAGTTGAAAAATAAACCTGATATTTTTCCCCCCTCACTTCAATTTCAGCAAAAAGAAAACATTTTTTTTTCTTTTTCACATATTCATAGCTGTACCAGGAGCTTTTAAAACCAAACAAATTTCTTATAACCAGCAAGCCTTTTTGCATTTATGCAGATAATTTTTGAGCAATGGAATTAATATGCAGAAAAAAAATACACCACCCTCCAATATATCTTTTGAAAGAATGACTGTACGCTTAACGGGCCAGGCAAAAATAATAAATCATAATCTGTAATTGAGAAAGACATGTATTAAGCACCCATCGAGCCAATGCTGCATATTTTTTTATTTACTTTGATGAAGCGTTTGTGAAGATCTATAATTCATCAAAAAGTTGATTAAAATTAATGTAAAGGGAGAGCAGTTTTTTTTTTCAAGGGGAGGAAAGGAAGGGGTAAAATTCTAAAAAAAAAAAGGAAAAGGAATAAAAGAAAAAAAAGTTGAGAACCTTTCCATTTTAATCCAGTCGATCTTCACATAATTTAGTCTGTTTTTATACTATCAAATCTATACATTGCCCACTAGTCATTGAGGATTGGTCTGTTTTTACACTATTCTTCTTCTTCTTCGTTCATTCTCAATCTCCCGCTACCAAGAACTGAACAAGGCTTTGCATGTAGCTGGATGTAGTCTGGAGAATGGAATACGTTATGTCGCTAGTTTACAGCTTGACTGCAATATTTGCACCTTTCGGTCTAACAGATCCGTCTTCGGCAGATTTACGCTTTCAAATCTTTACATTGCTCAGTTATCATTGAGGATTGGTGTAAAAGACAAAATCCTGTTTACACACTGTGTGGTATTTTGGGAATATGGTGTTATACCAATATTTTCTTTACCAATTGCACACTAGGGGTGATGTGGTCAGTATCATGTCGTCTGCCTTTATTTCCAAAACTTGCTCTGGTATCCAATTTGCAAGGGGGGATCGACCCAGGATGTATTTGTGACAGAAATAAAAATACTGCATCAAATCTAGATCGCTTGGCAGGGCAGCCAGTGCACTAACCACGATGCATCTCTTGGTGTAATTAAGAATAATAAAAGAATTGTTAATATTTATTCATCGAAGACAACAATAAATATTCTTTACCCTACTCCCCAAGTGGAATATTTAAAAAAAAAGTACAACAAACAGAGGAATGTGTTCCTTACATATGGAAGCTCTTGAGCTAATGAAATTACATTTGCTAAACAAATCACAAATGTTGAGAGAAAACAATCACAAAACTAACTGCATTCTTCTAGCGATAACAATTAGATTCAGATAACAACTAGATTCAGCTAAGCTATACGTGAGGCGTGTTCAAATGAAAGCCGCCCCGGTGGATTTATTACAAACATATGAAAGAAAAGGAACATCAGCAGGTGTGGCAGAATTAAACAAAGCAACTGTTATGAGGCAAGAATGTACAGAGGTTTGTGTTTGTTACAAAAAGTTACCACAGATTCAGACACACATCCCATTGCTTGGGTAGACATCTGATGTCGTCCATGAAAAATGATTTTGGTTCCTCATTGAGCGATTTGGTCACCGAGGCCATGACGTCTGCATCGGAGTCGAATTATTGTCCCTTTAGAAATTTTGTCACGGGTCCGAACAAATGGTGACAGATAGGGACTATTGGCTGGGTGTTGCAGAACTTCCCACCTTTACGTGCTAACGCTTCCTGGACAATGTTTGCGACAAGTGGACAAGCATTGTCGTGAAACAGAATCACACCACCCGAAAGCATGCAGTGTCGTTTATTCTTGATGGCTATTTGCAGGATGTCTAGTGTTTGTAATGGATGGCATTGATTATTCATGCCAGGTTTTTTGAAGTCTGCCAGTAAAAGCCCTTCATGGTAAAAAAATGCGGTCAGCATAACCTTACCAGCAGAAACCTGTGATTTGAATATTTGTAGTTTTGGCGGTACAGGATGCTTCCATTGTATGTGAACACACACCTTCCGATACTTCAGTTTCTCCCTAACCACCATTTGAATCGTCACAAGTGACACAGCGAATTCCTCTGCTGGAGAATGTATGCTGGTCATGGAAGATCATTTGCTAACTTACGTCCTCAGTAAACATTCTTGCTCAATCCTTCACTGCTGTCTTCGACATACTTTTATCACCATCCACTGCTTGCATTCTGCAATGAATATCAACTGGTCGACCCTCAGTTGTTAGGCACTGAATCCCTGCTCGCTGATCAGCCCTGGACAGATTCCGTATCACACCCGCCATTTTCTCAATTGAATGCGAGGATAATGAGCATGTGCACACTTTTACGGTGTGCTTATTAAGTCAGATGTGACTTCATGCTTCTCACGCGTATGCCCACGTGGCGCAGCAGGGGTATGTTTCATTTGAACATGCCTCGTATATATACACTGCAGTTATCCACCAAAAGAGAATGCTTATATTACCAGTAATTATGTAAATAGATTACACAAAGATATCTTTCTTATATAAGTGCTCTAGGGTTGCTTCCTCCATTACTGATATTTTTTTCGCAGCAGCTTATCAATTGTTAATTTGAAAATCAATTTCACAGGTAACTGAATCTTGTAAACTGATCATGCTTTTGTATTCTTATCTTTCTGCCTGGCGTTCGTCCTGAAAAGAACAGTTTGTCGTAGTTTACAGCAAGACTGCGATATCCGCGCCTTCCAGCCTGACACAACCAGCTTCAGCACTGTATTTTTGAGACCGGGTTTGCCTTCCCTCTTGATCCCTATTCCCCTAGCCAGACTAAACAAGTGCAGTTTGTCCATGGTGGCCACTTGGTGATGGAATGGGGTCTTCATCAGCTACGATTTATGGACACTGAAGAAAATGAACAGCCAGCTATGAGTCGCTGACTGCCATTAGCTCAATCACTACTGCACCTTCGGTCCTACTTTTCCTTCTGGTTTATTACAGCTCCAAGGTGTTTGAACTGCTTGTCATGTTCCTTTATTATTACCAATTATGGAAATAAATGTTTCTCATAATTAGATCTTCCATATGAGAAGGGTAAACTCACCATGAATACGAATGGAGAGTATACTCTTCTTTATCCACAACTTCAATCTCATGTGCCTAATCATAAAGTTATGATAAAGAGATTCATCAAGTACTGGACAAAGAAAAGAGCGCAAATGAAATCAGCTATTTAAGTTAAGTGAATATAAGTATATACAAATATCAGTTGAAATTTCTTCCCATTGTCAAAAAGTTGTTTTCAGACATGCATTTTTTTCATTACACATTTGTGTGTGTATGGTTACAGTTCGGTTTTCATCTAATGAAGTTCAAAAGTATGATAATTGCGTAAGCAGCAAACTATAAAAGTGTACATTAACTATTCTCTCTCTTCCATTGCTGAATTTTTTAGTACTTGCAAACAATTCACACTGGATCCATCAACGAATATTTCTTCATACTAAATAAATTCTGAGACGAGAGTTCCAGTAAGGATAAATACATCACTGTACTTGCTTTACTCTATTTTATTTACTTATTAACTCTTTGGGATTAGAAAGATTTATAGCAGTGGTTCTTAAAGCTTAGTAATCTGGGACCATTTCAGCCCAGCTGTCATTTCCTGCTATAATGTCCTCTGTGGCCTTGATGGTGCATTCTGACAGGCATTTCCTGTCCATCTTTCTTTGTTATCCATCTCCTAACAGCATTGTTTTCATCTGGCATGTTTTACCTCTACATTTCCTTCTAGTACGGTTTTCAGTATACCTTTTAATATGACCAAATTATCTTAACTGTAGTCACTTTGATTTTGTTAACTCCCTTAGTTCTCCTAATTTCTCTAAGACTTTATTTTGTTTTTTTCTTTCCATGAGACGGGCCTAATTCTTCCATACAGTAGTACTGGTATTGATTTTAGTATTTTTATATTCATGCAATCCCCTTTCATTCTATATGTGACACGGACACATGATGTGATAATAATATGAAAACAGTGACACTTTAACTATAACATTATACAAAAATCTTAGAGGTATGGAAAATAACATGGGAATTTTGCTACGTCATGAAAGAGTTCATACTGGCTAAATGTAAAGATTTTTTTAATTTTTTTTTGCATTCGCCTTATTTCTCTTATCCCCAAGGCGGTGTGTGCGTTGCACTGTGGTTTTTATTTTGCGCCAGTCGGCCCAGTGCATCCGACTTTAGCATGCATTTTATGTAAGGGTCTGCTTCCTCCTGCATTTTCTAAGGGTTTGCTTCCCCGGGGTAACGGCCGGTGCCATGATGGGGATCAAACCCAGCACCTTACGGTTCTGAGCCGTGCCACTTAACCACTAGGCCACGCCGTCCCCTATGTAAAGATTTGATAATGTAAAGACTGGAAAATATAATTCAGGCATGTGCACAAAGAGTGTGAGAGCAGGATCGCAAATTTTAAATATATCCACCACCAGACTGAAAAAGAAAGGAGAGACACTACCCTAAGCTTCATAACGAAAAGCTACCCAAGCATGGACTGGACCCATGCATACACCGACGGTTCTGTAACAAACACTACACAGAACGGAGGGGCAGGAGCATTCCTGAACCTACCAAATGGCAGAAAAATAACTCTGTCATTCGCTACTGGTAAGTACACAAGCAATTTCAGAGCGGAGGCAGAGGCACTGAGGGCGGCAGTGGAAGAAATGGTAACACACAGTGAAAATGAGAGCCATATAGTCCTGCTGACAGATGCTCTCGCCGTAGTCACAGCGCTAAAAAGCCAGAAAAACACTGAGCTTAATGACTTAAGAGCAGCACTATGCAAACTGTGCCAGCAGTCCGCACCAAAAAGGGTAGTGGTACAGTGGGTTCCGTCACACTGCAACATCCAAGGCAACGAGGAGGCAGACAGACTGGCAAAAGAAGGTGCAAGGCTACCACAAACAGATACCAGTATCACGTACGAAGAGTCAAAACGGCTTATCAAAGCCAGGTACATGACCAAATGGGAAACCGAACATACTAGTTACACCAAAAACGATGCCTATTACCAGTTGAACTGAAGAGAGCAGGTCATTGTCTTCAGACTTCGCACTGGCCACAACAGACTGAGGTACCACCTATTCAACAAATTGAAGATAGGGTGTACCGACGAATGCCCGTGCGGTACTGGTAAAATGACCACTGAACATCTGCTGCAGAACTGCCCGACATACGAGGATCAGAGAGAGCAGATGTGGCCATTGCCAGTGGAACTGCAAGACAAGCTCTATGGTAGTGGCGAGAGTCTCAGGATGACCGCCGCTTTTTTCGAAAAAATAATGGTTACTGTCTGACTGTGTACGCAGAAGAAGAAGAAGAAATATATCCACCAGCCATACCATTTGATATTTTAAAATTTAAAGATAGTATTTATTTTACAACAAAACTTCAGTTCTTGTTAATTTTAAAACTTTGATTAAAGTTACGTTATTAGTATACATAATTAACAAATAGATTTAAAGTAAAACATACATTTCATAAGAGTTTTATTTAGCTATGTATTATTTAATATTTATTTTAATTTACATAATTTTTTAATAATAAGTTCTCTTTACAAATAAAATTAAATTAAGCTTAGATCAGCTGTATTCAATGGGACATTTGGAGCTTGTGTCTCTCAAAAGAGAGTCATTGTTCGGGGAAATAACTGAAATCGCAACACGCAAAGTGTTTTCTAGATAATTATAGAAATAAATTGCTTGCAGTTGTAAGTGCTTCCAAATAGTGTTTTTCTCTTCTGAGCGAAAGTTATGTGTTTTTTATACTTGTCCTCTTGAAAATGTTTCTTATAAAAGTAAGTTGGTGAAACATCCTTGATTTGTGGCTTCTGATCTGAGTTCTTTAGCAGTACAATTAGTTCTATTTGCAAAAAAGGTGGAGCGTGTTCCATGTTAACACCAAATAGAGAATAGAAAATATTTTAATTTGCTATAGTGCTCGAAGATCATGGAAACTTGAATTCTTCATTTAAAGAATGAATCGCAATCATTGTAGCGGTAAAATTATAATTATTGACTATTCTTAGTAGACTTTCCTAGGGTCGAAGTTTATTCTGAAATGACTTAATGTGTCAGTCTATGAACCAGGTAACTTTCAAACTTAGCACTGAGTTCATTAAGATGAGGTGTAACATCTACAAGAAATGTTCAATTACACAGCCAGCTTTTGTTTCCTCCAGCAGGTTTTGGTTTCAAGTCCATCAAAACAGATGTCTCATCTTTCAAATCATAAAAGCGCTTCGCATCTTCCCTTTACTTAGCCAATGCAAGTCATAATATAAGGTGAAGTCTTCATGCTCGAATTGAACGTCTTTCAGGAATTCCTGAATCTGGAGGTGGTTTAGTGCTCTTGACTTGAACGGAAATTTATGCAGGAAACTATCGTGGTCATAACATGACAAATTTGATTAATTTTGGACACGAGTTTTGTTGGTAAAAAAATGCAGTGAAGCACATGCAAACTTTCTGTATTGATGTTCATATCAGATAATTTTATCAACAATATCTAAGTTTGACCCTATCATTGCTGGAGTCCTATAGGTTGAAATGCTTCTCCAATTTCTAGTGTATGGCGAACCAGATTCAGTGAAATTTAGTAAAATTCTCGCAGGTTGGATAAAATAAGGGTTGTGGTCCGCAGTATGCCCGTTGCACATGCCTAATGCAATTACTGAATGATGTAGAGACTGTATAGCCTGGCGAATGTAATTACTGGATAATGATGCACAGACCAGTTTATATCAGGATTGGATAATGTCCAGACCAGATAATGTAAATTCAAGACCAGATAACATATAAAGACTGGCTGTTTTTAATCAATCTTTTCCCAAGAAAGTAAATACTTAATTAGCTACACACAGAAATGCAACAATTTATGAACATTTACTATTTTCCTTCACACCAAAATATCTACTACAATACAGTGCACAGTTACATGAAACAAAAAAAAAACCTTGAAGTTCTGAGTACATAAATTAGTATTGTTAGCTCTTGTTAACAGTTCCTCATGCTTCGAGCTACTTTTCTAGGATGGAAAGTAAAAGAAGAAACGAAAGAGGCAACAAAACCCTTGTATTAAAAACTATTTATTTACAACATCGCGACTTTGAATATCCATAGCAAAACTTACCTGGTCGAGGGTCCATACTGTTAGGCATTGGCATCTGGCCTCCCCCTGGGCCTGGAGGCTGTAGAAAAAAATATGCCAAACTTAAAATTAGAATTTGGTTACTTTCACTTGAAAAATTTTCTTTCTGACATTTATAACCTTTACCACACATAGAGCTAGTTTTTTTTCGCCTCCAAAAATTGTTATTACTAAATAATACACTGGGCGATAACAAACTATTCTAGAGCATTGTTGTGTATTTAGACTGGTTGAACACCAGGATATTTGAATCAAAAATAGACAATGTCGTCATTGACGATGTAAACAGGAAACAGTTTGAAAGAGATTTTTGAAACGATTTATCTTCTTTTCCTAGAAGACTGGAAGATTATCCCATTATTGCAGGTGATGAAGTTAAGTTGTTGCAACAGATTTTTTTAATGTCGGATCTGTTCAATTTCTTTATTTAGCAGTAATAAATATGTTTGTAAGGGAAAATAGCAGATATGACGATGTTGTAAGAAACACTATCAGTGTTCTGTGACGATTTTCAAATTCTGAAGGTCCCAATTCGCCTGACATTGGTGAGTCTAAATGTTGTTGTTTTTCATTTTCAACTTATCTTATATTTCAGAAACTAACACATACACAACAAAAACACCAACAAGTTCTTTATTCATTTGTCTCTACACACAAATAATTATATCTATACAACAAAAACCAAAAAAAAAGATACAGGCTCTCAAAGTCAACAACCTAGATAAGTATGATGTACTGAAAAATAGTTCAGTTGCGGTGGAAATTGTTTACTTGTTAAATTCAGAGTGGTAAAGGATAAATAAAATGTTGTCACAATTATTCTGAGCACTCGGAAATCATTAACCAGAAAAGAAAGTAGCATTTATGTTGTTTGGTGCATATGTTTTCTAAGTGCCCATAATACTTGTCTTTACTATTGTTGTCACTATTTTGTTTACAATTGACTAGCCCCCCGGTTTCCCTAAGATTCCTGCTATTGTATACACTCAAATCCTGCTATACACGACTAATTAGTTCCTGAATAATAGTCAGAATTACTACCACAATGGAGATGGCGTGGGCTAGTGGTTAAGTGATACGGCTCACAAGCCGAAGGAGCTGGGTTCGATCCCCACCACAGCACTGGACATTACCCCAGGGAAGCAAACCTTTAGAAAATGCAGGAGGAAGCAGACCCTTATGTAAAATGCATGCTGAAATCGAATGCACAGAGCCGACAGGCGCTAAATAAAAACCGTAGTGCAACGCACACCACCTTGGGGAATAGAAAGATACGGCAAACGCAATAGTGCAACGCACACCACCTTGGGGAATAGAAAGATACGGCAAACGCAAAAAAAATATTTAAAAAATAAAAAAACCTACAATATTTTTGATGGTCGTGTTCAAGACCCCAAAAATGTTTTCACCAAAATGACTAAAAAGAAACCACCATTGTTGCAATGCAATTACTAAATTTTTTTTAAACAACATTCTTTGAGCTAATATTTGATCTAATCAGATGTAGTACTATAATCAAAAGAATTTATATAACCATTAATTACAGCAAATGTGTTAATACACTCAACAATTTCTCTCCCTACTGGAAATAATTAGTTAAATATGTTTTAACTGTGGAAAAAAAATAAAATTATTTGTGTGAGAGAGAGAGAGAGAGAGAGAGAGAGAGAGGGAGAAAGATAGAGAGAGAAACATATTCAATGAACAAATTGTAGATCAGTCCATCTTATTTCACGTCTCAATGTCAAGCCATTAACCTTTACCACATGCTTGGTTTTGAGATGAACCTGATAAAAAAATAATTTCCCTACAGAATGCACTGTGCAAAACCAAATGACCACCACCGGTAATTTTGTGTATAAACATCCGGGTTAATGCTATGAAAACGACTGAACATGTGTATTTGGATGTAAACCAGACATCACTTTCTTCTTTATTTATAACAAATTTTGAAATATTTTCTCTTATTCACTCTATTTGAAGATTATTCCATTATTGAGGGGGAAAAAGTTAAGTTTTTGCAATTGATTTTTTTTAGATAGATCTGTTTAGTTTATTTTTGTAGATGTAATAAATTCGTTTGTAGTGGAAACTAACAGATGTGGTGATCTTGTTAAATACATTATCAGTGCTTTGTGGAGTTGAATTTACTAGACAAGTAAAATAGGTCAGTCTAAATGTTTGTGCTGATATTTTCAACATTTTCACCATCATCTTCTTGTATCTCAGAAACTAATACACAGACAACAAAAAACAATAACACCAACAAGTTCTTGATTAATCTCTACGCAAATACAAATCATATCTATAAACAGACAAATAAATAGGTTACAGGCTCTCAAAGTCATAGTAAAATATGTGCTGAAAAACAATGCCGTAGCTGATAAAATAATGTCGTTGCTGATTAAATTTGCGCCAATTTTTAATGGAGGGTGGTTATGGTTAACCTTACGCACTCCACATTATTTTTGAAAAAAATTTGACCTAATTAATTTTCTTAATTAGTCGCTGTGGTAGTCGTCTTTCAAAATTTGTAACTTTTATGTTTGTTTGTCAATAAATATGATTTTCTGGTGTGTAGATACACAATAGCATAACGAACATGTGGGTGTTATTGTTTTTGTTGTATGTTTGTTAGTTTTTGAGATTTAAAAAGATGAAGTTGAAAATTTATGAAAATCTCGGGAAAAATTTTGACTCGACCACTAGGCTTAGTCGCTTCGATAGAAAACCATGGAAACCACAACAACGTATCGATACTGTGTTTACAATATCGCCACAACTGTTAGTTTCCAATTCAAACGTAGTTCTTTCATTTAAACAAACAAAATAAACAGATCTACGCGATAAAAATCTTTCTCAACAACCTACTTCCCCTTTCGCAAAAAGCCGGCTTGCTCCAAACGGCGTATACAAAATTAAAACTGTTCAAAAGCCATTTGTAATCGAACACACGATACTTTAACCGGCAAAATATCGTGTATATATGGAGGGCGTAGTCAGCAGTAAAAAATGGCTGTCAGGAGTGACTCCGTTCAAAAAAAAAATTTTTTTTTCCGCACACCGTTTTTGCAGGCCGAGCTGGTTAGAAGAGATCGGACAAGGGCGTGCTACAGGTTAAACAAGTTATGGGCCCATTATTACATATATTATTTACCTGCAAGTTAATCTTTACCACATGCGCGACGTATCTGGTCGAATGACGCCATGTATCTCAAGCTGCGGACGACGAGTCTGGCTGACTTCCATTGCCGTTCCATAGCGATCGGCCGCTCAAATCAAACTTAAAAACGAACAGCTACATAGTAATTGTCTGAACAATGCTGTTCTTTAATTGTAGAATTCCTTCGTCCGTAGTGTACTGTTATTTACCAGCAATGGCAATCGTGGAATTAGTTTTAGGTGTTTGAAAATTATTTCTCCTGTTTTTAGCTTGTATTTGAAGATTGACCGATTTTTGTGAATGGGGGAGTCAAGTCCCTGCAACAGATTTTTCTGAGGTAGATCTATTTAGATTGTTTATTTAGATACAATAATTACATTTATAGTCGAAGTAACAGGCATAGACATTACGGTAAACATCAGCGATTTTATTTATTTTCTATTTTCAATCGACGTAAACTGGAAGAGTCCAAGTGTGCCATTTCTTCAACACTATTATCTTAGTTTTTTTTAAATCTCAGAAACTTACAAACAGATTCTTTATTCATTTATTTCTCTACTCACAAACAAATCATATCAATAGACCGTCAAATAAAAAAATTACAGGCTCTCTAAGTAGCAACAATAGTTAAACGACGTGACGTCATGAAAAATAATGCAGCAGCAGTGGAAAATGCATGAATTTTGTATGTAGAGTGGTAAAGGTTAAGAAAAATTATGATCTCACATGATGATAATGCTGAGAGATGGGCAAATTAAAGATAGAAAAGAAATTTGCGTAATACAATCTCGGAAGGAGCACACAAAGGAGAAAATGTTTTCAGTCATGAATTCCACTAATTTATTTTCTGTTCAAAGCTAGTTACTACAGATAGACATAAAATTAACTCCTCTAGGGTACAAAACAATTCATGACATCGCATACCCTGCCAGTCACACAGGCCAAATGCCTACCCTGCCAGTCACACAGACCAAATGTCTACCTTGCCAGTCACACAGACCAAATACCTACCCTGCCAGTCACACAGGCCAAATGCCTACCCTGCCAGTCACACAGGCCAAATGCCTACCCTGCCAGTCACATAGGCCAAATGCCTGTGAGTGGAGTAGCCTTCTAAGATTAAATAAAAGCTCTAGAAACAATAACTTTTATATGACACAGGAATCGAGACTGGACAATGTTGACAGAGAGAAGAAGATGAACCATTGAACACTGGACGAAATGTGGATAGAAAGAAAAAGGTGGACCATAAGGCTTGAACTTTTAATTCAAATAAAAACCAAATTGGTTGATTTATGGCTGGTTGACTCAAGAGTTGTTGAACCTGCTTTATGTGAGAACCAAAGATCATCTAAAAATTAGATCAAACCTTCAAAGGGAGACAACTATTAAAATGTTGATGGATATGCCATAATAAATGGAACATATTTAAAATGTGCAGATAATACTACCTACCCCTGTGTTAAAATCTACTTGATTCGGCATTCGTACAGACATTCTTGGACCACCTGGATATCTGTGTGACATAAATGGCTGAAAAGATGAGAAGACAAAAAGTTAATATCTCACTAATACACCACTTTATTGCAAGCGTCTGCTGCGCAATGACTTTCCACCATCACAAATTACCAAAACAGGCAATGAATCTATTGAGTTTCACAAATTTGAAATTTTTAACATTGTAGTAATGCAGATGTAACATTTAAATGAGTACCACATATATACTAAGGTAGGTCAGGTCAGCAACATTAAACAACAACAATAAAATCAGGGATGTTCCTTAGAATAAGCATCTAACAAAGATTAACATTAAAAGTCCACATGATTCATTGAGGTTATGATGCTTAGTTGACGTTACCATTTTTTATAACAATGGTTAAAATTGTATGGTTTAAAACCTAAAAATGTATTTGTGCTTCGTGATATAATTCATTGAACATTTTTTTACGACTCTACATGATGGCTGCATGCGCAATTGACATTTAACTGTGTGATTTATTTTCAAATCGTGATACGAGATTTGAGATCGTGATACGAGATTTGAAAGTCTGCCAATTTATTTCAATGAAAGTTGGGCTTAAAGACCGTAGAAATGATTGATTTATTATTATTTGATCAGTCCAATGATCATGCATCTCGATTACTTGTGGATATTCAACACACGCAGGATTCAGACTTTGATTGGGACACATAATAGGTGTATAGGAATTTATAGATATATAGGCAAAACATTGATGCAAGTAGGAAAAAAACCTCTCTCCAATTTCCATCTCTGCATTAATGTAATTTAACGCTTCATAGTAATATATAATCGTTATTACAAATACTTTATGTTAATAAACGTGTCTCACAATGTTTACACCATAATTTTGGCTCAACTTGTTCAAAAATAATAAATTGTATTTTGAATAATACTTTGACGCACAGAATTCCAGATTTTTTGCACAAACTGAAAGACACGAATAGGTAAAATTGGCCCGGTCTGGAAAGAGTTAATTACTAATTTAATCATATTGTGCTACATAAATGAAACATGATACAAGAGACATTCGCAAAGCAAAACAAAAGACAACAACACTGGATGCAGAAATTCACTTTAAACCAAAATAAATACATTTTTTAAATGTGTCTAAATAGGTTTTTCTTTCTTTTTTCTTCATTAGATTTTCATAATAAATTCAGCAAATTCTAAATTTTGAAATGTATAATAAATAAATAAATAATTTTATTAACAAATTTATGAAGCTGAGAAGGCTTACCTTCAGTACAAGTCAATGCAACAATGATCATAATTTATAGAAGATTAGGCAGAGAGAAATACACGTGTTAATATTATTGTCAGGAGTGTCAGTATATGAATTTACATCAAGGAAGCAGAATGACATTGCAGAAAAGGAAACACTAAAACAAAGATTATACAAAAATATGGAGCAGAATAGCCCTTACCTCAATCATGGACTACACTAGCAAAAGTTTGACTTTAAAATAAAATTTTAATGTTTTCAAGTATATTTTTTCAGAGTCTTCAAAAACATCATAAACACAATGAATTGTTTTTATAGTTATCCAGCATAAAAAGTTGGTGAATTGGAGGCAAAATTGCAACACTGGAGTCTTTTTTTTTCCATAACAAAAATAAAAGCTTTAGCAGATCAAGAAAAATGAAAATAATTGCTGGAGATATTTGTTACTTAAAAATGTAAAGCTTTCATTATTATTAGTCATTATTCGTCATTATTAGTCATTACTCATTATTAGATATTATAGAAGTCGGAATAGAACTGTGTAATAACATGAGGTTAGAGTTATGACAATATAATATAGCATGAACTAACTAGACACAAAACTTACTACAATAAGCAGAATCAATTTCTATTAAACGTTATCAGAATATTCATCTGCCTGTAGAAACTTGTCTTCAAAAAATGCAACCAACGAATGACTATGACATCAATTAGGACAAGAACGAATGACTATGACATCAATAAGGGCAAGAACGAATGACTATGACATCAATAAGGACAAGAACAAATGACTATGATGACATCAATAAGGGCAAGAACGAATGACTATGACATCAATAAGGGCAAGAACGAATGACTATGATGACATCAATAAGGGCAAGAACGAATGACTATGACATCAATAAGGGCAAGAACGAATGACTATGATGACATCAATAAGGGCAAGAACGAATGACTTTGACATCAATAAGGGCAAGAACGAATGACTATGACATCAATAAGGGCAAGAACGAATGACTATGACATCAATAAGGGCAAGAACGAATGACTATGATGACATCAATAAGGTCAAGAACGAATGACTTTGACATCAATAAGGGCAAGAACAAATGACTATGACATCAATAAGGGCAAGAACGAATGACTATGACATCAATAAGGGCAAGAACGAATGACTATGACATCAATCAGGGCAAGAACGAATGACTATGATGACATCAATGGACAGCGCAAATACAGAGGTCTCAAATATTCATGGAGGAGTGGATCATTTGTCCAAGTCATGCCACTTGTGGCTCACAGCATTAAGAGAACTGCTGTACTGGCTTTGAAAGCATGACAACACTACAAATGACAATTCAGCAATATACAGCCTAGAGATTTTAGAATAAAATGTAGCTCTAGCAGGCCTGTGATAACAGATCAGGATCGCTTTCAACAAATAAGCTACATCAAACCACATCTATAACCTTGACTACCTGCTGGAAAAAAACTAAGCACCTATGTGTCTGCCCAAGGTGCTGTGGTGTCGCTGTTTCTGATTAATTTAATGTGGAAGACAACATTATTCTTCGTCATTCACTCTAAAAAAAATCACATCAATTCTCATACAAAACCTGGAGGTCCATTCCAGGTCTCTCTTGCTGCTATTCAGCTCATTCTTTATTTTGACGGGGGATGATCATATGGATCAAGACCAAGAGAACATGCTCCTCCACTCCTCTCATAGAGTAACACAGACCAAGAGAACAAGCTCCTCCACTCCTCTCATAGAGCAGCACAGACCAAGAGAACATGCTCCTCTCATAGAGCAACACAGACCAAGAGAACATGCTCCTCCACTCCTCTCATAGAGCAGCACAGACCAAGAGAACATGCTCCTCTCATAGAGCAACACAGACCAAGAGAACATGCTCCTCCACTCCTCTCATAGAGCAGCACAGACCAAGAGAACATGCTCCTCTCATAGAGCAACACAGACCAAGAGAACATGCTCCTCCACTCCTCTCATAGAGCAGCACAGACCAAGAGAACAAGCTCCTCCACTCCTCTCATAGAGCAGCACAGACCAAGAGAACATGCTCCTCCACTCCTCTCATAGAGCAGCACAGACCAAGAGAACATGCTCCTCCACTCCTCTCATAGAGCAAGACAGACCAAGAGAACATGCTCCTCCACTCCTCTCATAGAGCAACACAGACCAAGAGAACAAGCTCCTCCACTGCATGTCTGCTCTCCCCACTTGTGCACATGTCCAACTTTTTATTTATTGCACAAATGGTTTTTCAGTCTGCAGTGACCCGCTTGCAGTACGGTATGCGCTTTGTCACTTGATCTATACCCTGGTAAGGTGGAGCACTTCCTGCCATGTCAGGCTCCTGACATCCTCTTCATAATTCAAACAGCTTCCAGTGACTTTAATTCAATACTTGCCTCTCTTCTACCATTGGGACGGGAGAGGTTTATTTCCTTCTCCTACAAAATGGGGCAACCAGTCTTGGCTCTGCTAAACTTTCCTTTGGCTCTTACAACAATCCTGGCAGGTTACAGTGTTACTACTCTTTTGCAGCCCTTTCAGGACACATGGATTTATTTCTATTGATATGTACCAGCAGACATACAGGAATAAAACAGAATGAACAATCAAGAAAATGTCTTACAATGCACTGTATACAAAAATTTGCACAGTTGTCACACAACATTGAAGAAAATAAAAACAATTAGACATTTAAAAAAGTATACAACAATAATAGTTACATAGTTACAAGGAAATATTGAGCATGGGCAGGAGGACAAGGCAGTTTAGGCCCAGGATTGAGAATCCTGATTTACTCACCTGATTCTGCAGCATCATGGGATTGTGAGGTGACGGATGGGGGGATATCTGAGAGGCAGGAGGCTGCAAACGACACATACACACACACAAGGGTAGAGACCAGCTAATCCACAAGCACAAGACAACAAATCAGTCAAGAAGGTGTATGTACCCGGCCAATCAAGGTTCACAAATATAGCACAATGCATTCAATAATGAAATACACAATGCAGTTACTGCAGACCTAACTGACAGAGAACTATTAGAAACTAAATTACAAGTTGAAAATCTAATTGAAAGTAAAATATTTGTACACAAAAAACTATTTTCTATTAACAAAACATACATTTGCTGAGCAATATCAAATCATGTTTGAAATTCATGCACTGTCTGTTAAACAATGATGCCCTTAGTGTCAATGCATTCACAGAAATGTATGAAAGACAATAAGCTATAGTTTCTTATTGGAAAATGTATTTAAATAAATACAGGGACATGGTATCAATGCAAAATGTGTTGTAAACACAGGTGATTGTAACTCGAGATTCACCTTCATGTGTGATATTAACGTGTGCATAAAACACCTGCTATGATAACCGGGTGCTGCTGCCATATATAAACCTCTTGCATTTGTAACTCTTTTTTTGTGTGCGTGTGGACATGATGTACTAAGGGGAGACAACAGAATAATTAAAGAAAAGGGAAGACAAATCAATTAAGCATGTGACTCTATGAATATGTGCGTTATTGCCCCTAGTATTTCAATAGACATATGGACAAACTCAAAACTCACTTTTCATTTGTTTCAATTAATCTTTCAGCTAGTTTGTTCATATCCAATATTATTTACATTAGCCTTGGGAAGTTGTAAAGAGACATGATTCTCCCATGAAAGTAGGTACTGCACATTGAAAGATACCCCAGTAGTGATAATTAGACCTCGCTGCTAACAATCAATGGATAGACGTGATTGGTAAACATATTTACTTATATTAATTTAAAAAATTAAACTTGTACTTTGCTGTAATGTTCTTCTTTCATTTAACAAATGTTGGAGAACAATAATTCTTCCTTCTCTCTTAAGCTATGGTACATCTTACATTATTATAGTGTTCAGTAATTGTAACCCAAGCCATTGGTTTAAAATAAAGCATTACATCTAATTTAATTCAGTTCAAGTTAAGTGATTTGATACGAATAACACATTATGCAATATTATTTACTGTGAAATCAGTGCATTGTAATGATTTGATGTTTCACATTTGAGCCTGTTTAACTAACCATTTGTTGGATGATGCTAAATCAGTTACATTGTTCACTAAATGTGAAAAGATCTGTTGTCGAGGCAGTACAAGCTAAGCAAATAATCTATACTGTTAGTGCTAATTTCCAAATGTTATTAAAGTATCAATCGTTTATATATTTTGCAAATGTATCAGTTTACAAATACAGCATATCTTTCGTCAGTTAGACTTGTTCTAAGCACCAAAACATATACTGACATTTACAGGTTTGGAATTGTAGTGGATATGTGAAACTGAGAAATGGGATCAACAGGAAGGGTCCCTATATCACAGAATTTCGCTCTTCTAGCTCAGACATTCATTTATTTTTTATTTGCCTAACTGTTTTTAAAGTTACAGTACAGCTACAGTAAAGCTGTGTTTATGTTTCACAGATCTGTCTAGTTTATCATTTCCAGAAATGTGTCTGGAATCCACTATAACACAATGGGTTAATCAAATACTATTTTGTGTGCATATACTCCAGCATTTTTAAAGACTAACAATGCCAACAATCTAAAATATTTCACCTTTTTTCTTTCTTTCTTTTATTTGCTAAAGGAAATGCTTGTTTATAATCAAACTGCCCAGCCTGATGCTGTGCCAGTTCAGTCTTAGTTGTGATTTAAAAAGCAACATTTTGACATAAAGAGCTCATTACGACTTCTGCTGGAGTATTTCATATATAACCTACATAACCTTGTGGTCAGAAACAAATTGTCCAATTATTGAACAAACTGTCCAATCATTTTGTAGTTGTTAATGGATATTTCTTCTGTTCTGTTAAAAATTGATGTCACTGCACTCATGGCAGACCTGCAGGTGATCAATTTTGCTATGAATGGCAAAGCATGAGGACACTGATGGTTCCTATAGCTCGCTGGTTGTACACACTCCTGCTCCGTCTCACTAGTTATAGATACTCATGCTGTCCTCTCAGGTGCTATTCCCTGCCGTACCTTTGTCTTATTTCAAAATTTATCAATTTATGGATTACTGGTTCATTAATTTAAGTGTCATCATCCAAGATGTTATCATTTTGTCTTCTACATTAATTGTGATAGATTGTAAATATTTCTTTACTGTTTTATTCTCAAGGTTTTGTTTTTTATTTCCAATGTTTATTTCTGTTGACAAATGTTTCTGTAAATGCCAAACCCTCTCTTAACTTGCAAATGTCTCCATTTATTTCCCCCCACAATTTTGCTACACAATCAAAATATAACTCCGTATTGCTTTAACAGTTGTATAGTGTGTTGCCAAGGAAGTACATATTGTAGTATGTTTTGTTGTTGTTTCCTAATCTGTTCTATCTTTGTCACATGTAGTACCTTTGTCACATGTAGTACCTTTGTCACATGTAGTACGCATTGATTGAAATGTATGAATAAAGACAACTAATCTACATTTCTGTGTTGAAGGCTCTAATGTGTCTACAGATGGCATGTGTTCACTAGAAAAACTTTACATTTTAAAATGTCATGTTGAACCTTTAGGAAATTCATTTTCTAGTGGTGCCTGGATCAAATACACACCACACAACTTGAGCTGGATAGTTAGTTAGTTCTATTAATAACAACCCATGTTCTCCGAAAACCATAGTATACAGAAATACTTATTTACTTTCTCTTCCCTCAAAACAACAATGAGGTCACAGTGATAAACATCATCATCATCTTGTTCTTTTCACTCCATGTGCAACAAAGGGATGTAACTGTTATTCAATACCAATTTCAGGGCTGTAACTGTCGTTTGTTACTCTTTCCATTTTGTGCAGTTGTCTTCACCTCTGACATCAGATTCCAAATGCTTTGGCTTCCTTTTCTAACATTCTGCAACAGGCCGCAACTGGTCTAACAAAAACTCACTTTGCCTGTGTGCTCTATTTAGTGAGCACAGTAAAATGTCCTCGGCAGTTAAAAATTGAAAAGAGTATGCTTAACGACCGATGCCCGAATAAAATTCAAATAAAAAATCAACCCAAGTTTATGTGTACTTTTCCCCAAGTGGTTTGTTAAGAGCTGCTATAGATGGCGCCTAACTGGCTGCGTGTCTACTTAGCTCTAGTGTAGTCTATTAAGATGGACTCGCGCATCGATAAAACCACCGTCCAAGAAACTGGTTAGGAACGGTAGTCTTCTAAATAAGTAAAAAGACGTTAAGTTGACGCACTAATTCAAGGTGAAGTTTAAAAAAAACATTTTTATTCCTTCTGGTCACAAATAACACAATCGTAAGATGTGATTTAAATAAAACAATCTTTTCAATCAATTATAATATATAATTTTAGCTAATACTGCACAACCTAACAAAATATGTGTACATCAACATTTCAGATGCCATGTACGACATTCAAGCAATGTTTGAAAATATTTAATTCTGTGTTTAAATTATTCATTTGTCTAAAAATGTTCTACATCAGCATTCTCTCACTGGAGCATTTTTGCATTTCTTTATCATTGACTTACAGGGAAGAAACTTGGAGGCATAGGACCACCAGGCATACCATCTTGTGGAGGCATCTGACCCAAAGGACTTGGTGCAGCTGCATTCTGGAAATGACATCAAAGAAAATAAAATATAAGTAAGATGCTCAGCTTTAAAAGTCTGTGGTAAGATACTGATACTTATAAATGATCTAAGCAAACAGCAATTTCTTAATAAACAGCATTGAGTACTTCATCAAATATTATATATACATATATATTTATATATACGTATGTATGTAAATATATATATATTTATATATACGAATATATATATATATATATATATATTTATATATACGTATATATATATATATATATATATACGTATATATATATATATATATATATATATATATATATATATATGTGTGTGTGTGTGTGTTATGTGTAAATCTTGGTTGTAACATTTTATTTTCTTGATTGTTTTTGTTTTGTTTATCTGGTTATATAACTTGTTCCTCAATCACTCGTTTTTTCCCCTCAAATGTTCTGACAGATACATCTTAATACAAAATTAATTCAACATAACATATTCATTGTAGATATGTTTAATCCAGAGTTAATGATAATTTTTAATGTGTTTTTGATGTATGGTAAGGTAAGATTGCAGATGTATTTTTTTTCCCATGTCTAATTTGCCCAAAATATATTGTGATATTCTAATAATAAATATATTAGTCATAAACTCCTTCCTCTTTCTTGAGTCTTGTGTATGTGTGTGGTATGGGAGAGGAACGATGGTGAATGAGAGTCTACAACTTGACTATCAATCTTCTCTTGTAATATCACACACGCAAACATACATAATACACATCTATACGCGCAGTCACACACTCAAATATTCACGCAAGCAATCATATGTTGCATCACCCAAACTATTAATCCTATGTCTGAAATTGTAACTCTAAAACACCTCAAATTTCGTTTCGCACGGAGAAGGGACTTCTACTTTTACACCCGCTCTCAAAACAGGCTGTTCCGAGAACTGCTCGCTCCTCCCGCCACACAACAAAAGCGCAGCAAAGTGTGTTGGGTAAACTACACACCTCGCGGCCTTCCCTGACCCAGCCGACCTAGGGTTGAACCATTGCAACGGTCCAGGGGTGCCAGCCTTCCCATTAGAGAGCAACTGGCCACGGTGCGCATTATCTGAGTGAACTAACTTTAACAGTGAAATAAAAACATATCAGACAGTGACAAAACACATTTTGGAAGGTGCAAATTGTCGCTAAATAATGTAAACAAGACAAAGCGCATGCCAATATGTAAGCAGGACCATATGTTAGAGTATATTCTCCGTTTATAATTTTATTTTAAGGATCAGCCAACATAACTTGGTCAGCAAAAGGTCGTCCAGTTCTTATAAGTAGGTCACTGGTGGTTCAGGTTTACAAGACGTTACGTGATACAGTGCATCGAGGTCTCCTTTGACCTAACCGACAATATTGCTCAAATCTGGTAATTGGAAACATTTCATTAACACCTAAACATTACAACAGGTTCTTTCTTCCGTCCAAGCCGTCATTCCAAATCTAGAACTGTTCTCTCTCAGTTGACTGTTGACGTTTCCTGTTGCAGATCTGTCGTGGGTTTCGACATAACTGTACATAATGAAGGGGAACAACGGTGGTAATTAAGAAACCACACTCGTGAATAACTAAAAGTACGTGTTGTTTATTGGTCATACTCTTATCTATTTATAACATTTGTTCTTACTGGGTCCCGCCTCTTCTACCTTTGGATGTGGAAGTCTTTTTCTTGTGGCATATCATTTCCATAGGACATCTAGCAGATCCAATGCTAAACATTCACTAGGTGTCTCTTTCATGCCTGGCAGGTTACAGTGTAACTATAATTTGCTCCTCTTCCAGACCTCGGTAACAAGAGTGCTAGCATGTGTTCAAAAAGTTAAGTCGAACACACAAATATGTAACCGTAAAAAGGTGGGAATGGGTCAGACAAACAGGATATGTCGAATGCATCATAGCAGCACAGCCCTCTTCAACCCAACTGTACGATTAGAGAAGCCTGCGATATATTGCAAACTGTATTAGCAAAATATGTGCGATTATTTTAGAGCGAATTAAAAATAAGAAGAATGACATTGTTCTCGTACGCAGAATATAAGAGACAACTCAAACACAATGAACAAAACATACCTGTAATTCTAAAATGACAAAGAAGTACTAACATTCACATTTTATTAAAGTAACTTATAACAGAACAGTTCCGTGGTCAACGTTGACGCTTTTCGCGGTTGGCACGGTTTCGTAATGTGTGACTGGCGCTCTCAATCTCTTTTCATTGGTTTCCAGAACACGCACATAGAGAAATTGTGATTTATTGCATCTTTATTTGTTTTAACTATAGAAATAGGGATGCAAGTTAATCCATTTGCATGTACAAAATATAGGTTTTAAATTGTATTATCTCCCGATTACCAGTAAAACAAGTTATTCACTCTTGTATTCCTGTACCATATACGGGATTTTGTTTCTAGAGTTGTATTTCACACCCAGAAGGCTATTTCACACTCGGCAGAAGTGTGACTTTTGTTAATGGTGGCTCTCTGTTAAAGACAATAGCCAATAACTTATACCCCTGACGGTGTGAGTTGGGGAGGTATAAACAGCAAGGAAGGGAATTGGTCACCCCACCTCACATAGGATGCGGTTTAGTACATAAAAGTTATCTTCATCCCTGACGGCAACTGTTGCCATGGGACTGACCTTTACTTCACACTCGGCAGACGTGTGGCTTTTGTTAATAGTGGCATGCGCAAAATTCACCGGGTGGAGAGTCTTCTACTATAGACCGGCTAGACCACATTCTTTATGGCCTTAGACATGTTCCGAGAATTCATATTCTCGTCTCTGTCACCAAAAAAAGCTCTCCAAAAACCACTTGGGAACCTAGTGATGATGGGTAGAACCCAAATAAACAAAAGCTATAGGAGTACAGCAAGACTTAATTATTTTCGCTGAATCCAGAGACAAGCAAGTTTGAGAACCACTGGTATATCCAAAGAAAATGTAAAGGACGAAGAACAAACAAGATGGACGTCGGGAAAACTACTTTTACCTCACTCAACTACACACTATACATACATTCACCTAACGCCGGCTGTCGATCGCAACAAACACACAAATGATAAACAATAAAGTCCACTTACGTCTTTCACTTTATAAATAATCTACTGGGCGACAATAAGACTTTCAACGAATGGGACTGTATAAATCAGTAGGATTACAGTACAATGGAAAAATAAAAATCAATAGTCTAAGAGAAACTGTCAATGAAAATCATTCTAGGCGAAGAATCTGAAAGTGGGGGTACTGTACTGGACCATAGGCTCGGTGACTCTCTACTGGAGTGATAATACGCCACTGCATTTATAACCTCTTGCAGGTTGCTCTATCTCCCGCCATGACATGGAGCAACTTATCAGAGCGGAAATCAAGCGAGTAGGCACAATACAGGTTGGGCAAACAAGTCAAGCTGCCAGTTACCCAGCTCTCTGCTAAAGACAATAACCAGTAACTTATACCCCCGTTCTTTGTTATCCACATGAATGACGTGTTACTGTTCTTGAATTTGTGCTATCTTCTTCTTATCTCCCTTCATCCATTCGAAGTATCAAAACAACCATTGCAGTTGTCCGCCCTATGGAAACGAGAATTTGCGTTCAAACCCCAGGAAAGGCCCATGTTCTTTTCCTTTTCAATTGCAGGTCAAATAAAAACATAGCCTGTACAACGGCAAGCAGCATTTACATCCTGCCGGAAACCTCAATCAATAGATATAAACAAACATTCTAGTGATAAGTCTGACTAGCACACAGACTGAGAAAAATAGATTTGACTGGCCCACAGATTGAGAAAGTTTAAGGGATATTCTACAAGTTGTGCACTTTAGTATGAAGGGTCAAGATTACCTGGAAACTGGTGTGAAATTTAGTATGAAGGGTCAAGATTACCTGGAAACTGGTGTGAACTTTAGTCCTTCACTGTGTATTCACCCTGCAATACGATACACTTCTCCCATACATTCTTGACCTTACTGCAATGATGCCCTGATTGTATAACTCCTCCATCTGGACCCGGAACCAAGTCTCCAGTTCAGTAATTAAGTCCTTGACGTCAGAAAAACGTGCGGGTATGAAATCATTCCCTATCCCCCCTACTCACCGAGCTTGGCACTTGGTGACTTCTGGTTCCTAAACATGAAGAATCTGCTACGTGGGCCTCGTTCTTCTGACGTCCAGGACTTGATAACATAACTGGAGACGTGGTTCCGAGCACCAGTAAGGTGAAGAATAGATGGGAGAAGTGTATTTCCTTGCAGGGTGAATACACAGTGAAGGACTAAAGTTCACACCAGCTTCCAGGTTAAGTGACTTGACTCCATAATAAAGTGCACAACTTTTCGAACATCTCTAGCGTACACAGAAACCAGATAGTTGTGAATCAGAAATGAAGAACAGAATAGAGCAAGCAAAACAGCATTCGGAAACATGGATAAACATCGTATTTGGCAAATCACTGTCATGCAGCGGAATAAGTTATATTGAGAATATGAAGCGAATCATAGACAATCAATAAACAAAATCAACAGAATAAGCTGTCAAGTGTAACAGAAAGGCATTTAACGTAATCTGTAGGTGAAAGTGATCGCACATGCAAGTTAACCGACACTTAAACAACAAGAATCAATTTTGTGTAAGGTCCAAACGTAGCCTTATGTCATTCAATGATATTACTATCGAGCACATTTTTACAATGTTCTCTCTTCCTGTTGAGCTACACGGGGGAAAGTGAACTGATTCCTTGACGTCTGTGGATGTGTTTCTAGAACGTTCTTTCAAATACTGAAGATTAACAGAACTCTGCGATGTGTGCAATGGGGCGAGGTGTGACAAGAGACAGAAAACCTTCTACCATGTTCAAGATATAAGAATGTCTGATTTTGGAAACATTCGTGCTATCAAATAACAGTGTCATACTTATTGTGTACTGTGTAAGTAAGATAATCTCGTGGAGCACGTGGTCAAACACAAATGGCCAATACTTGAATGAGCAACCGCTTTTCTTGGACCGGTAGATGTTCAAACACGAAGACAGTCGTCCCATGGCAGACTGCAGTCGGGAATGAAGTGTTGGCGACTTGTTTTTCTTCTAATAAGTGGAATGGACAGCTTCCTTTCTCGCTGCCCTTACTTATCTAAGTCAGTCTGAATCAGGGTCAGGTGAAACATACAAGCCAAGAACACACATCATGTCCTCGTCGTTGTCCTGAACACAAGACTGTGTTACAGCAGTCTGGCTAACAAGGTAGGATAGACATTGTGATTCCCATAGTTGCTAAGCTTGCTGAGAAGTATCACGTTGCACCACAGCTAGTAGGACCCAGGTTCACCTCACCTCCTTCAGTACGAATCGGGATACATGAAGCGCCACTGTAACCGGGTACGAAAGAAACACTGTCAAATTGAAGAACTCGGCACGAGTAACTTCAACCAACAGAAACCCTATTGTCTTTGTTCTTCCCCCCCCCCCCCATTTTCCCAATATACAGTTCGACAAAAACGTCTCATATCCAAGTTATTTATATCAACTAGAGACACGACAGATGTAACCCCCAAGACTTCCCTTACCGGGTTCGCCCCTGATGTGTGGCTCGAACATGCACAGTAAGTGCACGAGTGCTTCAATGAGCGAGAACCAGCAGTTGACTCGACCTGGGCTGGATGAGACGCGTTCTGACAAGCCTTTAACACAGTGTACCATTCTTTTCTATCCTACAAGTCACAAAGTGACTGTCACCGGCAGCAAGATGTCGCCACTGCTGCCACGAGGTCGGCTAATATTCTTTTCTTCCACGCTGAGAGAAGTAAAATAGAATCAATAAAGAGGACTTTGTGTATTCATAATAAAACGGCCAACAGGTAGGGCAGGCATAAAGCTTGCATTTCAAACAATTCAAATCGCTACACCATCACAGAATTGTGCTTGAGGGTCGCTAGAACATCTCACACAACAAGAGTCGGCGTAGTAGTGTCGTGTGCAGGAGAAAGAGAGAGTGAGTAACAGGTTAAACTAGCGAGCAATTGAGATAAGAGGGGAGGAGGGGGCGGGCTGGGAGGCCGACAAGTCAGAGTGGAGGTCTTTCCCAGATCGATTACAGATTACAGACCGTCTGATCGGCAGAGGCTAACTAACAATGCTGTAAAACTACACATATTCTTTTAAAGTAAATAAGCGTTGTAAGGGTATACTATAGATGGTCGTTTGAGGATCTTGGTAAACTATAGATGGTTGTTTGAGGGCCATGGTAAACTATAGATGGTCGTTTGAGGGTCATGGTAAACTATAGATGGTTGTTTGAGGATCATGGTAAACTATAGATGGTTGTTTGAGGGTCATGGTAAACTATAGATGGTTGTTTGAGGATCATGGTAAACTATAGATGGCTGTTTGAGGGTCTTGGTAAACTATAGATGGTTGTTTGAGGGTCTTGGTAAACTATAGATTGTTGTTTGAGGGTCATGGTAAACTATAGATGGTTGTTTGAGGGTCATGGTAAACTATAGATGGTTGTTTGAGGATTATGGTAAACTATAGATGGTTGTTTGAGGATCGTGGTAAGCAAATAGTAAATGTAGTCTACTATCATTGAATGCCATCAGGGATGCAGTGGTCAGAGATGCCATTGTACTAGGTTGACTGGTATTCTGATCAAGACCATACTGCAAATCCGGGCAGAGTGTCTGAAAGCAAGCTGTGTCACAGCAATCATACCAACGAGGTGGGTGGAGTAGGGAGCATTGTCCCTGTAATCCCAAAAGTAGTGAGCAAATTGAGAAGCCTTGTATTACACTGCTGCCAGGAGGACACTTGTCCGACGTCTCAAATGACACCTGATGATATAAGACGAGCCACTGAAACCTGCCACCAAAGAAACGTCAAGAGTTACATTAACTCAGTACGACTGTCTCCCAACAACAACGATTTGTAAGATACAAGTTAACCAATTCCCGTCCAGACTGCTTGGTCACATATACCAGAAATTCAGGTAACAATTTACAACTTGGTAAGCTGGGCGTTCCGCCTTCTGAATCCATACTAGAATGAAAAGGAAGACAACAACAGCACCACATGCATGTCAGCTAAGGAGAGAACTGAATGCAGTTAGAAGCACCATCATGTAAACATGATTGCAACAGAAACTTATCTTTAAGTACACATCTACGTATGCTTCACCTGGAGCGAACCTGCCACCACATTTACCACATAAATCAAGCGCTCTAACCACTATACCAGCACATTTACCACAAGAACCAGGCGCTCTAACCACTATACCACAAGAATCAAGCAACTCTAACCACTATACCACCACATATTATTCGGTTCTGTTTTTCAACTACAAAATAAAACATCCTAGTAATAGTAAACTGGCTTTCTGGCAGTTGTTTGGGAGGGGGGGGGGGGGTGTTGGTTTGTTTTTTTCAAGTTAAAGACCAGACACATGTATTACCATATATGGACGGGAGAGGTGAGCCGCTAACAAAATTATGACCGAATCGGCTAGACTGAAGATTTTCATGTACAGCTCAGTTCAGGTACCATCACCACATCGAAGGTCAGCTGAAATGGATCTCTAACGTCCTCTGTGTCTTGCCCACGATGATACAATCTGTCAAACTTTAGCCACGTATAGTATGGTTTACCTCTTGCCCACGATGATACAATCTGTCAAACCTTAGCCACGTATAGTATGGTGTACCTCTTGCCCACGATGATACAATCTGTCAAACTTTAAGACACGTATAGTATGGTTTACCTCTTGCCCACGATGATACAATCTGTCAAACTTTAGCCACGTATAGTATGGTGTACCTCTTGCCCGCGATGATACAATATGTCAAACTTTAGCCACGTATAGTATGGTGTACGTCTTGCCCACGATGATACAATCTGTCAAACTTTAGCCACGTATAGTTTGGTGTACCTCTTGCCCACGATGATACAATCTGTCAAACTTTAGCCACGTATAGTATGGTGTACCTCTTACACACGTACAGCTAGCTCGCGGTGGCCAAATACAACGTCACAAAGACACGTTGAAAGCCTCACTGAAGAACTGCGACATTGGCCCTGCTTATTGGGAGAACATTGCTGCTGATGACTGCCTGGCGTAGTCAAATCTCTTCAGGCACGACACATGTGGATCAGACAAGAGTCAAGGACGCTGCAAGGAGAATGGAGACACGAAGGACAAGAGAAGAGTTGTCTCCGTCTGGCGGCCAGACAGTGCTTCTCTGCCCTTAGTGTGACAGACTCTTTTGGGCTCGGATTGGTTTGATCAGCCACCTACGGGTCCACAATGTGGTCCTCTTCGGAAACGATGGACAAACAACATAACATAACGCCACATTTCCTTTCAGTACCGTTTTCAACAAGGTGTTATGTCTTTGTATGTACCGGTAACCAAACTGTCTTAACTGTCTGTCTCTGATTTCGTTGATCAACTCTCTTGGCACCACTAATTGCTCAAAGACTTTCTTATTTGTTTTCTTTTCTTTCCAGTTGGTGCGTCTCACTTTTCTGTATATTCATGATACTAGTTTGGTTCCAGTTTGTTAAACCTGCTCCGATCAGGACTGCTGGCACCACTCCAAAGAGGACGGAATGCCAACACTCTGGTGAGGACGGAATGGTAGGCAACACTCTGGTGAGGATGGAATGGTAGGCAACACTCTGGTGAGGATGGAATGGTAGGCAACACTCTGGTGAGGACGGAATGGCAACACTCTGATGAGGACGGAATGGCAACACTCTGGTGAGGACGGAATGGTAGGCAACACTCTGGTGAGGACGGAATGGTAGGCAACACTCTGGTGAGGACGGAATGGTAGGCAACACTCTGGTGAGGACGGAATGGTAGGCAACACTCTGGTGAGGACGGAATGGTAGGCAACACTCTGGTGAGGACGGAATGGTAGGCAACACTCTGGTGAGGACGGAATGGCAACACTCTGGTGAGGACGGAATGGTAGGCAACACTCTGGTGAGGACGGAATGGCAACACTCTGGTGAGGATGGAATGCCACCATTAGCATGAGGACTGGGTGGCAACACTCTGGTGAGGACGGAATGGTAGGCAACATTCTGGTGAGGACGGAATGGTAGGCAACACTCTGGTGAGGACGGAATGGTAGGCAACACTCTGGTGAGGACGGAATGGCAACACTCTGGTGAGGACGGAATGGCAACACTCTGGTGAGGACGGAATGGTAGGCAACACTCTGGTGAGGACGGAATGGCAACACTCTGGTGAGGATGGAATGCCACCATTAGCATGAGGACTGGGTGGCACCACTCGGCTGAGTGCGTCTTAAAGTTGAAATGCGATGCAGTGACGGAATTGAGAGAGCTGATCAAAGATTGAGTCATGACAGAGCAGATGTGATGAGAGTGACGTTCTGGAAAGGGTATGCTTTATGATAATGATTATAATAGCAACAACAACGTGCGATGAGTCGACACGATTCTTAACTGCCAAAATGAAGACAGCATGGCTGAAAGTTATTATAAAGTACAAGACGTGGTCTAAAAACAAGACCATCCACGGTCAAGATAATCAGTAATACAAAACTGCACAAAATAATTAAGGAGAATCTGTCAATCACAAATTGACATGTAATTAAGTAAGCATTGTGTAAGAATGTCTGAATAGTCCCGCAATCCCAGCTTTTCAAGGAGAGACAATTCTGAGAACAAACAACTGCTGCTTGCAAGTAGACCGGAGACAGCCAAATGCAAGTGAAGCCGCCCCAAACAGATGCATGCTTAAGATGGATGTACTTGGTCCACAGCGCAACGTAAATCGCCTAATAAAGACACCAATAGACATGACTTTGTCGGAACTATGTATGTTGACTATCTCTACTGGTCATGGGTGGGAAACTCCCAGCAGCAAGATCTCTCTCATACGATGACAGTCTAACCGCTACAGTTACCAGCACCGCTAAATGTTGAGTGCAAGCTATCTGAACATAACTCTCGCAGACAAATACAATGAATAAACATGTCAGGAAAGAGGCCAGCGAGCGAAGCGAAGCACATGACAAAAGAAGAATCTTTTATATGGTGTTAAGACATTTGATTTTTTAAAACACATTTGGTAAACTCAAATAGCCAATGATATGAGCCGCAGATTTGTGAAGAGATATTATAAGGCTGCCAGTGCTGTACTATGAATATGAGGTCAAATTCATCGGGAAAAGTCCAATTTCACAAGAAATAGCAGGTCCAATTCACATCAAATTTAACTTTAAAAATTATATATATATTTATTTTTTTTGCGTTCGTCTTATTTCTCTATTCACCAAACCGGTGCGTTGCACTGTTTCTATTTTTGCTCATGTCGGCTCAGTGCATCCGACTTCGGCATTCATTTTATGTAAGGGTCTGCTTCCCCGGGGTAACGGTAGGTGTTGTGATTGGGGAACGAACGCAACAGCTTCGGCATGTGAGCCGTGTCACTTAACCACTAGCCCACGTCGTTCCCAAACTACAATAATGAAAAAAGAAAAACGTGCAGGTTCAATTCACCAGAAATAGGTGAATGTACAATTTTGTTTAAATGTGTCGACGTATGGACTTAATTCGCGGTTAATTATAGACGCCTAGACGTTATTCGCCATTAACAGATGGACGTCTGGTTGTATTCGCCATTAACAGATGAACGTCTGGTTGTATTCGCCATTAATAGGCCAACATATGTACTATAATCGTCATTAAATGAGTGGACGTCTAGACTTTTATTCACCATTAATAGGCCAACGTCTGGACTTTATTCCCCATTAATAAATGGACGTCTGGACTGTATTCCCCATTAATAGATGGACGTCTGTACTTTATTCCTAATTAATTAATTAAAACAGAAATTTAATAAAGTCAATACCACAAGACAATGGCAACTCAATTCTTAACTTAACGTCTTTATACTGGTTTAGAAGACTAAGCCGAGTCTGTATACAACCAGTTTCATTTACATTTCCTTGCTCTAAAAACTTTGCGCATTCAATATATTCTTGAATTAATTCATTGTCCCTGCCTCAACTACCACCTGTGGTAATGCATTCCAAGCATTCACCACTCTCTTCTGACTAAAAAAAATGTTTCCTAATATTTAATCTGGACCCTTCTTTAGTTAATTAGTAGCCCTATGCCCTCTTGGTTATTGTGAGTGGTTGTATTTTGAAAAAAAACTTGCTATAGTCTAATTCATATGTTCCTTTGATTATCTTATAAACCTGTATTAAGTCACCTCGAACTGTTCTCTTTTCTAGACACTGTGGGCCGTTTTTTCTGAGTCTTTCCTCATAACTGTAATTATGAAATCCCACTATCAGTTTTGTCCCTCTTTTGTGTATCCTTTCCAGAGTGTTTATATCCCCTCTGCGATAAGGACTCCGTCACTGTACACAGTACTCCAATCTAGGTCTAACTAATGCTTTATACAGTTTTGACAATCACTTCCTTGCTCCTATGTTTAATATTTCTTTGTATCATACCTAACATTGCATACGCCTTTTTCACTTATATCTGGACTTGCTCGCTCACTTTACCTTTATGATCTATTTTGGCCCCCAGGTCCCATTCCTTTTCTATCTTTCTAATATTGTTCTCGCCCATTCTGTAATTTTGTTCCAAATTGGAACTACCCATGTGGGTGACTGTAGATTTATCTACATTAAACGCCAATTGCCAGACCATTCTCGAATTTGATCTAAATCCGTCCTCAATATATCCACTTCTGCGGGTTTTTTTATATATTATCCGCGAATTGGATCCGATATATATATCAGTACCAAATGCAACAGATAATTATAAAAGTGAGATATAAAATGGTACAACAGAACGATGTCAGTCACTAGGAGTAACAACGTGAGAGAACGAAGCACTACAGCAGTTTGTATGGACGTACATACACAGACAGTTCTAGAAAACGACCGGACTGCTTTACTGGTAACATACGATGGGTGAACATATTGACCCTGACCTAATTTTACATTTATTGTAGTAACCTACAATAAACCATTGATAATTTTCTAAAGGAAATACGTCCAACATGAACCTATAATTTTAAAGAAGGCGGTAACCCTAAACTGTAATGAAGTGAAGACAGCTTCATCATGTGAATCTTGGGAAAACCAGCGAGTTATTTTAATTGTACACTTGTATTTGTGTATCATAATTCTTTGCGCTATTACTATTGTTTCTAGAACTTTCTTTCAAACACAAAAGGCTGCTCCAGACAACAGGCTTTAGGCACGTATGCCTGGCCAGGTACTATAGCCCAAGAGTTGGATAGTGTTCTGCAATGGAACTGCAGTTACTATTAGTCGTCTCTTACGACATGCGCTCAGCGTTGCAATGCTCATACTCTCGACTCATTTACTCACAGTCGACGCTATGAAACCACACTGTTCTGTTAAGAATCGATTTCACTGTACTCCAGATACACTCATAGGTGCTCAGTCTCTCTCAGTAAATGGAGACAGGTGTGGATACGGATGGTTCCTGTAACTTGTTGGTTTAACACACTTCTGCTCCAGACACCACTCTACTCTCGTTTGATCTCAACGTTCTGCTTTCTGTATGTTGCTGATTCATTGATTGCAGTATTGCCATCCAATATGCGCCCATTCATAGACGTCACCTCTATCCATATTTAAAGTGCTCATAATGGGTGTTTTGAGTAGCCAGATTTCAGTGCGGACAAAAGACATGCCTCATACAATCCCGTCGAGGTTGAATAGTTAGAGACTTCGATGTAGGAGTTATCCAGCACTTTGAGGTGGAAAGTTCAGTTCGCGTATCCTTAATGTACCTTCATACCAAACATAACGAGGTACCAGTATTACACAAGTACATGCACGTGGACTGGAGAGTGATGGGAAGAGGTTATGGTCCAGATCAGATGCTTTTGTGATAGTTCATGAAATTATTAAAGTGTCAGAAATTGTACGTAGGTCTTGTTTTTGTAAATCTGCTAGATAGCCAAGATGGCGCAACTAAGGACCAATCAAATTAGGGGTCGAAAATGTATTAGGTGCTTGGGTTGACTGTAGCCAGCAACTCATAGTTGGCTGCTTGCATCATTGTCTGTGAATCACAGCTGATCAAGACTATTCCGCCCCCAACCAAACGGTGGTCCTGGGAAAAGGCTGCATTAGAGCAGTCTAAGAGAATATGGATCGCAGTGGGAAGGCAAACCCGGCGTGGCCTAGTGGTTAAGTGGCACGGCTCACAATCCGAAGGTGATGGGTTCAATCCTCATCACAGCACCGACCGTTACCCCAGGGAAGCAAACCCTTAGAGAATGCAGGAGGAAGCAGACCCTTACATAAAATGCATGCTGAAGCAGACCCTTACATAAAATGCATGCTGAAGTCGGATGCACTGGGCCGACAGGAACAAAATAAAAACACAGTGCAACGCACACCGCCTTGGGGATTAGAGAAAATAAGGCAAACGCAAAAAAAAAAAAAAAAAGACCTTGGTACAAATAACAGAAATATATATTATTAGCACCGCATTTGAGGTAGCGACGTCACAGAACGGTCCACCGTAACTGTTGAAGTGTCAAAAAGTCAACGAGAATAGACGAGTAAGGTCTGCTTCACATCCCCGTTTTAGCAATAAATTTCTTGGGTTACGATCCTTACACTTCTCTCCTTTTCGGGTTACGATCTTTACACTTCTCTCCTTTTCGGGTTACGATCTTTACACTTCTCTCCTTTTCTAAGTCTTTGCTTATCTATTTAAAATAAAATTACATCGACCGGTCCTCCTCTGAACACGAAATGGAATGTCCGTTATAGTCATCAACTGTCAAATACGTGCGATGAGAATCCAGGGAACCCTGTTTGGGGTGAATTAAAACGCAAGTACCTGAGACATTTCTTAAGTACTGCGCTTCTGTGGTTTGGAGATGGCTTTTAAAGGTTTTGTATATTACAAGAAAACAATATTCAAATATAACCCATAACACATTTTTGTTTTTGAAAGAATTGGTGGAGTTGAGCACATACTGAGAAAGGAGGGCCAAGAAAGTCTTGTGACAACAGGAAAGATCGAGGAAAAGCAAGGAAGATGAAAACGGAGGGAAAAGATCTGGGTTGGCTTAGTACACTGAATTGGAAAACACAGAGCATCTCAAATGTTGAAATGCTCAAAGAAAAGATGGTTGTAAAAAACGTTGATTGTTAACGTCATTCCGCTATGACACTTAATGATTTTGACAGAAAAACAACGCTGCTACCAACAGTGGCTTTATTAATTAAGCGCGTGTGCATGTTTTACTATAGTGAGACGTTTCGTCCATCGAAGTTGTCTTCACGTTGCCTTTGGGGTGATTTTGAGACGTCTGTTTTCTGTCTTTAAGTTTGCAGATAAGTTGATAGTCATTTGAAAGTCAATGGTTGTAGGTCCACCGGCTCGAACAGTAATTCGAACCCTAGTCCTTGATTTTCATTACCTAATTCTTCCACCCAAAAGCCTTCTCGCTTCCTACGTCATAACATTAACAGCCAAACGAACAAACAATAACCGCATCCTGTAGGCTTCAATGCCTCGTGCGGTACAGGTAAGCAAATCTGGCTTGTTGCGACTTTCTTTCTAGGCTAAGTGTAGTTGGTACGGAGAGAACGAACAATTTTGGTTAAGAAGAGAAGACTGGAATAAAATGTTTGGGAAGGCGGGGCGGGGGGGGGGGGGGTGTGGTTTTTTTTGGGGGGGGGGGGAGAGAAAGAAGATACAAGCCAGCTGGGGATTAGACGAGTTAGACTAGTGCACGTTTAAATTACCGTAAAACTGCGTCTTGAATGCCGCGTTGTTTGTTGTTAGCGCATATCGGGTGAAAGAATAAGAGTCGTAGTATGTACTGAATATCATAGCGGATAGAGCTCTCGCATCTAACGGTAAAGATGATTGGTTCAATTCCTGATCTGGACACGCACAAGTCTACCCATATAGTATTTAACTTACTGTTAGGGGAGGGAAGGTAGCAACAACAAAAGTTAAGAGTACTACACTGTATCCCCGACTGCAATGTCTGCTATCGGACTGCCTTTTATTTAAATATGTGGTTAGCGCGAGAGGGAGAGAACACGAGAAAAAATAAAGCGCGCACGCAAGTGAGATCTTTGGAGGCAATGATGACTACGTGGGTGTGAAAGAATGGACGGGAAGAGAGCATCATGTGGTCGCTTAAAGATAATTCCATAGACACGGCGAGTGGGGAAGTCTAGGCTTTCATAGACACGGCGAGTGGGGAAGTCTAGGCTTTCATAGACACGGCGAGTGGGGAAGTCTAGGCTTTCATAGACACGGCGAGTGGGGAAGTCAAGGCCTCCATAGACACGGCGAGTGGGGAAGTCAAGGCCTCCATAGACACGGCGAGTGGGGAAGTCTAGGCTTTCATAGACACGGCGAGTGGGGAAGTCTAGGCTTTCATAGACACGGCGAGTGGGGAAGTCTAGGCTTTCATAGACACGGCGAGTGGGGAAGTCAAGGCCTCCATAGACACGGCGAGTGGGGAAGTCAAGGCCTCCATAGACACGGCGAGTGGGGAAGTCGAGGCTTCCATAGACACGGCGAGTGGGGAAGTCAAGGCCTCCATAGACACGGCGAGTGGGGAAGTCGAGGCTTCCATAGACACGGCGAGTGGGGAAGTCGAGGCCTCCATAGACACGGCGAGTGGGGAAGTCGAGGCTTCCATAGACACGGCGAGTGGGGAAGTCAAGGCTTCCATAGACACGGCGAGTGGGGAAGTCAAGGCCTCCATAGACACGGCGAGTGGGGAAGTCGAGGCTTCCATAGACACGGCGAGTGGGGAAGTCGAGGCTTCCATAGACACGGCGAGTGGGGAAGTCGAGGCTTTCAAAGACACCGCCAGTGGGGAAGTCGAGGCTTACATAGACACGGCGAGTGGGGAAGTCGAGGCTTCCATAGACACGGCGAGTGGGGAAGTCAAGGCTTCCATAGACACGGCGAGTGGGGAAGTCAAGGCCTCCATAGACACGGCGAGTGGGGAAGTCGAGGCTTTCAAAGACACCGCCAGTGGGGAAGTCGAGGCTTACATAGACACGGCGAGTGGGGAAGTCGAGGCTTCCATAGACACGGCGAGTGGGGAAGTCGAGGCTTCCATAGACACGGCGAGTGGGGAAGTCAAGGCCTCCATAGACACGGCGAGTGGGGAAGTCGAGGCTTCCATAGACACGGCGAGTGGGGAAGTCGAGGCTTCCATAGACACGGCGAGTGGGGAAGTCGAGGCTTCCATAGACACGGCGAGTGGGGAAGTCGAGGCTTCCATAGACACGGCGAGTGGGGAAGTCAAGGCCTCCATAGACACGGCGAGTGGGGAAGTCGAGGCTTCCATAGACACGGCGAGTGGGGAAGTCGAGGCTTCCATAGACACGGCGAGTGGGGAAGTCGAGGCTTCCATAGACACGGCGAGTGGGGAAGTCGAGGCTTTCAAAGACACGGCGAGAATGGGGAAGTCGAGTTTCCATACACACCGCCAGTGGGGAAGTCAAGTTGCCATAGACACCGCGAGTGGGGAAGTCAAGTTTTCATAGACACCGCGAGTGGGGAAGTCGAGACTTTCATATAAACGATCCACAAATTGAAGATAGGGTGTACCGACGAATGCCCGTGCTGGTACTGGTAAAATGACAACTGAACATCTGCTGCAGAACTGCCCGACATACGGGGATCAGAGAGAGCAGATGTGGCCATTGCCAGTGGAACTGCAAGACAAGCTCTATGGTAGTGGCGAGAGTCTCAGGACGACCGCCGCTTTTTTCGAAAAAATAATGGTTGCTGTCTGACTGTGTACGCAGAAGAAGAAGAAGATATAAACGATCCGGGCGCCAAAAGACGCAATTAACGACATGACATAAGTCAAAGACGCTTAGATGACTGCTTGCGACAAGGTCAGCGAACCAGAGCTGACCAACCCCCTATTCTGACTCCAAAATGGCGGCTCTGGAATGCATCCGGGCACAGTGCAGCCTGGAGGGAAATGAAACCTAGTCTAAAAATATGCCATGCTGAAACCGAATGTGTCGGTGTCGAAGTATGGGTGTATCGCAGCCTCGCTGTAAACTACGACACAGCGTAACAAAGCGTCCTTTTCAGAACGAACGCCGAAGAAGGCAAAAGCACGGGTTCGTATCCTGTTCAGTGTCATACTTCAGTAGCAGAGGGATGAGTGGGGAGGGGAGAGATGAGTGGGGGAGGGGGGCGATGAGTGAGGGAGGGGAGAGATGGTGAGTCAAAAGATGGAGAGAGATGAGTGGGGAGAGAAGAGATGGTTAGTCGAAAGATGGGGAGAGATGAGTGAGGGAGGGGAGAGATGAGTGGGGAGGGGGGAGATGGTGAGTCGAAAGATGGAGAGGGATGAGTGGGGAGAGGAGAGATGGTGAGTCGAAAGATGGAGAGGGATGAGTGGGGAGAGGAGAGATGGTGAGTCGAAAGATAGGGAGAGATGAGTGAGGGAGGGGAGAGATGAGTGGGGAGGGGGGAGATGGTGAGTCGAAAGATGGAGAGGGATGAGTGGGGAGAGGAGAGATGGTGAGTCGAAAGATGGAGAGGGATGAGTGGGGAGAGGAGAGATGGTGAGTCGAAAGATGGGGAGGGATGAGTGGGGAGGGGAGAGATGAGTAGGGGAGGGGGAGATGAATGAAGGAGGCGAGAGATGGTGAGTCGAAAGATGGAGAGGGATGAGTGGGGAGAGGAGAGATGGTGAGTCGAAAGATGGGGAGGGATGAGTGGGGAGGGGAGAGATGGTGAGTCGAAAGATGGGGAGGGATGAGTGAGGGAGGGGAGAGATGAGTGAGGGAGGGGAGAGATGGTGAGTCGAAAGATGGAGAGGGATGAGTGGGGAGGGGAGAGATGGTGAGTCGAAAGACGAGGAGGGATGAGTGGGGAGGGGAGAGATGGTGAGTCGAAAGATGAGGAGGGAGAGGAGAGATGGTGAGTCGAAAGATAGGGAGGGATGAGTGAGGGAGGGGAGAGATGGTGAGTCGAAAGATGGGGAGGGATGAGTGAGGGAGGGGAGGGATGAGTGAGGGAGGAGAGAAATGAGATGACTCTATGAGGATGAAAAAAAGACTGTGATAGTATGTGTGTTAATTTGTGTGTGTAAACTGAAGGTGTGTCTGTGTGAATAAGCTAAAATGGTTGTGTGAATAAGCTAAAATGTATATGTGAACAAGCTAAAATTTGTGTCTGTGTGAATAAGCTAAAATGTGTGTGTGTGAAAAAGATAGAATATGTGTGTGTGTGTGATTAAACTAAATTTGTGTGAATAAGATAAAATGTGTGTGAATAATCTAAAGTATGTCTGTGTGAATAAGCAAAAATGCATCTGTGTGAATAAGCTAAAATGTGTGTATGACATGAATAAACTAAAATGTGTGTGTGAATAAGGTAGTGTGTGTGTGTGTGTCTGTAAATAAGCTAAAATGTGTGTATGACATGAATAAACTAAAATGTGTGTGTGAATAAGGTAGTGTGTGTGTGTGTGTCTGTAAATAAGCTAAAATGTATGTCTGTGTGAATAAGCTAAAATGTGTGTATGTGTGAATAAGCTAAAATGTGTGCGAATAAAGCTAAAATGTGTGTGAATAAGCTAAAATGTGTGGGAATACGCTAAAATGTGTGTGTGAATAAGCTAAAATGTGTGTGTGAATAAACTAAAATGTGTCTGTGAATAAACTAAAATGTGTGTGTGAATAAGCTAAAATGTGTGTGAATAAGCTAAACTGTGTGTGAATAAACTTAAATGTGTGTGAATAAACTTAAATGTGTGTGTGAATCAGCTAAAATGTGTGTGTGAAAACGCTCAAATGTGTGTTAATAAACTAAAATGTATATATGTGAATAAGCACAAATGTGTGTGTGTATGTGAATAGGCTAAAATGTGTGTGTGAATCAGCTAAAATGTGTGTGAAAACGCTAAAATGCGTGCAAGCTAATGTGTGTGTAAATAAGCTAAAATGTGTGTGAGTACGCTAAAATGTGTGTGTGAATCAGCTAAAATGTGTGTGAAAACGCTAAAATGCGTGCAAGCTAATGTGTGTGTGTGTAAATAAGCTAAAATATGTGTGAATACGCTGTGTATCTGTTAAAAAGCTAAAATGTGTGTGTGTATAAACGTTCATGTATGTGTGTGTACTTGAAGTGTGAGTGCCAAGTCAAAGAATGGTGTGTGTGTGTAGGGGATGTGTGGTGATAAGCTAACATATGTGCGTGTCAAGTGAAATAGAATGTGTTAAATGAAGGAACGGCAGATTTGTATGTGTGTTTTAGGTTATGAGACACGTGTCAAGTGAAGGAAATTATGTGTGTGTCGAGTTAATTAGAATGTGTCAGGTGAAGGAAATTGTGTGGGTGTCAATGAGAATGTGTAAGCTGAAGAAAATTGTGTGTGTGTGGGTGGGTGTGTATGTCGAGTTAATGCGAATGTGTAAGGTGAAGAAAATTGAGTAGTGTGTGTGTGTGTGTGTGTGTCGGGTTAATGCGAATGTGTAAGGTGAAGGAAATCGTGTGTGTGTGTGTCGGGTTAATGCGAATGTGAACGGAATAGCAGGAGTTTGTGTTTGAGAAAAAGAGAGAGAAAAAGTTAAGTAGAACGTGTCAACTGAAGGAAACTGCAGGCATGTATGTGTTAATAAGCTAAAATGGGTGTATATAAACTAAAATGTGTGTAGACGAATAAGCGACCACGCGCGCGTGTGAACAATCTCAAATGTATTGTGTGTGTATGGTTATACATGGATGTGAATAAGATACAATGTCTGGATGTGCATACGCTAAAATGTTTGTGTGAATAAGCTAAAATGTGTGTGAGAATACGCTAAAATGTGCCCGAGAATAAGCCATCATACATGTGTGCGTGCATGAGTTAAAATGCATGTGTGTGAGCTAAAATGCGTGCGTGTTAATGAGCTAAAATGCGAGCGTATGTGAATGAGCTAAAATGCGAGCGTGTGTGAATGAGCTAAAATGCGTGTGTGAATGAGCTAAAATGCGTGCGTGTGTGAATGAGCTAAAATGCGTGCGTGTGTGAATGAGCTAAAATGCGTGCGTGTGTGAATGAGCTAAAATGCGCGCGTGTGTACGTAAATGAATGTGTGAGTTTCAAGTGAAGGAATGGTGTGTGTAAAATAGTGCTAACACATTTGGTGTGTGTGTGAATCAGCTAACACGTGTGTGCGTGAGAGATTAAGAAGAATGTTCCTAATGAAGAAAAGGTGTGCGTGTGTGAGAGATAGAGAGAGACAGCGAGAGAGAGTGAGAGAGAGAGAGAGAAGAGGGAGTAACAGAAATGTGTGTGTGTTGCTGGTTTTTTAGCGTCAGAATAAATATGTAACCAACACACAGGAGTGAACTCCAGACTTTCGCAATGTCTGTATAGCGCAGAGCCATACTCAAGTGTGGTGGAGAAGGCGGGGAATCTCTCACACATACACACAAATAATTACACAAGCGGGGAGAGAAAATAATGCCTGCTCAATTTAGTATTAAACTGGTTTCCGTTGCGTGTTACATATGACTGTACACCAAGATAGTGAGAGAGAGAGAGAGAGAGAGAGAGAGAGAGATAGAGAGAGAGAGATAGAGAGAGAATGAGAGATAGAGAGAGGAGATAAGGTCAGACGACGTGGAAAAAGTATCTACAAAAAGTGTCTATGCCTGTGGGCGGACACCAATCAAATACAAGCTGTAAGAGCTGTCACGTGAACGGAAGTCGCCAACGAAATGACGAAGCTGCCTGATACCAAACAATATATTTCAATATCTGATTTGTCTCACAACCGTTTGAAATAAACGTACCTGTCTGATAACTTTCAAGTCAACATAATTAGCGTAATGGGATTTGTTTTCCAAATCATAGACCACACAACAGCTTTACTAACTGTGGGCCAAAAAAATCGCCATATGTGGCAGGCGGACTGGCGTAGGCGATCATATATCTGCACAACTTCTTGTCCCTCGAGATATTTATCGATCCCAATGTTCAGTCTGTTTCTTCCACAAAATTTTGCCCGTTGTTACGGTAAACATTAAGATCCTATACTCAAATAGTATTATCCACAATTTTCATTTTTCATTTATCAAGTATTAATCACAACCAGCAGACGAGTGGTATCCGGATGGAGAAGAATAGTAACCTTCCAAGCATGTCGAAAAAGACTACTAAAGTGAATAAGGTCTAGCAAATTATTCATGTAAAATCATTGCTACTATGCCATCCACTGTAAAATGCTAGAAAACTACGTTAGAGGGACCAGCTGTAGTCATGGTCCTAAGCTTCACTTGGAGCGAGAAGGCAAACCAATCACAAACTGAAGGATAACGTTTGATGGCTTAACTTAATTTACCCGACTCCCCTTGGAGCATATAGCTGCACCAAACTCTCTCCTCCAATTTCTATTTGGATCGTCTTCCTGAGTTCAATTAATGACTGTAGTTGTCATTGTTCTCCTCGTACATTGTCTTTCTTCATGTGTTGTCCCCTGCCATTCGCCACTTTCCTTGCAGGTTTTCAGTCCAGCACATATGTTATATCAATTAGGCTTATTTCTGATGGCCTGAACAAATCGCCTTTTGTTTTTTACTAGAGCCTGTCTGTGGGCATATCGACTTTTTTCTTAACGAGGGCCTGTGTACATTTCGACTTTTTTTATGAATGCTTGTGTTCATATCTACTTATTTTTGAGGGAATGTATACCTCGACCTATTTCTGGGGGGACTGATAACTTCGAATTATTTCTGAGGGCATGTACGCCTCGACCTATTTCTGAGGGGACTGATAACTTCGAATTATTTCTGAGGGCATGTACGCCTCGACCTATTTCTGAGGGGACTGATAACTTCGAATTATTTCTGAGGGCATGTACACCTCGACCTATTTATGTGGGTTTATGATGTACACCTCGGCCTATTTCTGTGGGTATGTCCTGTACACCTCGACGTATTTCCGAGGGCCTGAAAATCTCGACGTATTTCTGAGGGCCTGAAAATCTCGACGTATTTCTGAGGGCCTGAAAATCTCAACTTATTTTCGAGGGCCTGGATTGTATATCTCCATTGTATCTCCCCCAATCCCAAGACAGTGTGTTCTTTGATATGGTAATGTGTGTGTGTTATTATTTCTGTAAAATTGTCAGCACACTTCATGAACCTGTGGATAATATGTGTATTTTCTTCATCGATGATATGATTCTAGTCCCGTGAGGTTCACGAAGGAGACTGTGTTTCAGGTCTTCACTGGTCCCCCACGGCTTCTCGAGCATGGTCGCCCTGATCCCTCAGGCCACCAGTCTGCCTCTCTTTGGTTTGTATAAGTTGGACAATCCTGCGGGATATATTCTGGCGTTTGCTTGGGTGCTCCGCAATCGCTAGTGGTGTTGTCTCCGAGTCCAACTCGGAGGAGGTGGGCCTTGAGTCTGTAGTTTCCCGTTCTGAGTTTGAAGATCTGTGCATGCCTATCTCTACAAAATTGTGTCTATACTGTCATTTTCTGGCCTGTGTTCTTTGTGCTGGTCTCTCCATATGGGTAATATCATAGCCCAGTAGGATTCATGGACTACGAAAATGCAATCGACAGCTAAGAGAATACATCTGCAAGTTGCTCAGGCACTACGGAGTGCCTGTGAAGTCCGTTAACATAATTATAAAAGCGCAGGAAGATATGAAATGTTGGGGAGCAATAAATGGATGGACTGAGTCCTTTGAGATAAATACTGGTATGCGAAATGGATTTCCCTTATCTCAATTTCTCTTACTTCTGCTGCTGACTAGATTATGAAGAAAACACCAAACATCAAAACTGGAATTCGATGGGACTGAACAAAACAATTTGATGAATTTAGGATCGTCAACGTTTTTATACGTGGAGCCAACTTTTATAAATTTCGCGAGACTTACCGCCAATAAAATCGAACTTGAAGAAAATTCCGAGATCGTCAGCTGAATGTGAGTACTTTTTTTTATGTTTTTAATAGAGTATGTCATTCTGTTACCGCCCACCTGAAAGGTTAAAATCGTCCACTAGTGGGTGGTAGCGCCCAGGCTGGAGAGCAATGATCTAAACTTTTGTCTTTAAACCGCAATAAGATGCAAAGTTTGGGACGAAGATGCAGCACAGTGAAAGAACTGACAGCAGCCAGCTACTCAGAGCTGGCAGCTTGCATCAGGGTCAGCGAACTAGAGCTGACTGCTTGCATCAGGATCAGAGACCCAGAGCTGGCAGCTTGCATCAGGGTCAGCGAACTAGGGCTGGCAGCTTCTATCAGGGTCAGCGAACTAGGGCTGGCAGCTTCAATCAGGGTCAGCGAACTAGAGCTGACTGCTTGCATCAGGATCAGTGAACTAGGGCTGGCAACTTCCATCAGGGTCAGCGAACTAGAGCTGACAGCAGCCAGAGACCCAGAGACTCGGAGCTGACTGCTTGCATCAGGGTCAACGAACCAGAGCTGACAGCAGCCAGAGACTCATAGCTGACAGCAGCCAGAGCTGACAGCAGCCAGAGACTCATAGCTGACAGCAGCCAGAGACTCAGAGCTGACAGCAGCCAGAAACTCAAAGCTGACAGCAGCCAGAGCTGACAGCAGTCAGAGACTCAGATCTGACAGCAGCCAGAGACTCAGAGCTGACAGCAGCCAGAAACTCAAAGCTGACAGCAGCCAGAGCTGACAGCAGTCAGAGACTCAGAGCTGACAGCAGCCAGAGACTCAGAGCTGACAGCGGCCAGAGACCCAGAGACTCGGAGCTGACTGATTGCATCAGGTTCAACGAACCAGAGCTGAAAGCAGCCAGAGACTCAGAGCTGACTGCTTGCATCAGGGCCAGCGAACCATAACTGACTGCAACTAGTTATTTACACAGTATTCTAAGTCTCTGACATGTTGTACACTATAACACAAAATAATTCCGCCCTCGTGTACACTATAACACAAAATAATTCCGCCCTCGTGTACACTATAACACAAAATAATTCCGCCCTCGTGTACACTATAACACAAAATAATTCCGCCCTCGTGTACACTATAACACAAAATAATTCCGCCCTCGTGTACACTATAACACAAAATAATTCCGCCCTCGTGTACACTATAACACAAAATAATTCCGCCCTCGTGTACACTATAACACAAAATAATTCCGCCCTCGTGTACACTATAACACAAAATAATTCCGCCCTCGTGTACACTATAACACAAAATAATTCCGCCCTCGTGTACACTATAACACAAAATAATTCCGCCCTCGTGTACACTATAACACAAAATAATTCCGCCCTCGTGTACACTATAACAAAAAATATTTCAACGCTCACGTACACTACCTATAACACACAATAATTCAGCCCTCACGTACACTAACTATAACACACAATAATTCAGCCCTCGTGTACACGATCATCCACACACAAATATTCTGCGTCTATCAGGACTAACCCCTGACTAATTATCAAACCAATCAAAAGATGAACATGTATTAATATACCCACAATGATGTTCATTATATTTAAAATAAGGATACAGACACAACCGAAACATGTACGTAACATATCACGTGATTTACTGTTTACTCTTTAAGCACGTGACAATTACTGGTATACTTACTGGTACCATCCCATTTACACTGTACCCTGAATTGACAAAACCCTGGAAATAGAGAAATAAACAATACCATTTATCTTAAGTAAGCATCAGTCAAATCTTTGTTGGCTCACAATCGTAGAGCACAGTTCTTCAACAACTAAGCCAACAAATGCTGACTGTCAGCATCTGTTGAGAAGTTTATAAGGATTAAAGTAGGATGAGGAAGTTAGTACGATGAGGAAGTTAGTCCCATGCCCAATTTTTCTTAGTCATCTCTTGCAATGTTCCTGACAGGTTACAGTTCTTTGCGCCCCATTTGGACCCTGCTATCACTCAGACGATGACCAAACAATAAAATGTCAAATATTGTCTGCTTCTGCTAAATCAGATCCGAGGTAAACGAGTTTTATCACTCGTGTAGGGATCAAGATGCTGAGAAGCGCATGAGCTGCAGCGGTCAGCGCTCTATAGATGACTGCTAGCGTCAGAGCCAGAGCTACCAAGACCCTTCTACACCTCAACGCGGTGATCCTGGATAACAGGCTGCAGTAGAGCAGACTGACTAAGGATAAGCGATCGAAGAGGGAAGGTTAACCCGGTACTAAAAACATTCCTGCTGAAGTCGGATGTGTTGGACAGTGCAGTCAAGTAAACTACGACACAACGTATTCCGTTCTCTGGATTACATTCTGCTACTTGCAAAAACTTTTTCAGTGCTGAGAACGCACGAAGCTAAGCCATCACTCGTGTAGCTAAGTAGTGAGTGGATATATATATATGTGGATATATATATATATGCGCGCGCGCGCGCACACACACACGCACGCACGCACGCACACACACACACACACACACGAGGCATGTGCAATTGAAACAGGACCAAACTGCAATAAGTGAACATACGTACAATGCGCATGATGACGTCACTTCTGATGTAACAGCATATACTAACTGCCAAGTTTGCAAAATGTCATTATTCTCCGACTCAGTTTCCCCCAGCAGACCGTTGAAAACATGGCGGATGTGATATGAAATCCGTCCAGAGTTGATCACCGAGCGGTGATTTGGTTTCTAACAGCTGAAGGATGTCGACTAGCTGACATTCATCGTAGAATGCAGGCAGTGTGTGGTGACAAAAGTGTGTCTGGACTGTGTCTGGACTGGACAACGATGTTTAAAGAAGGACGTGAGTTAACGAAAGATCTTCCGAGACCAGGTCAGGCGCATATTGTTGCGTTAACTCGCGCCATTCCTTAAATGTACAGTTCTTCACTGTTGTCTTCGACACACTTCTTTTGACAGTTTCCATTCACGACTCTGTATCCCACACACTGGCCACCCACAAACCACTGGCGTAACACAATTTAAAATACGAACAAAACTAGGACAATATATGCCATGGCAATGGTGGCTACCAGGAAGGGAATGAAGAGTGTTATTGTTAACAATGCATACAGGAAAGTGTACATTATGTATTATACAGAACAGAAAACGTTAAATGCTTCAAATGGATGTATAGCAATCAATTTGTTTATCGTTTAACCTGGGGAGAGCACACTAACGTCTGGTCCGGCAAAACATACAAAGACCCCTATCTCAACTTCCTCGCAGGTCTCACTGAAAAAGGGCTGTTTTTGTGGCAGCCAGGCTAACAAGGCGGGGAATTGATGTGATCCCTACAGTTATGAGCGACACGCAGATGAAGCCAATCATAGCACAACAGTCTGGAGAACCGCGGTCCACCTACATCAGCACCCTCGGGATGTCAAGAAAGTTACTGCAACCCGCCATTTAACGCCCGTTTCGGGGTGCACAGTACACTAGACTTACTCACTATGAGCATTCTACATCAATCAATCGTTTAACCTCTCTATTTCAAAACGATCAATGCAACCTCTCTGTATCCAATCAGTTCAATGTATATATACAAACAATCAATTCAATCTCTCTATATCCAAACAATCAACTTGTCTATATCCAAACAATCCGTCTAACCCCTATATACCCAATCAATCAATTCAATCCCTTTATATCCAAACAATCTGTTTAACCACTCTATATTCAAGAAATCAATTCAACATCACCATAACCAAACAATCTTCTTCTTCTTCGTTCGTTCTCAATCTTCCACTACCAAACCCTGAAAGGGCTTAAGTAGCAGAATGTAGTCCAGAGAACGGAATGCGTTGTGTCGTAGTTTACAGCTTGGCTGCGAAATTTGCACCTTTTGGTCCAACACATCAGACTTCAGCAAGCATTTTTTTGAGTACCCGGTTAGCATTCCCTCTTCGATATCTTCTCCTTAGCTAGTCTGCCCTGCTGCAGCCTGTTATCCAGGATCACCGCGTGGAGGTGTAGAAGGGTCTTGGCAGATCTGGTTCGCTGGCCCTGACGCTAGCAGTCAGCTATGGGTCCCTGACCACTGCACCTCGTGCGCTGCTCAGCATCTTGATACCAACCAAACAATCAATTTAACCTCTCTATTTCCAAACAATCTGTTCAACCTCTCTACATCCAAGTAATCAATTCAATCTTCTCATAACCAACCTGTCTATATCCAATCCATCAATATAAGATAAACGGCTACTGGGACAAGAAATGGAATTTGTACACTGAGCTTTTCAACACTTCAAATCTTCATTATTTTCCCATCAAGACTACCATTCCTAACCTTATTTCTCCTGCCCTTGATATACCCTGGTGTCAAGTTTCCCCAGTCTTCCTTTATTTGGGACCAGTTTTACACGACCGCAATTATTAAAACACAAAATAATGTTACGGTGTATATCAGCTAGTTTAAGAAAGATCATGGCACCAACAAAAATCCAGTGCACATCTATACTATGCTGGAAAGGCTTATATTTTGGTTTTAATTAAAGGTTTGCCATTCTGGATTCTACTGCCGAATGTACTCCACTCTTCCACCCCAGACAATAGTACAGGGTGTATTGGTCAGTATATGGATGCGTGTTTTTATGTTTGTAATGTGGACGTAGTATTGGCGCATGTGTGCATCTGTTTGTAATGTGGACGTATTGGCCAGTATATGGATGCGTGTGTGTATCTGTTTATAATGTCTTCCACTATGGCAGTTTTGCAGCACATCAGATTTTTGCCAATACCGAGACCAATTTCGGACATGCGCAGTCAAACTGGACAGGAAATGATATCGAAACCGGTATGTTGGGAATGCAAACCAAGCTTGCACACGATTATCACCCCTACACCCCGCACCTCCAAACTCATGATATTTGGAGTTAACTTCAACATATATACTCAAAGCTCCCACGACCATCTCCAGGGTGCTACTTGGGTTGACAAGAATAGGTTCACTGTAACCTACAAATCATGCCGTAGAAAATGACTCAATATGGTTGCGATATGGAACTAGTAATCTTATAACATAAAACCATTACTACGAAACCATCACGACATTTGCTCGGGATGCAGTATTCCCGAAAGGGGCCAGCTGTAGTAAGTCATGTGGCTTAACTTGGAGTGAAGAAGAAAATTGATAAATCAATAAAACACACACCATGACATGCCAAACAAAAGCATGCTTTACAAACCACAAACAGCCATATTATAATTGGAGAATGTAACGTTTGGTCAACGGAAAGGACGGGGGTAGAAGGACATACATTTTCGTCAGCTACATTGTCCGAAACATTATTATCATCATTTTATGCTATGGGTGATTTCTCGTCGGCTGTTCTCTTTCCCAGCATTATATATCTTGTACTGATTTATGTTTCCCAGCATTATATATCTTGTACTGATTTATGTTTCCCAGCATTATATATCTTGTACTGATTTATGTTTCCCAGCATTATATATCTTGTACAGATTTATGTTTTCCAGCATTATATATCCTGTACAGATTTATGTTTTCCAGCATTATATATCTTGTACTGATTTATGTTTCCCAGCATTATATACCTTGTACTGATTTATAACATTGTAAACGCTTTTTATTTAACGTCACTTGTTGGTTGAGGGCAAAAATGGTGCATTTGACCATTTCTAAACTCTCCAATAAGCTAAAGAGTTGAAACTTTCAGGACAGGTGCAAACATGATGGCAATACACTTTGATGATATTTTGGGGACAATCTTGTTAGAATTTTGCCCCGACAGAGGTTAACAGTATACTCTTATCGATTTCCAACTGCCGAGAGTGCTTTTATTTGCGCTGTGTGTACATGGGATCTTCGTGTTTTCCCCCAATCTCAATATTATTTAATATCAAAATGAGCACCGGTATGGTAACTAGACTTTCTAGCATCGACAACAAAGATTCTCCTATGTAAGCTTGCGTGTCTCAGGACAGCGTCGACGGACATATTGAGAGGAAACAATAGGCACACTGCACACCTTTCAATGCATGGCATAAGAGGCGCCCAAGTTGGGTTGTGCATAGGACTGGCAACTCCATCTTGTAAAACAAAATGTCACAGAAAGAAAGCACTGCATGAGCTCATACATGCTTTGATCCAGGCTTCATGGAAATATACCACATGAGCTCAGACATGCTTTGATCCAGGCTTCATGGAAATATACCACATGAGCTCATACATGCTTTGATCCAGGCTTCATGGAAATATACCACATGAGCTCAGACATGCTTTGATCCAGGCTTCATGGAAATATACCACAAGAGCTCAGACATGCTTTGATCCAAGCTTCATGGAAATATACCACAAATGTAGAGGTGAAAATGCGCGCGCACATACCCAATCTTGTTTGGGTGAACAGAGAAATATATGTTCTTTGGCGTTCGTCCAGAACAGGGCGATGTGTTATATTGTGTCGTCATTTGCAGCGAGGCTGCCTTTCGGTCCGACACATCCTGTTTTAGAACAGCTTTTTAGATCTGGTTTGCCTTCCTTCTGTAATCTCTAATATCGTAGCCATACTACACGTGCGCAGCCTGTTTTCAAGGTCACCCACCCCCTCCCACACTTATAGGCGGACTAGCGTCTTATTATTTCGCTGACCCTGTCACACACAAGTCGCTGGCTGCTGTCAGCTCACTCACTGCTACATATTTTTCCCATAAATGGGAATATAATAATGACGTTTTAAATACCTTTTTCTTGATGATGAAGTTCTAACACATTCTCATTGCTAATGACGTTCTAAAACATTCTTGTTGACGTTCTAAAACATTCTTGTTGATCACGTTCTAAAACATTCTTGTTGATGACGTTCTAAAACATTCTTGTTGATGACGTTCTAAAACATTCTTGTTGATCATGTTTTAAAACATTCTTGTTGATGACGTTATAAAACATTCTTGTTTATGACGTTCTAAAACATTCTTGTTGATGACGTTCTAAAACATTCTTGATGATGACGTTCTAAGACATTCTTCTAGATGATGACGTTCTAAAACATTCTTGATGATGAAGTTCTAAAACATTCTTGTTGATGACGTTCTAAAACATTCTTGTTGATGACGTTCTAAAACATTCTTCTAGATGATGACGTTCTAAAACATTCTTCTAGATGATGACGTTCTAAAACATTCTTGTTGATGACGTTCTAAAACATTCTTGTTGATGGCGTTCTAAAACATTCTTCTAGATGATGATGTTCTAAAACATTCTTCTAGATGATGACGTTCTAAAACATTCTTGTTGATGACGTTCTAAAACATTCTTGTTGATGGCGTTCTAAAACATTCTTCTAGATGATGATGTTCTAAAACATTCTTCTAGATGATGACGTTCTAAAACATTCTTGTTGATGACGTTCTAAAACATTCTTGTTGATGACGTTCTAAAACATTCTTCTAGATGATGACGTTTTAAAACATTCTTGTTGATGACGTTCTAAAACATTCTTCTAGATGATGACGTTCTAAAACATTCTTCTAGATGATGACGTTCTAAAACATTCTTGTTGATGACGTTCTAAAACATTCTTGTTGATGACGTTCTAAAATATTCTTCTAGATGATGACTTTCTAAGACATTCTTGTTGATGACGTTCTAAAATATTCTTCTAGATGATGACGTTCTAAAACATTCGTGTTGATGACGTTCTAAAACATTCTTCTAGATGATGACGTTCTAAAACATTCTTGTTGATGACGTTCTAAAACATTCTTGATGATGACGTTCTAAAACATTCTTGTTGATGACCTTCTAAAACATTCTTGGTGATGACGTTCTAAAACATTATTTGACAAAAACCTTTCCCTACCACCTGTAGCGACCTCGTTTGTTACAAGTACAATGGCCATAATTAATCAGCGTAACCGAAGATCAATACTATGATGCAGCCTGGTCATGAATACGCAGATGCATGCCGAGGTAGTCGAAGTTGTATCTAAGGTGGTCAAATAGCACATACAGCTGTCGGAGCTGAAGTATTAGAGGCCTCGCTACACGAGGCCACAGCTTGTTTATGAGCTGAGGTTGATAATTCCCTTCCTTGCTTTCTTTTTTCCCTGGGGGAGGAACCTACATCCTACCAGGCGCGTCAGCAGGGTTGCAGATTGCTGAAAGGCCTCCTAATTTGGAGGTTAGCTGCGAATAAATAAGCAGCCGTGGACAAAAACGGGTCGGCAGGCATGGAGGCAGCCCCTCCACCATGCAAAGACACAACACTGTTTGTCTTTTTTTTTAAACCGATTACAAGTCAAAACATAGAGAAAACCGGACTGACCTCAACGGCGACGAACAGGCGAGAAAAAAGGACCACGATTTACGGAACATGGAATGTACGAAGTATAAACGGAAAAGAACATGAACTAATGGAGGAGATGAAGAGAGCAAAATTGACAGTCCTGGCACTTACAGAACCAAAGAAAAAGGGACAGGGCGTTCTGGACCATGACGGCAACATGCTATACTACAGCAGAGTTTCCATGAGTGAACGAGCCAGAGCAGGGGTTGGCTGTATAGTGAATAGTAACAACAAAGCAAACACTAAAGGATGGAAATTCATTTCAGAACGACTGATGGTTCTAAGTCTACAAGAGGGGGATATTCAAATGGATATCGTCACTGTGTATGCACCAAACGAAGATGAGAGCACTGACATAAAAGATGAATTTTATGAGCTCCTTCAAAGGACCATTGACGATTGCCATAATGAAATACTTCTCCTTGGAGACTTCAACGCAAGAGTTGGAAACGACTATTCTAGATGGGATGGAGTGATCGGTAGGTATGGAGAAGATGTCTTAAATGACAATGGAAAACGACTGCTGAGATTCTGCAGAGAACAAAACCTTGTCATTACAAATACAAGGTTTCCACACAAGCTTATTCATGCCTACACAAAATGCGAGCCGGCAAGAAATGAAAGATCCATCATTGACTATGCGATAGTGAGGAAAACTGATTTCAAGCATGTAAAGGATGCTAGAGTGTTCAGGGGACCAGAGATAGGAAGCGACCACTACCTAGTTAAAATAAAGAGAGAAATTGAAAAACACTATCCAGCCAGGCAACACCCATCAGCAAGCATGAAACATAATACACGAGGAGAAAATAAAATTAAGGCTTACAAACTACGAGAACCAGATGTTAAGAGGAGATACCAAGGGCTCATAACAACAGCAATAGAAAGGATAGAGGAATCTGAAGAAGATATGGAAATGCTCTGGGTAAAATTCAAAGACATCCTCAAAGAGGCTGCAGCAGAGGCATGCGGTCAAACCAAAGAAGGGCGGAAGAGAAAGAGTACACCATGGTGGACAGAAGAAGTGAAAACAATAATACGAGAAAAGAAAAAGACATGGAAGCAATACCTAGGGGCTAGGAATACAGAAGAACAAACAAAGAAACATAAAGAATATGTAAATTTTAGAACAGAAGCAAAGAAGACTGTGCTCAGGGCCAAACAGAAATCCTGGGATGAATTTGGAGAGAAACTGGAAAATAATGCTGGAGAAAACCAGAAACTGTTCTACAGAACCTTAAAGAACATGAGGAAGGAAAAGGAATGCCCCCTGAAATTTGTTAAGGATAAACAAGGTGCGATGTTGACCGCCCCAGAAGAGGTAATGAACAGATGGAAAGAATATTTCCCAGATCTCCTTGGAGTGGAGGAAAACCAAGCTCTGGAAGTAACAGTCCCAATTCAAGAAGAGGGAGCCATGGAGCGAAACGATAATATCACAATGGAAGAACTAAAGGCAGCATTGGAGAAAATTAAGATTGGTAAAGCAGCAGGACATGATGGTATAACACCAGAAATGGTTAAATACGTGGGAGCGGCAGGAGAGATGCTATTCATGAAGATTCTCAAGGCAGCTTGGCGCCACAAGAAGATACCAAGAGACTGGGAGGTTGCAATAATAATACCAATATTTAAAAGGGCGACAATCGACAATGTGAAAATCAGAGGTATTTCCCTTCTCAGTGTCCCCGGGAAAGTCTACTCTAGGATTCTAGAACGGCGATTAAGAGGTCTAGCAGAGCTAAATATGAACAAAACTCAATTTGGGTTTAGGGCAAACAGAAGTACTCAAGACCTTATCTTTACACTTAGCTAAGTGAAAAGGCTCTTGAATATGATAAAGAGATGCATCTCTGCTTTTTTGGATTTGGAGAAAGCATTTGATAAAGTTCCTTGGGACAAACTCTGGGAGTGCCTGACAAGGAACAACATCCCAGGACCCCTGATCTCTGCCATACAGAGTTTATATAAAACATGCAGAAATTATGTACGGACATCAAATCAAAAGTCAGGAGAGTTCAAGACCACTAGCAGAGTAAGACAGGGGGACATTCTATCACCGTACCTTTTCATACTCCTCATGGATGAAATCATCAAAGCCTGCAAGGAACGGACAAAAAAGTATGAAGTATGGTACTGGAAGATGAGACAAAGTTACATATCGGAACTAACATTTGCAGACGATGTGGCCCTGATCACGAAAACCGAAGCACATCCCCAGATCAACTTGCAGGTCTGGGAAGAAGAGTTCAAGAAGAGAGGAATGCACATCAGCAACTCCAAAACAAAAACCATGGTGATCGCCAGAGATGAAGAGACATCAGATAACCCTGGGAACACGAGCACTGGAGCAGGTCAGCAACTTTAAATATCTAGGAGTGATAATAGACAGCAGGGGAGGAATCAAAGAGGAGTTAACTGCACGAAGGGCAGCAGCAGGTAGACTGTTCCATGCAATAAACAGAGGTTTCCTCAATAGAAGAGAAATAAGCAGGAAAACAAAGATGGATGTATACTGTTCGACCTATGTGCCTATCTTGACATATGGATGTAAGTCATGGGCAATGACTACAGCCCAAGAAAGGCAAATTACAAACTTCAGAAATGAGGTACCTAAGAAAGGCGGTTCAGGTGACGAAAAGGGACAAGATCCGTAACCAGACAATACGTAGCAATCTTGAAGCTCAACCCCTGCAGACACGAGTGGAGCAGTCCCAACCACAGTGGTTTGGCCATGTCTGTAGAATGGAAGAAGATCGGATACCAAAGCGGTCATGGGAGATCAAAAGTCGAGGATATAGACCCCGAGGACGTCCCAAAGTACGTTGGGAAGACAACATACGACAGTCCCTAAGTGATAGAGGGCTGGATTAGAAAGAGGCCACGAAAAAGACGGCGGATAGAGCAGTGTGGCGTTCTCTTTGGCAAACCTCTACACCTCACGGTAGAAGAGGAGCGACTAAGTAAGTAAGCAAGCTTTCTTTTTTCACTAACAGGTATGCCAGGTATCTATTAACAGTATGCTCTTACTGGAGTGTGTCCTGGAGTCGAACATGATTACTTTGCCGTGAAAAGAGAGGGGTCTACCATTACACTACGCTAATGAGACACTCTAAACGATGTTTTGCTAGTTTCATTTTTTTTAAAAGAAAGAAAATGACACTAACAAAATTCATGTGTTTCGTATGATCAGGATTCTTCTATCAGACGCTTCTCTTCTCCTTCTAGGGGTGTAGAGGTAATTTGGTGCGAGGCGTGTTCAAATGAAACCAGAACAAACTGCAACAAGTGAACATACGTACAATGCCCATGATGACGTCACTTCTGGTGTAAACAGAACATGCTATCGTCAAGTTTTCAAAATTTCATTATCCTCCAACTCAAAGTTTCCTCAGCAGACCGTTGAAAACATGGAGGGTGTGATACGTAATCCGTCCAGAGTTGATCAGCGATCGGTGATTCGATTTCTAACAGCTGAAGGATGTCGACCAGTTGACATTCATCGTAGAATGCAGGCGGTGTATGGTGACAAAAGTGTGTCGAAGACAACAGTGAAGGACTGGACAACGATGTTTAAATATCGTTATCCAGTTCTTCACTGTTGTCTTCGACACACTTTTGTCAACACATACTGTCTGCATTCTGCGATGAATGTCAACTGGTCGACATCCTTCAGCTGTTAGAAATCGAATCACCGATCGCTGATCAACTCTGGACGGATTCCGTATCACACCCTCCATGTTTTCAACGGTCTGCTGAGGAAACTTTGAGTCGGAGGATAATGAAATTTTGAAAACTTGACGGTTGGTATGTGCTGTTTACTAAGAAGTGACGTCATCATGCGCATTTTCACTTGTTGCAGTTTGGTCCGGTTTCATTTGAACACGCCTCGTATATACATGCGATCGAGTGTGCAGACGAACAGGTGACCGGTCTGTTGCGTCTTTGCATGACGGAGAGGCCTGTCTCCGCTTGGCCTTCATGCTTATCACTATCTATTGAGTAAGAATTCCGTTGCCTTCAGTTTTTGTGAGAGTACAGCGGCTAAACGGGTCGATCTTTTCGATGTCATACTTCCAATGGTTCTTCTACGTGCGCAGCATGTACACGGGGACTTCTGAATTTATCATCCGTGTTCAATAGGACTAGGCGTCCAATCTCACCTCCCTTGAGACAAGAGATGCCTGCAGTTTGCGTGATTCGAACACTCGTCACTTCGTTCATTTATTTCTTGAAAGACGAGCGCCTTATTAAGCTACAGCGACTCCATTGGACCATTATTTTCTTATTCAATAAAGTGATCATGCGCATCTAACAATGACTGCTTCCTGTCTTTTCGAAACACTATGTGAAGCATAGAATCACTACTGCAGCTCGCCCCCTATACAAGAAGCACATAAAGGACTTACGCGGGGGTGTTTACAGCATCCAGCACTGTATGATGTTACTGGCCCCAATGAGCTACTCTCTTTAGTCGCATTTTAATTAATTGAAATACGGAAACTAACCTTGAAATTAACACTACCACCAAAAAAAATGTATATTTTTATAAAATGATATAGAAAAAGACTTGTCACATACATTCACATTATCCTCGGCGGCAGTCCGGAAAATACACCGTGTGCCAGGAACCCAACAATATTATGTATGCATCCTGATCTTTTGCAGTCCTGTACCAATACAGACCTAGGTCTTTGATCAGTTCCTTCCTCCATCGTATAGGTGGGCGGCGCCCAAGTATATGGCCACAAACGCGCTGTACTGTGTCCATCTGTTGTCAGACATGCGTACTGCATGTCTAGCCCATCGATGACGTCCCAAAACAGTTTGATGAGGAATTTCTTCGTTTAGAATCGTATCCTTTATCGAAATCCTTAGCACGCGTCGTACCATTGCTATCTGTGTGAATCGAAGCTTTTCGGCATCTGTTCTGTGCAAGTTCCGTACTTTGCATCCATTAATCACTGCTGAAATGAACATGGGATTGGCTTGGCTTAAGTAGCAGAATGTAATCCAGAAAACGAAATGCGTTATGTCGTAGTTTACAACTTGACTGCGATATTTGCACCTTTCGGTCCAATACATCAGACTTCAGCAAGCATTTTTTGAGTACCGGGTTAGCATTCCCTCTTCGATCCCTTCTCCTTAGCCAGTCTGCCCTACTGCAGCCTGTTATCCAGGATTACCGCGTGGATGTGTAGAAGGGGCTTGGTAGCTCTGGTTCGCTGGCCCTGACGCTAGCAGTCAGCTATGGGTCGCTGACCACTGCAGCTCATGCGCTCGAACATGGGATTGAAAGTGTATGCTCTTGCCGCAGTGTCCTTTGTCTCTTGGAGTATTGACTTAACGGAGTAGTAGACTATTAACTCCATGATATATGCTTTACAATAATAGACACGTATCATCATATTGTTGTCAAAGGCAAACGTCAGTACCTGTGGCTGGGTCTACCACAGAGGCCAGTTTGCAATCAGAAAAATCATATAAAATATGCTACCCCTTCCCTATTGCTGCTGTCTAGGTAACGTCACGACAAACCACAGGCGCCATATCGCGATGGAGTCTATAAATTTTCTGTGGCGCCTAACATTCAGGATCTGTGTCGTATTTACTTGCACATTTCCTCACTCAGTGGTTAGTGCACTGGTTTTCCAGTCAGGCGATCAGGGTTCAATCCACAGTTGGTGCGGGATTTTGTTTCTGTTTGAAAAACCGGCCCATGTGGTCGACCCAGCCACATAAATTGGGTACCAGAAAAATTTGGGAAGTAAAGGCGGCTGGCGTGATGCTGACCACATCATCCACTATGTGCAGTGGGTTGCAAAATAATATGGGCCTAACACCATATTTCCTATGCGACGCATGATGTAACGGGATCTTTACTTTACTTTTTACTTCCCTAATATCGTGTAATAATGGGGACGCAAATATCATATTTGTCCACGTAATTTTCTCTCCGTCCACTGACTTTCAAGGTCAGACAGCCGTGGGAGTCCTGTTATTTACAGCAGCTGTTCCCGCCACTCGGCGAATCAACTTATCAAGATCAATCGATGTTTAGTATCTCGACTGGAGCGGTTTTGAACAAGCTTCAATGTAAGGTCTGTGTAAATCCGCTTTTCATACATGGTATGGATGGTGATATATTCCTTTAGCGATGAACTATTGTATTTATTTTGTTTATTATTATTAATATTTTTATATATATTTTCAATTCGTGTAGAAAATTCAGTAATATATTGCTTCTATCAAATAGTCTGCAATGCTAGTGTCCAATGGACGGGAGAAACACGTAATTACAAAGTCAGTTTTACATTATTTAAAATGTTAAAACCATTTTACTGTGGTGCAAAATGCAGTTTAATTAATGCCAGATAAAAACGTATGTGATTTTGTATATGCAACATGAATGAACCATCCTGAAGAGATTTGATCCTACTAAGTCTGCAGACCAGGAATACTGCGGCAGCCAAAACCAGGAGACATGTTCATGGCCATCAAAAGGGATCATTCATAATAGCTGTCCACAAAATGTTGTCACACAATTTTTAAAGCCTTCCCCTCCCCCATCTCTGTCGATTTGTTATTCACATCACTCCACCCTTACCCGTTGTTTTGACGCCCCCTCCACATGGGCTGGACCAAACACAGATGTTATTATCACCTACCTATACTTAAGACTTTAGTCTAGTTCTATACAATACATCACATGTGTACAGATAACTATATATAATTATGTGAAACATGAATTACTGAACAGTGTGTATTACAAGAACTCGCTTTTCACGGCACACATAATCGTCACGCTCCAGTCGACTCAGTTGTAAATGAGTACCCCGCTTGCGGCTCAGAAAGGAAAATGCAGCGAGGATGGGAACTAGTAACACCACCACCACACCCCCCCCCCCCCCCCCACAAACTGTGGCTTAGTTTATTATAGTTTCAAACACTTTATTCCTGACCAGCGGTTTATACTACCGAAGGACACACTTTCCTTTTTTTTTAAACAAATTTAAACTTAGTGTTGAGTAGAGCTAAAACAGTATTGACTTAACATCTTCTGAATTCAGTGATTTAACATCTTATGAACTCAGTGTTGAGTAGAACTAAAACTGTATTGACTTAACATCTTGTGAACTGTTGAGTGGAACGGAAACAGTATTGACTTAACATCTTGTAGCAAGTCAAATACTAAAGCTATGTATACATTTAAATAAGCAACAACTAATGCATGTGATAATAATACAGGTTTCCTACGTTTAAGACACCCCATAAATCAGCACATTCATATTTTGTTAATATTAAAACAGTCAACCAAAAATGAAAGTTTCGACAATAATTGGGGTAATATAATTAAGTTACCGTAAAAATCTTTCGAAGATAAGATGGTATGTGAGAGTTGATATGTGGACAACGACTTTCAACGTAAATGGTATCCTCATTTGTCCAATTGTTACATACTCCTACCTCCCCATCTGATGTAGACGTATTTTATGGATAGCACATAAGAAATAACATAAATAAGGAATAGAGGCAATATGTAATTATTTCTCCTTAGAAAATCATTTAGATTTGCACATTGTGAATTCAGATTTACAAGAAAAGTTCACCAATGTCCTCTGGCATGTAACACAGCCCTACAAGGAACGCCTCACCCAGTCCTCCGCTTTGCTCCTGCATTTTGTACCTGGTGTCTAGATCCTAAATAAATTTATCACACACTGGTCTAGATAAAATAGCATATTGCAAAATGTTTGTTTTTTTTAAAACCAATAAGTACACTTTCCAAACGATATTTGCCCTTTACAAATATCCTGTCTTGTTGCATAAACAACATACAGAAAAAGACAAGATTAACAGTAAAACATTTTTTTTAGAAAGGCAACAGATCTATACGCCAGTGTAACAAAGACCGAAAATAAGCAACAGACAAAGAGACGCTATAAAGATCAATAGCCAGATAACGGGAGAAAGTGGAGCTATTTGGAGGATGTAATCAGGATGTCAATAACACGATTAACAAAGCTAAATTTGCTACACCCTCTCCTACTAACATGAAACTACAACTTTATTCCAGGAAAATATCTTTGTGGTGATAAAGAAATGTCTATCTGTACGGTTAACGAACAAATGTCTATCCGTATGGTTAACGAACAAGCGACGGTGCTGAGACATCAAGTCTCCACTAGCAATATTCACCAATAGATATCACTGGATGCACCTATCAGATTGCCAAAAAGTAAAATGAGGAAAAAAGAAAACAAATGCAATTTTTAAAACAGTATTAAAAATAATCATAAACGGTGGAGATCAATTGTTATTAGAAGCTACATTGATCAGATGTTCACGATTAATATTTTTTTCTGTTAGCAAGCTGTGGTGGCCATTCTTACATCCTGAGGCGTACTGTAGAAGGTGTGAATGTACGACCCGTACTGAAGTGCAATACAGGCTCACGACTACGGGGATTGTGGAAATAGGTATAGCACATTCTTAGCAGCAATATAAATTAGCTTGTTCTCTAGCGAAACCACAAGAGAAGACACATTTAGTAAAGTGACCCGTTCTCTACCTCGCTGCCTTTCATTTACTAACAGAAATTCAAGTACTCATTTGCAACTGGGTCTACTGAAGCGTGTCGATAATGGGATCTTAAGCAAAATTAACCTTGAAAGATGAACGAAAGAAGAAGAACCAAAAGAAGCGTGTAGAGAGAAGAAGGAAGCAAGATTAACGCATATTCATTTTTCAAACAAATATTTTTTTTAATGTATGCAACCCGTTACGTATGTGACTGTGGGAAAAGAAGGAATTTTATATAGTAGCGACTGAGTAGCAAAGACATCAGGTACAATTCTAGCTTACAAGCTCCAGTTGACGCAGCTACAAATGGATACCTGGTTTACTGTTAGAAAAAGCAACGAAGAAGGGAATTGGTCACCCAACCTCACAAAAGACAAGCCTTGCACAATGATCTCTAACACTTCATCCCCGACAGCAAACCGTTATCTTGTGGATTCAACGCTACGCCACGGTCAGGGGGTTTGTTTAGAGCAGCATAGATGGTGCCTAACAGGCTGCGGGTCTACTTTGCTCTACTGTTTGAGTCTAATAAGATCGACTCGCACACCGGTTAACAACCCTCCGCGGCACTTATCCCAACGCAGTGGAGTAATACGCTGCTCAAGCCTAGCCCGCTAAGCAGGAAATCATCCTCTCAGCTACATCCAGCTTGTACCAAAGCTGGGACCTGCACATGAACATCCGCCCCTGTGGAAATACAGGTCGACTAAGAATTAAGAACCCTACAGCTGTTAAACAATACTTTGTGGCCTCTTGCACTTTACAATTCCAATTCCCATGATGAGAGAGGACTATTACCTAGAGAGGACTATAACCTCTACTGAGAGAGAGGACTATTACCTAGAGAGGACTATAACCTCTACTGAGAGAGAGGACTATTACCTAGAGAGGACTATAACCTCTACTGAGAGAGAGGACTATCACCTCTACTGGGAGAAAGGACTACAACCTATACTGGGAGAGAGAACTATCCCCTCTACTGGGAGAGAGAACTATCACCTCTACTGGGAGAGAGGACTTTAACCTATAATAGGAGAGAGCACTATAACCTCTACTGGGAGAGAGGACTATAACCTATACTGGGAGAGAGGACTATAACCAGTACTGGGAGAGAAGACTAACCAGAGACGTGTAAAACACCTTATCCGGTACTCCTCGTGATATAAAACCTCCGCGACCTCCTACCAAAGAGGCTAACTACAACAATCGCCGGGCGTCTCTCTTTTAGCCCTTCCTATCCCTATGGGTATTGCTGCCCACTTCCAGTCGAGTGGGCAGACATATAGGTGATTGTATCTTTGCATGGTGGAGGGGCGGCCACCTTCTTTTGGTCTATTGGATAGGAATTTTGCTACCTTCAGAATTTTTGCCAAGATAGCGTTTAACAGTCTGCCTATTTCCAAGTCAGCTTATTTCGATCCTTAATTGCAAATGATTCTTTTACATGTGCACGGGATCTCCGAGTTTGTCGGCAGTCTATGATAGGATTAGACACCCAGAGACCTCAGGACGATTGAAACTTGCAGGAATGGAACATTCACTGTTTCACGCTTTCGTTTCTTGAGAGGCAAGCGCCTAACCTATCACCTATATCGACACATGTGATGTGGTTACATAAAATGTACGTTAATTCCATGGTAAATATATCAATATTCTTTGTCTCTGTTTCAATCCACGTGAAAACTGTTGCCTTAACAAGAAGCCTGTATTCAAAGCATTTACATGCTCACGATTTTGCATAGGTAGTTTCAGTCTGTAGTATTAGTTTCACACAATGACGGTCCTAGCCCCCATATGCATAACTCTCTTTATTCGCCTAATATGATCATTAAGAAATTTTGTGACAGTGGTGAGAAAATGTTTTCCTACATTTTGTCCATTTCGGTTTGCGCTAAAAAGCCGGCAGCTGCGAAATTGGATGCGCCACTTTTTAAACTAACGCGCCAATTGTACACTGTTCTAGCTCATCCCATGCTTTCTTTATCCGCTCTCTTAGTTCATCTGCGCTCCACGATGTCAATTTTCTTTAACACTTGCAAAAAGCCCCAAATACCATTGTAACATAAAATTTCATATAATCGACTCACTTGAGGCAGAGCTTTAACAAAAAATATTTTAAGGTCATGGATTTCTCGGCCTCACCTCACCCTGTTTGCGTGTATGTTTATATATATATATATACACACACACACACAGACGCGCGTGCATCATATCAAGATGAAATGTGTATATGTTGTACGTACATGATTTGGTTGGAGAGTAGGGATATTGTGGATAATGCGCGTAGAAAGACGGTTGCGACGATGAAAAGGGCAGTCTTGAGATTTGTATCGAAAAGGAAAGGCTGGGATCCGTACGGAAGAGCGTTGATAAAAATCAATTCTTCTTCGCCTTTCCTCCCCGAGCGTTACTGTAAGAACCCCACACATACGAACATGGCTGTCGGCTACTAACATGCTCTACGCACGGCGGGAGACAGGATCGTTTGCAACAGTGGTTCTTAAAGTGTGTAAGTGGACAACATGGCGTGTCAACGAGACAACTAGTTCTATAATGATGATACTCAATACACAGTGTTACTGTCGACCGAAAGGAAAGCATAACGTTTAAGACTGTAATCTTCCAGATATGGGAAGGATTTGACATAGGTACGACTAGAAACTTTAAGAGATAAAAATGAGGCCTACAAGTCAGAAAATGGTGACCAAATGAAGCGATGATAATATATTTGGAATCGTATTCAAACAGACAAGTTTAATGTCTGCTGCCAGGTAGCTGAAGGCCTCGACTATGCGTAGTAGGTATTTTAGAACCTCCTGCAGCTTATTAGGTCTGGGGGATAATATTGAAACGTTGTTTACCAAATGTCAAACAATGCCACTTTTCTCACTACTTTTTTTTGTTTGAGGAAAAAAATATGCAATTCTTCTAGTCTTTTTTTCACGTCTTTTCTTCTTTGTTAGCCTTCAAACGCAAACGCCTCTAATAAAGTCAGCTGTCAGCTCGAGGTTATGGATATTTTCATTAAAAATAAGGCGAGGTTGTGGCGGAACTGTGAATTTAAATATAGTGTAATGAAACAGTTATAGGTAAGGGGTTATGTACCACACTCGGACGTAAAGAACAAAACCTGTGTATTCGATGTATTCATTCCTTCCTCTATGATATACTGCTAATAATTTTGTTGTACCCGATAAAGGTCTTTAATCTGTACCATGGGTTTCGCTCCTGTCTTTCGTCCTAGCGTGGTATCTGACCATACATATCAATGTTTGTTAATACTTAAATTAATGTCTTCATAAGACTGCAGAGTCTGTATACAACCAGTTTCATTTACATTCACTTGATCTAATAAATACATATGCGCATCCAATCTATTCTTGAATACATTAATTGACCCTGCCTCCACTATTTCCCATGGCACTGCATTTCAAGCATTCACCACTCTCTGACTAAAAAAAATATTTCCTAGTTATCTAATCTGGGCCTTTCTTTAATTAATATGTGGGTGTGCCTTTTTGTTTAATTGATATTTCCATAGAGTTGCTTGTGGAATGGCTTGGCTTCGTTCTCAATCTCCCGCTACCAAATCCCAAAAAGGGCTCAAGTAGCAGAATGTAGTCCAGAAAACAGAATGCGTTGTGTCATAGTTTACAGATTGACTGCGATATTTGCACCTTTCGGTCCAACACATCCGACTTCAGCAGATGAGTACCGGGTTAGCATTCCCTCTTCGATCCCTTCTCCTTAGTCGGTGCGCTCTGTTGCAGCCTGTTATACAGGATCACCGAGTGGAGGTGTAGAAGGGTCTTGGCAGCTCTGGTTCGCTGGCCCTGACGCTAGCAGTCAGCTATAGGTTGCTGAATGCTGCAGCTACTGCGTATCTTGATCCCCGTTTCTTGTGAAATGAAAGAGGCTGCTGCAATGTTTATAACCAGGTGAATACTAAGTACATAGAAAGCTCTAGTAGGCTTGTGTTAGAGACCTCAGAATATTGGATGCTGATGGCTCATATAGACTGGTGGTTCATACAGCTTGCTGGTTGCAAACACACCTTTGTACCCCATTTCACTTAACCATCCTTTGATTTCAATGTTCTGCAGTCTCTGTGTTGCTGATTCACCTATTGCAGAGTTGTTATCCAGCAGGCAGCCATTGATAAAAGACTTCAAAATGTCACCCTTATGCAAATCCAAAGTGCCTAAAAAGGGTGCTTGAGTAGCCAAGATGTCAGCTATTTCCTTTTATAAAACCCGAGCATGACCAGAGCAGCTGATCTCCGTGGAGGTTTGAGTCCTCTACACCTGATATCCACTCATGTTAAAGAGGTATCAGACAGCCATTCCACAGTTCAGGTCACTGCCTCCATATCCATACTGGAGGTTGCTGTCCTGTTTGCCTCACTCCACTCAGCAACAAAGTGAACTCTCACTTCAGCAGATAAGCCCCAACCTGATTTCCAACTATGCACAGCATCGGTCCATATCATGATATCAGTCTTATGAGTGTCTCCATATCATGGCATCAGTCTCTGAATGTCTCCATATCATGGCATCAGTCTCCTGAGTGTTGGCACTTAATACTCCTATCGGTCCTCTCAGTACGTAGGCTATTGACCCCTTCTCACCCACCATACATGGCTATTGGCTACATTGTCTGCCTCTCTCCAGATGTAACCATTGAATCGTAGTTCCCCCTTGTATCCTCTTCTCCTGTGTAATGTTAGGTCTACCTCTCTTTCTATTCCCTTGTAAATTCCATGTGAGAGTCTGCCTAGCTATATTGAATAGTGTCTTCCTCAGTGTATGTTCTATCAAGCCCCATTTTCTTTCTTAATTTATTATTCCAGTGGCTGTTGTTGGTTCCTTTCCCATAGGTCTTCATTCCTCACCATGTCCTGCCACTTTATGCCCAATATCCTTTGTAGGCACCTGTTAACGAAGGACTGGAGTCTGTTGTATCAATTGTCGTTCTTGTTCTGCTCCATACAGCAACACTGACTTGACACTCGCGTTGGATATTCTAACTTTGGTGTGAATCTTGATTTATCTGGATCTCCATATGGTGTTTAGTGTTAGAAATGACATTCTTGCCTTTCCAATTCTGGTCTTTACATAAGTACTTGCAAACCCTTACACACATCAAATGTGCTGTCCAAATAAGTAAAGGCATCCATCTCTTCCAACTTATTAATAATACATTTTAAAACTAGTTCTCAGTTGTAATACGGTAATTATCAATAAAATATCAAAATGCACAACAATAAAATATTATCAAAATGCACAACAATAAACTTTGGGGTCATCAATAACCTTCAAGATTGTTAAGGGTTCTGGCACCACATTATTTGAGAATCACTGATTTGAAACATAGTTGGAGAAAGTGAAACGTTTCACCGACACTGTTTTTAACTCGAGCGTCGGCCCGGAGGGCTCACTGTGGTGGGACCAACAGGGTGCCGGCTAACAGGTAAAGATTGATAAGCCAACCACACCAAACCAACACCGTCCAGCAATCAAAACATGCTGCAAGCAAGCGTCAAGACACTTAATTTTGTTTGTGAGAGAACGTACGGTTGTACGAAAGGATCAGGATTAGAAATCGTCAGTGTTGCGTGTTCACGTCGGGTGTTCGAAAATGGTGCCTAGGGTTGGTGAGGTAAGCCGCGTTAAGAACGTTTGGACAGAATTAGGTGGCGGAGAAATGGAGGTTTTACGGTGAAAATTGAAGGGAGGAAGAAAAATGCAGGAAGGATCTCTGACCTTACACACATTCCGTGTCCGTGGACAAGCTGGAGAATAAATATAAGATTGCACTAATTTCTAACTAGTACCGTATATCACACGATTGGTGTCCGGTTTGAAAAGAATACAACCACTGCAACCCTTCAAACATGTAAATGGCGATTTAAAATGGTTATGTTTGTGGCTAGCAACATCATCATATAAAACTATTGATATGAGACAAACACTGCACATGTTAGATACATGCCTCGTGTAAACAAGACCTGTTGTAGTGGTTGCTCTAAGCTTGGAGGTTAACGATGGATCATTACCACAGCCTGTGCTAAACAAAAACACGAACTTTACATGGCCTCTATGTGTGACACAGGCGTGAATAAGACGGTTGACACGCTGAGAACATGTCGAAAGAGGAGGCGAACAAGACACATCTAGGGTAGATGACTCTACAATTCATACCATTCACACAAACTAAACGCGTGATGAGTGGAGTAGCGGTCTTGTGAAAGAAAGCTTTCGAAGCAACACTTCGTGTGTCGGAAGATTCTGTCATACATATGATGCAGAAATCCAGACAACCAAGGTGGCAACCGAGAAACTGTTGAGCACCAATGTCGGTCCACAACCTGTAGTATTTCTGACATGCACAATCCGCACTCAAATGTGAGAAACCGCCAGATCTACAGGCTCTACTGTCTGAACTGAGCAACCAGCACAAGATTGTCATGCAGTGGATACCTTCTCATTGTCAAGTATCAGGAAACGAGAGAGCAGATCGACTGGCAAAGGAGTGTGCTGCCGATGAGCAACCAGATGTGACAGTTACATACCAACAGAAGATAAGGATGATCAAATCAATCAGAATGCCATCAACAGTAACACAAGACGATTACAATAAGATGAACAGACAAGAACTGTAATGATGTGTCTTAGAGCAGGACACAACCGACTCCGCAGCCACATGTGTACACAAACATGAAGATTGGCAGCTCAGCCATGTGTACATGCGGACAGGCAACTCAGACATGTGTACATGCGGACAGGCAACTCAGACATGTGTACATGAGGACAGGCACCCCTGACATCAGAGCACATACTACAGAACTGTCTCGAATATGATATACAAAGAAAATTCCGCTGGCCTATAGAAGCAACACTGGAAGAGAAACTTTATAGACATATACCTGAACTACAAAAGACTGAAGTTTATACAAGAGACAAAATTGCAGATATAGACAATATTTTCGGCATGAGCTGCAGCGGTCAGCGACCCATAGCTGACTGCTGGCGTCAGGGTCAGCGAATCAGAGCTGCCAAGACCCTTCTACGCCTCCACGCGGTGATCCTGGATAATAGGCTGCAACAGAGCAGACTGTCTAAGTAGAAGGGATCGAAGAGGAAATGCTAACCCGATACTAAAAAAATTATTGCTGAAGGACCGAAAGGTGCAAATATCGCAGTCAAGCTGTAAACTACGACACAACTCATTCCGTACTCTGAACTACATTCTGCTACTTAGGCCCGTGTCAGGGTTTGGTAGCGGGAGATTGAGAACGAACGAAGCCAAGACAATATTTTCAAGGGAACGAAAGAAGAAAAATGGATGGTCAAACCCAGACTCGCGAGTCACTTTGCGGCTCACAGAAATGTTGCAACCTAGTCTCGCGAGTCACTCGCGGCTCGCAGAAATGTTGCAACCTAGTCTCGCCAGTCACAGAAATATGCTGCCCTCCAAAGTTCCTTTTTGCATCACAATTAATATAAAAGGTAAATATTTGATTAAATTGTAAGTTATATAATAGTTACAGATAAGCAATGGCTCAGTGATCATACCAGGACAAAAACATAGGGATACCGACGTCACTGCCATTTCCGAAAATAAACAGATACTTTATACAGTTAAAACAATAAGCTTTCATGATTTAGACAACATTTCGTGTATATATATAAATATTATGTGTACTTTGCCATGATTATTGAAACTAATATTAATTTTAATACTGTGCGAATAAATATTTCGAGGCGTGTTCAAATTAAACCGGACTTAACTGCACCAAGTGAACATACATGATGACGTCACTTCTGATGTAAACAGCACATACCAACCATCAAGTTTGCAGAATTTCATTATTATCCAACTCATTTTATTATTATCCAACTCATAGTTTCCTCAGCAGACCGCTGAAAACATGGTGGGTGTGATACAGAATCCATCCAGAGTTGATCAGCGATTCGGTTCCTAACAGCTGAAGGATGTCGACCAGTTGACATTCATTGCACAATGCAGGCAGTGTATGGTAACAAAAGTGTGGTGAACATAAGCTCCGGCGAATAGCTGCATTAATTTTGGCTATGGCATCTTCTGACTCAACAATATGCTCCCGACCTGGTCTCGAAGATCAGGATAATGAAATTTTGCAAGCTTGACATGTGCTGTTTACATCAGAAGTGACGTCATCATGTGCATGTTCAATTGGTGCAGTTAGGTCCAGCTCCATTTGAACACGCCTTATATTATGTACTTATATGTATTAATATTGATATATCACTGATGTAATCAAGTATACATGTAGCAATAATGACCCATGATTATGAATTAGGCTCCTTAGAATCTTAAATGTATCACCTTGTGATCCTTACGTTTGTCCACCTCTGCCATATGTAGGACGGGAATAATAAAGTGAAGTAAGAACACCAGAAGATGTCTTTTGTAAGACCACAACTTATTTCAGTAACATATTCACATCCTGCATCTTCATAAATCACAGACGTTATGAAAACTCTTCATAAATCACAGACGTTATGAAAACTCTTCATAAATCATAGACGTTATGAAAACTCTTCATAAATCACAGACGTTATGAAAACTCTTCATAAATCACAGACGTTATGAAAACTCTTCATAAATCACAGACGTTATGAAAACTATTTCAAATGTTAAATTTTGATTCAGCAAGTCTCGTCCAGAGCGGTGGAGGAAGCTGCTATCTGCCCATGACACAAACTGTGAGAGGACAGATTCTTCTACGCCTCGACCTGGCCGGGGGAAATCCTTTCTGGCCGAGGAACAATAAGTGAAGTATCATAATCCAGCCACATGACATGACCGAACAAAGCAACGGCGGCGGTTCAGTGTTTTCCGAGATTGCATGAAGGCCTGTTTTAGCGAAAATCTCTATGATGTGAGTGTAGTCATGCCATTGAATGTCTTGGACATGCCGCTGGTTGCACACGTGAAAGGCATCTAGTCTTGATATGTCATGTTTAAGTAATGTCCATGTTTCGGGGCCGTAAAGTAGGCCGGAACCACGTAGGGCTGGTAGATGTGAATTTTTGTTTTTGTTTTAAGGAAAATCTTGCCGTTACTCCAAACACATCTGAGATTCTGTGTAACAGAGAGATGAAGCTAGTCCAATCCACCTTGACATGTGAATTCTTTGGTGGCCTCCAGTGTTTCGGTTTACTAAACATAATGCTGTTTAAGAACCAAATTAAAGGTTTGCACAGCTATTTGCTAAAAGGAAAGAGTAAAACTATCTGTTAAGCTAGTATTTTTGTAGATTTCTTGCCTTTCTAAATGTTAGCTGGGCACTTGATTATCTCTGTAAACTGGCCCTTCATTTGGATTATGCAGAAAAACTCTATGACAGGGGTAATCGTAGTTATGTTCCTCTATTTTCTGAAAGTAATTATGTCACAGTCCCACTTGTATATACTGTTCCAGTACATCAGTATGTCAGGGGGCTGCTGCTTCTTCTTCAGATCTATCGTAGTTCACAGCAAGCCTATGATATCTGCGCCTTTCGGTACGACACATCCGATTTCAGCAGGATTTTTTTAGTAATAGGTTTGCCTTTCTACCGTGATCCATATCCGTTGGTCAGACTACACCAGCGACTAATGCAGCGTGTTTCTAGGCCCAGTACGTGGTAACGATATAGGGGCTTGGTCAACTGTGGTTCGCTGACTGCTGTCAACTCAGCGTAGGGACAAGTGGCATCTATTACTCTTCTCTATAAATGTTCCAGGGAAATCCCTGGTAATGGAAATAAACACAGTAAATGTCTACTTACATACTTAGTTGCCCCTCTTCTACCCTGGGAAGTAGAGTTTTGTCAGAAAGAATGTCGGACTATTCTACTAGCTGTCTCTCTCTCTTAGCCTGGTTGAAGACTTGACCTTGGTCTCTTCTAAGGGGCCAAAGATGCAGCAGTGAATGAGCTAACAGCAGCCAGCAACTGATAGTCGAATGATGCTTGCATCAGTGCCAGTTACTCATAACTGACGAAGACCCTATGCCACCTTAACTTAACATCATCTTCTATATTCATTCTCAATCTCCCGCTAACAAGCACCGAACAGGGAATTGCAAGTAGCAGGATACAGTCTGGAGAACGGATTGCGTTGTGTCGCTAGTTTACAATTTGACTGCGATATTTGCATCTTTCGGTCCAACACATCTGTCTTCTGTCTTACTGGTTTAGATGACTCTGCATACAACCAGTTTCTTTTACATTTCATTGCTCTAAAATCTATGCACATATGCATTTTATGTAAGGGTTTGCTTTCCCAGGGTAATAGCCGGTGCTGTGATGGGGAGCAAACTCAGCACCTTCAAGTTGTGAGCTGTGTCACTTAACCACTAGTCCACGCCGTCCCCTCTTACCAGATTTAAAGCTTGAACTGGAGATGTACCTCTGATTTAGTAATCAAGGGCACATCATTAGCAAACGCCTGCTCCGATATATAGACTCTCTCATCTTCCAGTACCCCACTGAGCACCTTCTGGTCCTCTCCCTACAGACTTTGATGACATCTTACACCACTAGCAGTCTTGAACTCCTATGGCTTTTGCTTTCCTACCCTAATGTAGTTTCTGCGAGTCTTGTCTTATAGAAATTGTGTGTATGGTATGATATTCTTCCAATAGACATTCCCGAGGCTCATTCTATGAAACCTCATCAAATGCCTTTTTCAGGTCCAAGAAACAGGTGCATTTCATATCATACGCAAGAGCTCTGCTCTTTCCCTCAGTTGTCTACGCATTGGGCAACGTACATCTGTGACCCAGGCAGACATCTTAGTCTCTGCTCTAGTATCCTAGAGTATTCTTTGCCAGGGGCACACAGGAGGGATTTGTTTCTATGATTTTCACACCTGTTGATTCTCACCATTTTTTAAGAGAATTAATGATAGCTATATCCCAGTCCTTTGGTATAGTCTTGTGGTGCCATGCAAACCTTTAGGAATAACAGTTTACCTGCAGTTCCCATGTACTTGACCCTTTGTAAGTGTGAGGAAATGGACTAAATAAATTTGTGGACTATATGATCACAATTTTGCACTAAATATCCAAGACATCTGCGATGGAGCCACAATATGTGCAACATCAGATGAAGACACAGGACATTATTATATAAAGGGGGTCGAGACGCTGAGCAGCGCATGAGCTGCAGCGGTCAACAACCCATAGCCGACTTCTAGCGTCGGGGCCAGCGAACCAGAGTTACCAAGACCATTCTACACCTCCACGTGGTGAACCTGGACAACAGACTACAACAGAGCAGACTGGCTAAGTAGAAGGGATCGAAGAGGGAAAGCAACCTGGTACTAAACAATTCCTGCTGAAATGGATGTCGGATCGAAAGGTGCAAATATCGCAGTCAATCTGTAAACTACAAAAACGGATTTCATTCTCAATACTACATTCTGCTGCTTGGCAAAGCAGGGAAATTTAGAACGAACGAAGAAAATTATATAAAGAATGTAGAGGCGTCAGAATCACAGTGACTAATAATTGAGGAAATCGGGGCTATGCGAAATATTTGAAAAAAAATGATAAAACTTTTATTGAATGTCTACAGCAATGGATACATGCCAAATGGCCTATTAAACATCAATTTGATAGTGTTAACAAGGTAACTGGAAGCTGCTAAATGTGGACTAACTTGCAGCATGCCTTACATGAGCCATGTAATATAAAATACTGTTAAAATTCACAGAGAAAAGAGCAAATGTGTAGGCTTATTGATGACAAAGTCGTAAATGAATGCATGTATGAGGTGTGGTTAAAAAAAAAAGGATCCAGATTGGATATTTTAACAAAATAATTCTTCTTCTTCGTCTTTCGTTCTCAATCTCCCACTACCAAACCATGAAAGGGCTTAAGAAACAGAATGTAGTCCAGAGAACGGAATGCGTTGTGTCGTAGTTTACAGCTTGGCTGCGATATTTGCACCTTTCGGACCAACACATCCGACTTCAGCAAGCATTTTTGGAGTACCGGGTTAGCATTCCCTCTTCGATCCCTTCTCTTTAGCCAGTCTGCCTGCTGCAGCCTGTTATCCAGGATCACCGCGTGGAGGTGCAGAAGGGTCTTGCAGCTATGGTTCGCTGGCCCTGACGCTAGCAGTCAGCTATGGGTCACTGACCACTGCAGCTCATGCGCTGCTCAGCATCTTGATCCCCAAAATAATTCAAGAGTTACAGATTTGTAAGTTTATTCCCCAGCGCCATTTTCACTACTCGAGGGCACGTTTTGAAATAAAATGTGCACAGCTGCAGAGTCAGATTCTGGTTATGAAATCTGAAAAAGCGCACAATTGCCTCATCATGTTCTGCTCTATCTTCTCAGCATCTTGAAATCTTTTTTTTCTTTTCAAATGGTATTTGATTTTTGGGAAGAGAAAAAAAAGTTGCAGGAAGCAAGAACCGGTGAATAGGGTCGTTGGCAGACCTGTGGAAATTGGTGAATAGCAAGAAGTTGCTACATAAGTTGTGATGCATGGACAGGTGCATTGCCATAATGGAGTTGCCACTCATGCAGTGTCAGGTATAGGAGAGTTTGAGAACTTCCATTTTGAAGACCTGACGTTAGTTTCAGGGTTATATCCATATACAGAGGCTGAAAATGCAGCACATGAACAGGCAGCATCAGGGTCAAAGAACTAGAGTGAAGGCCCTGGAAACACGCTGCCTAATGCAGTCTGGCTAAGAGAAGAGGGATCACAGAGGGGAGTTAAACCCAGTATTTTGAAATTGGATGTGCCGGGCCAAATGGCGCAGTCTCGTAAACTATGACCCAATGTCCTTTTCAGGGCAAACACAGAAGAATACCCATAAACCCATGATTCAATCGCAGTTATGATTGTTTTTTAACCAGTTTTCTTTATTTTCAATGCACTCAAGCAGGTCACGAACAGCTTAAACACAGCCTCTTTCTGGTCAGATAAGAGCAATTCAGCTGAACCAAAACAAATGTGCAAGTCTTCAGATAACCAACAAATTGGGTTATTTGGTGATTTCCCAGGACAGCTATGTGCACATGTTCAACATTGTTTACAATTTATTTTGCTGCAGGTCTTCCAGACCGTTCATCACTTTCACGACCATCTTTAAAACATTTATACAACTCATAAACTTTGAGTACCACTCATACAATCCTTTCCGTAGACTGCATACAACTTTAAGTATGCTTCTTTACATGTTTCACCAAATTTTTTACAAAATCTTAAACAAATTCGTTGATCAATTTTTCTGGAATGACAATGTGATGAGTGCAGTTCACACGTAAGGCTAAAGCACTACTGCAAACAAACCAGATTAGCAGTGAACCGCCTCGTATATTACAAGATCATTAATAGAGAGCATCCCATAAGCGGAAAGAAATCTATACTTGTGTGTTCAAGTAGGTGAAACTATCAGCTTATGCTACAGAGATTACATACTTGCAGCGAAGACCTCAGAATAATATTTTTTTTGGCCATAAACAACAGATTTGAATTGCCAACCAAACAGGAAATTTCCTGCAGATAAAGCAGGATATAAAGCAAGGGCATGTCACCCAAATTGTCGATAACATATTGAAATCCACAAAGAAAATTCTAAGAATATCACTTATAACATATAATAAATTTGTGTGCAGTTGTAGATCAAGGACCACCTACTTCACAATTCACTCGTTTTATGGATTATCGGCTCGTGCATGTATGACATATCATGTTAATACGAGCATGAAAAAGTTCTGCCACATATGCATTTAGCGATTGCTGTTTCTGCACCTGTCCGCACTTCCAACTGTAGCTCATGACACCCTTTTTGACAGCACCTTGTTTTCTTGCGCATCTTCCAGGTCGAGTGCCACCATGACTGCTAGTTCTTAATCACTGTGTGAACATTGTTTATCTTATGTTAAGTGCATATGACATCACTGCAATCCAGACAGACCCATAGGTACTCTGTCCAGTCATCTTTTTTTTTTTTTTTTTTTTTTTTTTTTTGCGTTTGTCTTATTTCTCTAATCTCTAAGGCGCTGTGCGTTGTTACGCTGTGGTTTTTATTTTGTGCCTGTCGGCCCAGTGCATCCGACTTCAGCATGCATTTGATGTAAGGGTCTGCTTCCTCCTGCATTTTCTAAGGGTTTGCTTCCCCGGGGTAACGGCTGGTGCTGTGATGGGGATCGAACCCAGCACCTTCGGATTGTGAGCCGTGCCACTTAACCACGCCGGCCCCTGTCCAGTCATCTGATAACCAATTTCGATATTGATCATTCTGCAACCCACATGCTGTACAAATTCCTGATCTGTCTTCTGTGAAATCCCTCCTGAATCAACTTGTTTTATTTCTAGGACAGATGTATTTCAGAACACATCCATTTTTTTTCCTATGAATTTTCTTCTCAGCTCTTTTCTTTTATCTCTACCCTGCCTATAATTTGCATTTTCCCAGCTCTTCTCATTCTCCTCTGCACACCGGTGCTTTACTTTCTGCATAAATTTTAAATTACCATTTGCTGAAAGTATCAACACACTAAAGCACAATCAATCTAGCTCTCGCAATTATATAATTACTTTGCGCAGAACAGATATACCAACTAACAAATGGCAAAACATAGCAGATCAGCAAGTTCATTGAAAACACCACACACAGTCAATGATTGAACATGAAAATGCATAATACAATCAACAATCAGGCATCTTCAACAGCATTAGTCCTGAAAAGGACGATTTGTTACTTTGTCTCAGAGATTACAACAAGATTACGATATCTGTGACTAGACACATCCGACTTCAGCACAGTATTTTTGGAAACGGGTTTGTCTTATCTGTTTGATCCCTATTCTCTTAACCAGACAGCATAAATGCAGTCAAGTCGCCACCATGAGATGGAATAAGTTCTTGGTCAGCTATGGTTTGCTGATCCTGATTCAAGCAGCCAGTTTACTCTCCAAGCAGCCAGCTAAGAATCACTGGCTGCTGTTAGCTAATTCACTGCTGCATCTCCGTCCCCCAACAATCAGACATGTAAACAACAGTAGTAGTGCACCCCATCTGGTTTCTTGCCAAAACATGGGACTGTAAGTGTACTCCAAAGATTTTTAAATAGCCTCTTTCAGTCATGACTGACGACTGACCAAGATGTCCGCCCTTTGAGTAGTAACTTTCTACTGAGGTTTTGTTTGGCTTTCTTTGCGTTATTTTCTTTTCATTTCTACATTTTGCAAGACATTTTTTTGCCCAGTCGGAGGTGGCTCTCAATAGTATATCTCCAATACATGGATAGATATTAGCACCTGTAAAATTAAGGATGTATAGCTCCAAGGGATTGTAGTGACAATCAACCACCAAGAATGGAGAATCCCAAGTGCCTCATGGCAGGTGACTTTAATGCTAGGTCAAATAGGAGAAATGCCACTGAAAATAGGCAAGGGATCGCTTTAAGCCAGGCATCAGTTCACACAAACCTCACTGTCATGAATGACGGATGCCCAACTAGACTAGCATCTTGACTGGGGTTATCGACCTGGCACTTATATCCAGGGATGTTGCTCCAACCCCACGCTGGTATGTATTAGGGGCACAAGAGAGCGACCACCTACCATTTGTCATACTTATACCCAGAGGGAAACACACCAGACACCGGGAAGCCAAACAGGTGTTCAGATACACGTACGAACAGGATAATGTGAGCAAGCTGTGCCAGACATTTGGACGCAGCACAACTGGCAGGTAGCGACCACAGGCCGATCAGGCTAACCATTGACATGGAAGTAGGCCCACGGGAAACAAAACCGCTCCCACGTTGGAATTACAAACGAGCCGACTGGGACAGATTTGCAATCCTGACAGATGGGCTGTGTGAAACCATCAACACACGAAACACCAAAATGAAGCCCATGGTAGAGAGCCTAAGCAAGGCAATAATGCAAGCCGCCACTGAAACCATCCCAAGAGGAGCTAGGAAAAACTATAAGCCCTACTGGAATGATGAGTTGCAGAAAGTGGAAGATGCAGTAACAAATGCTAGGAACATGGCAGAGCGAGAAAAATCCATGGAGGCAAACATCGCCCTCAAAGCCGCCGCGGCGAAGTACAAACACACTCTCAAGCAAACAGCAAGAGAAAGCTGGAAAAATAAAACGGAAAGTCTAAACCTGGACAAAGACGGGAACAAGCTATGGAAGCTAGTCAGAGCCATGAACGACGAAACCCCATCAAATAAACAAATTACTATCAAGCAGGGCGAGAACTTGATCACAGGTAAGAAAGCCGCAAACGCCTTTGTCGATCACTATGCCAGAGCAAACCACATCGAGGTCCCTGCAGATAAGCATACAGACATTAGCGAAGAGCTAAAGGGACACGAAAACATGAATACGGCACCTGAAGAGCACATGATGGCCAAACTAACAATGCGCGAAATGGAAGAGGCTATGAGAACACTAAAGAAAAGGAAATCTCCCGGAAAAGACGGGATAACAAACGAAATGCTGATGGGGCTGGGCCAAACAGCGAAGAAGAAACTGCTATCGGTCCTGAACCAAAGCTGGAAAAGGGGAATTGTACCACAGGCATGGAAAGACGCAATACTGTTACCAGTACCAAAAACAGGAAAGGACAAAACAGATCCAAATGGATACAGGCCCATAAGCCTACTGAGCTGTGTCGGCAAGCTGATGGAACGGATGATAAACACCAGACTGATGTGGCATCTGGAAGAAAAACGAATACTAATTCCACAGCAAGCCGGCTTTAGACAGCACAGATCCACTGAGGACCAGGTCATCCTCATAGCCCAGGAGATAGAAGATGCCTACCAGGCACAGAAACACACAGTAGCTGTTTGGGTGGATCTGGAAAAGGCATTTGACAAAGTCTGGAAAGATGGACTTAGAGTCAAGCTAAGAAGAAGTGATGTCTGTGGGAAGATGTACAAGTGGATCAACCACTACCTCAAACAAAGAACGGCCAGAGTCCAAGTACAAGGGCAGATGAGCAAAAAGGTGACACTCGAGCAGGGAGTACCCCAAGGGGGAGTACTGTCACCCACACTCTTCCTGGTATATATAAACGATATTACAGAGAATATACCAAGAAGAGTCCATAGCTCAATGTTTGCAGACGATCTGGCTATGTGGACCTCTGAAAAGAATCTCACCATAGCAAGAAATCGGATGCAGACGGCCCTAACATCGCTGGAAGAGTGGGCGAACTCATGGCTGGTCAAAATAAACGAGGAGAAAACCACATGCACAATATTCTCGCTTTCATTAAAACCCCAAAGTACCAAATTAAGTCTAAATGGCAAATTCCTGCAGCCAAACGACAACCCAACCTATCTGGGAGTCACATTTGATCGGCACATGACATGGAAAAGTCAGATTGAGAGAAACCGAATGAAAGCCAGAGAAAGAATAGCAATCATGAGGAAACTTGCTGGCACAAGCTGGGGAGCAGACGAAGGCATACTAAAGAAACTGTACACTGGAAGAGTGAGACCAGTTCTCGAGTATGGCATTGCGGCATGGACAACAGCAGCGAAGGCGAACTTCGATAAAGTTAACAAACTTCAAAACCAAGCCATGAGAATTAAAACAGGTGGCATGAAGTCAACGCCAATTGTAGAACTTGAAAAGATTACAAAACTGCAATCCATGACCGATAGAAGAGACTGCAGAGCCCAGCTGCAGTCAGAGAAACTCTGAAGACTGACCGACCATCCAATGCACCAGAGACTAAACAATTTGGGAAATGGGAAACTAAAGCGGAGAAACTTTGCAGAAATAGCCAAAGCAAAGATGCACGAAGATCCCATAAACGCACTAACAACACCAAAACCCATCACTACTGTACGAAAACCTACCTGGAGGCAGGATATATTTCCAGAGGTGGTAGAAAACATACCAGGTATTGCAAACAAAAACTGCCAGACTGAAAAAGAAAGGAGAGATACTACCCTAAGCTTCATAACGAAAAGCTACCCAAGCATGGACTGGACCCATGCATACACCGATGGTTCTGTAACAAACACAACACAGAACGGAGGGGCAGGAGCATTCCTGAACCTACCAAATGGCAGAAAAATAACACTGTCATTCGCTACTGGTAAGTACACAAGCAATTTCAGAGCGGAGGCAGAGGCACTGAGGGCGGCAGTGGAAGAAATGGTGACACACAGTGAAAATGAGAGCCATATAGTCCTGCTGACAGATGCTCTCGCCGTAGTCACAGCGCTAAAAAGCCAGAAAAACACTTAAGAGCAGCACTCTGCAAACTGTGCCAGCAGTCCGCGCCAAAAAGGGTAGTGGTACAGTGGGTTCCGTCACACTGCAACATCCAAGGCAACGAGGAGGCAGACAGACTGGCAAAAGAAGGTGCAAGACTACCACAAACAGATACCAGTATGACGTACGAAGAGTCAAAACGGCTTATCAAAGCCAGATACATGACCAAATGGGAAACCGAACATACTGGTTACACCAAAAACGATGCCTATTACCAGTTGAACCGAAGAGAGCAGGTCGTTGTCTTCAGACTTCGCACTGGCCACAATAGACTGAGGTACCACCTATTCAACAAATTGAAGATAGGGTGTACCGACGAATGCCCGTGCGGTACTGGTAAAATGACCGCTGAACATCTGCTGCAGAACTGCCCGACATACGAGGATCAGAGAGAGCAGATGTGGCCATTACCAGTGGAACTGCAAGACAAGCTCTATGGCAGTGGCGACAGCCTCAGGATGACCGCCGCTTTTTTCTAAAAAATAATGGTTACTGTCTGACTACGTACGCAGAAGAAGAAGGACGCAGCACCACTAGATCCCCTTTTGTCCAACCACCCTGGTGGAATCAAGCTGTTGATACAGTCTGGAGAGAAAAGGAGATGGCAACAAAGGATTGGCGAAAAGCCAGAAAGAGAGCTGGTAATAATGTCGACGCATTGAATGAGGAGGTAAAACGCAAAGCTACCAATTCCTTTAAAGCATTATTTAGGGAGTCCAAAAGCGAATGATGGGAGGAGTTTATTACAGGTGTGGGCAATGATAATACCCTCCAGAGTTCTGGTACATGCATCGAAAGATGAATGGAAAGACTACAAGCCAGCTTATCTCCACCATTCAAGACACCACAGTAAGTCTCATGAAGACAGACAAAGAGAAAGGTTTGAGTTTTTTCCATTGATATGTTGCCAAGACTGACAAAGGTGACAGAGATCCCTGTCAGAAAACCCAGAAAGGCATCTTAGACGCAGCCATCGGCGAAGAGGCTTTATCACCAAGGCTGAGGACGCAAATAGCCTACGTACTAGCAAAAACACTGCCCCAGGTTCTAATGGAGTACATTATTGCCACATTAAGCGGTTGGATGAGACAGAGATAAGAAATATGGTGAAGGAGTTCAACCACACTATAGAGAAGTCAGCTGTGGCTGAGGACTGGCTTTATAGCTCTATCTGTGCCGACTGCCTAAACCTGGTAAGGACTCCACACTTCTCATCAGCTATTGAATAATCACCATTCAGAATGTATATGGCAAATTGCTCGAGAAGATAGTGGCCAGGAAAATAATGGCCTAGTTTGAACAGGGGCAGATTCTATTTTGTACGCTGAGCAGCTATAGAACAGCGAAGGAGACCTGGGGTAACGCTGAACTTTCACGTATGATGTGCATGAAGGTTTTCAGTCAAAGCAAGACACGGTCGCTGTGACACTCGACCTGGAAGGCGCAAACAACCATGTCAATTTTTTAACTATAATGGCATGTCTAAAACAGTGTGGTTTAAACCCATGGCTGGTTAGTTGGATATCAGCTGCCCTGATGGAAAGAACAGTTGCACTACGTGTTGGATCGTGGACATCAGAACCGAGGCGAATATGTCCAGGACTGCCTCAAAGGTCTCCGCTCTCACCAGTGCTGTTCCAACATCTACACAGTTAAAGTGGCCAATATTCAACCCCCAGGGACATGGCGAACGTTGACATTTGTCGATGACATCCTAGCGTACAGGACTGGCTCAGACAGGCAAGAGTTGGTCAAAGACATCCAGGAAACCCTGCAAGCAATCTCACAGTGGTGCGGTGACTCAAACTCCAAGATCAATCCGAACAAGGCCTCCATGATGTGATGCTCTTTGAATTATTCTATAATAAAGGCTGAACTCCCGGGCTTCACTTTTGATGATTGCCCCATTGACAGGTGCGACAGGTTGAAATACCTCGGAGTGACATTTGATCGCAGTCTCTCCTATAACTGCCATGTTGACCACACCGTACAAAGATGTAAGTGAGGGTTAGGAGCACTAAAGACCATGGCTGCTGCCAACTTTAAACAACGCCTCCTGTTCATCCTAATTCGTCAGGTCACGTCTGTTATCGATTACGGACTAGGTATCCTTACACTATCAAGAACATGGAGTGAAAGGTTGGAACGCATCCAGAATGAAGGTATGCGACTGGTTCTTGGCTGCACTAGAGATACCCCGATTGTAACGATGCATTACATGTTGGGATTGTTATCGGTGATATCCAGACATAAACTGGCACAAGTCAAAGCATATATGCGTGTCACCACAGACACGCGGCACCCTCTGTACAGTAGTATCTCAGACATCAAGGTATCAAGAATCAAGAGAGGGGCATCATTGATGGCACAGGCAGAAACAACAATCGGACACGTCACTCCAGCTGAGACAATAGCCAAAGGGGAAGAATGGCTCAACACTGGTGATAGAATGATAGAGTACCAGAGTCATCATAACCTTAGGCAATAAATGTAGAGAATTGAGCAACAGGAGAGCAGAGCACGAGGTGAATCAGCTGATAACTGAGAACACGCAGGAGAGTGATGCCATCATATACACCGACGGATCAGTGCTGAGCAGTTGGACATAAGGCTGGGGTGGCAGGACAGGTCGTTGCTGAGCGCAGAAGGGCATACATGTCAACAACCTCCAGTTTGAGAATGGAGACAGAAGCAGTAACCTCAGCACTGACATGGATATCTGAGACTTCTATAACAAGGGCAGTCATCATGATAGACATGCAAGCCGTACTTCAGAAGGTACAGCCTAGGTACGAGTGGATAGCAGCTGTTGAGGCCTCAAATCTCCAGGGGTTGACATGGATCTAGTGTCATGCTCATGCTGGGGTTCAGTGCAATGAAAGAGCTGACATTTTGGCTTCACAAGCTCCCATCATGGGCACATCAGTGATGGATAGAAGTGAAATTTTGAAATCAAACAATGGCTGCTAGATGAGGACACCGCAATACAATAGATGAAGCAGCAATCCAGACTGCAAAGTTTCGACATTAAACGACGCTCAAGCATTGTATGACGCATGAGAGGACGGAGCAGGAGAGCGTACAACCAGCGAGCTACAGGGACCATCAGCATCCATACCCTATACCATTTACTGATAGAGACTGAGCACCTATAGGTATGCCCAGAATGCAGTAATGTCTAATTCTTCTGAGGATTTTAGAACCAAGCTTAGTGCCTTCATGTCCCACTTCAGATGTGATTGCCTGACTGTTCTCTTACCATCTACAAGCGGTCCATTGAGAATATCTTTGTGCGTGCGCAAATTTTCCATGTGTCAACATGAACACATCATCATAGTCGCTGCCAAAGAAGAGTGTTTACATTTTGGAGATCGATGCAAGGATGCACTTCTGCATTTGTCACTCCATAAAACACCAAGGATGGGTCGCATGCCCTGTAGACAGAGGGTGGTAATTCTCTGCTCTTATTTCCCATAGGTTGTTCTCAAGTTTGGCTTCCATACAGAAGTGTGCTTGCTACACACCTTGTCATAAGAAGAGAGGATAAATAACTGTCAACTAAGCAACATAGTACAAGAAAATCGGCATTTTAAGAAGCATGGGAATGAGATTTAATCACAGGAACACAACAAAGACTTACATAATCATGAAATGCTTTAGCTTCACTGCTGTGATCACAGGTTTCTCTCCTCTCAGGAGCTGCACAATATAAATCCCAGAAAACACTGCAAGGAAAAACCATGAAGATTATTAGTCACACATAAACAAAAACGCCAGGTTACATTAATTAAAAGAAGACAATGATTCACTAAAACATTCATAATTATTTAATTCAATAACAATCAAACAAGTAAATAACAAATCTTCTGCACCTTTCTAAGTAGTGTCCATTTTGTTCTTCACAAAGCGCATGGTCACAACTGCAGTTGGCCAACTACTGTAACTGAGTGGTCTCGAGGTATGGTGTCCGCCTCAGATGCCGGAGGTCGCGGATTCGAATCACGGTGGAGACCTAAATATTTTTCACGTTAATTTTCTTGTAAAAATTCTCCTGATATCTGGGTAGTGAGATCAAACTCCCGTGTTCAGTGTTGAGCACATTAAAATTTCCTTGGCAGTTGGAAATCGAAAAATATAAGCTTTACGGCCGCTGTCCGGACAAAATAAATTTTAAATTTTATCCAAGTTATTTGTACCTATCCCCAGGTGGTTTGTTAAGAGCAGCTATAGATGGCGCCAAACTGGCTGTGGGTCTACTTAGTTCTAGTGTCTGAGTCTATTAAGATGGACTCGCACATTGTTTAAAACACCCTCCAAAAACTAGTTGTTTACAGACTCTGCAGAGTCTTCTAAACCAGTATAAAGACGTTAAGTTACTGAATCCTGTGCCACAACACTTTGCAACTTCCTGTCCTGCCTCGGTTGGTCCACTACTGAATACTGTACCAAAACACTGTATGCTCCCTGTACCTTTTCTATAGCAACTTGTTTGGCATATGGTTCCTATGCCCAAGCATAAACTTCTATAGTTGCCTTTTGGGAGTAGCTTTGAATATTGCAGTGGTCTATTCTTAGCTACTAAGGAAACACATGTGTACCTTAAGTAGACTTAGAATACAAACTTTTTAGAAGCCTAATATTTATACTTTGATTAGGCACAGGACAAATCTTGATATCACACAAGTTATAAATATCGCAAGATCGATTTTTCTTCCTTCCCTGTATAACATGTTCTACAGAATAACATCACTGCACTCTGGTCAGATGCATACATTCTCTGTACTTTCAGAGAATGGTGAAGAGTTAGTATGCCAATGGTTTCAGTAGATCTTTGTTTGTACATACTCCTGCTTCAGCCACTCAGGTGTTCCTCTCTGCTCAACCCTTCATGCTCCGGCAATCTGTTAATTGACAAGTCATCACACAGTAAGCGATCCTTGATTGGTTTACATCTCCACCCCCTTATTTAATGTCCAACAAATGAGTGCTTCAAAGCCAAAATATCAGAGTCTGTAATCCTAGCAATGGCCATGCTGGTAGATCCACAGGACCCTAGAAGTTTGAGGCCACCCTGTCAGCTATTCACTCATACAATGGACATCACTTCCATACCTTCTGAAGCAAGTATTGAGTATCAGACACAAAATAATGTCTGCGAATGTTATTATTTGTCAAAAATTACAAGAATGTGTTTTAAAAAACCCACAAAACACAATCTTAACACTTACCACCACCACGAGTGAAGAAACCCTGGTGGTTCCCCTAATGTTATGTTCTTTTCCCATCTGATCTGTAAACAACAAAAAATTATAATAATTTAATTTAACTGAAAGATGGATTTAATTTTAGTGATTAAAAACATTGGTAAGAGTAGGGCAGTAACAAAACACAAGAAAGAAAGCAAAGAACTACACTCTCTAGGCTACAGAATGTGAAAAGTAACAGTAAATCTGACATGCAGATCTGTTAAGCAGACAACTTTCACAAGACTACATTTTTTTTAAAATACAAGGTACCAAGATACTTCAAAATTTTATTAAAACTCAACTTGACATGAATTTTTTGTTTAACAAATGCACAACGTAAAAAAAAGCACAATCCTAAATCAATCATAATAAATAAATATGTTGTTTAATGCCCACAATGAGCAAGTTTATACTCTTTTGTGCTCCCTGAAAAGGACATTAAGTGGTGGGTTGAGCTAGCTTTTCTCACATCCCAAGCATGCTGATGAAGGTGGACAACGGTCCTCCAGGTGGTTGTGCTATGCTTTTGACTTCTTCATCTGCATGGTGCTCACTACTACAGGAATCACATTGATCCACATCTTGTCAGCCAGGCTGCCTTGAAAACAGCCTGTTTCCAGGGAACTCTACATGGAAAAGAGATTGTGGTCATGGTCATTGACCCTCATGTGACATATTGGTACTATGTTGTGCATGACTGGACTAGCGTCTCAGTTCCCTAATTAATAAACATAAACACTAACTAGTAATAATCGTTTTCATAGCTCCTTCCTGCTCCATACAAAGCATAGGATGACAATTGTAGCTGGCCAGAAACATGTATCAACGCAATTGTGTGTACTCTTGCAGTGTTTCTGCAGCAATTTGTTTTACATGATGCTGCTAGCCGCACCCCATACGCAACCCTCTTTAGTAGCCTATTACAACATGTTAGGAAGGATACAGTGATTCTATTCTTTCATCCCCAGATCATAAATGTCACTAGAATAATGTTTTGAAGAAAGTCGACTTACTTCTGATAAAAATGTCTGTGCTGATTTCTGTGCCCCAACATGAAGTAAATATTCGTAAACATATAGAGCAAGTCTGAAAAATACAAAAGATTAAGTTAAAAGTGTGTTTATCAGAAACATCATTGTGTAAAGCACAAGTCTAAAGTAATCAGTGCAGATAAACTGATTTATTTGACATATTGGTATCATTTAAGAAGAATTCTTCCTAGAGATTTCTTACAAACCCAGAAAGCTACTCTACACTCATCAGGTTTTGCATTGTGTGACTGCTGATTTGGATAGGAGAGCCTTCTAAAGTATAGAGGTTAGACCGTGCTGTGTGCGCCTCTAGCAACAAGCTTTTGATGTGGCAGTAGTCAGTCTCATCTCTGACAAACACAAGAACCTCCTAGAAATCAGAGAGTTTCAGCTGAAGTGGTCAGGGACCCATATCTGACTGCTAGCTTAAGAGTCAGCAAATCAAAGCTGCCAAGACCCTTCTACGCCTCAATGTGGTGATCCTGGATAACAGGCTGAAACAGAGCAGACTTGCTAAGGAGAAGGGACCGAAGAGGGAAGGCTGACAAAGTACTCAAAAATGCCTGCACAACACAACGCATTCCATTCTCTGGACGACATCCTGCTGCTTGCAAAGTCCTTTTCAGGGCTTGGTAGCTGGAGATTGAGAACGAACAACAAAGATTCAAGCATTGAACTTGAAGAAAAGTTATCTATATATAATTATATTATAGTTGTTCCCCTTCTACTATGGGGAGCAGAGGCCTCCTTTCCTATTGGTATAGTTTCTACAGGATGGAAATGGGTAGCTGGCCCCATACTCATCTCTCTTTAGCTGCATCTATAAGACATGCCTCGCAGGTTACACTTGCAGAGTGTTAGTATTGATTTCTTAGGGAAGGGTCTGGCTTATCTACGAGGAGTCAAAAAGTAACGTTAATATATTTTATTAACAGAATATAAAGACTACAAATTCAGGATACTTCTCCACTTCCCTTCATATTTATAATTATAAAGGACATTCGTTATTTTCAAGCATAGATTTCGATATAACTTTATAACAAGTCTATTCATTCCAATTGTATGGTCTAGAGTCTATTCTCTATACATATGATAAACTGCAGTTAAACTAATCCCAATAACGACTGGAAATACAAGCACGGCTTAAAATCCATTTGTATTTTAGAGCAGTAACTGGGATTAGTCGACGTTTCGCCCTATAAAGACCTTTATCAAGAAATGGACAAATGAAAACAACACAAATGAAAACAACGAACTAAATTCCACAAATAATATCAATATACAAAGGGACATCACTCTGAAAGATGTACGGTTTGGATGACCGTTCCCGGTTAACTGACTGACTATGGCTAGCAATACTTGCACACTATCAACGGTTATTATTTGTCAAGTTTCACACCAACTATTCAGGTAAGTTGTCAGTTAATCAGGCTAATAAAATATAAATAAAAACAACAAGGAGGTGAAAGAACGTTACACATACTGTCTCCAAATGTAAACAACAGCACGAATGAAATGTGTGGCGATGTGTATGTTTAATAACTAGAACAGCTATTATATTCGGTGTTTGAATGGGGCATCCTCGTGTGCAGGTGGAATCCAGACGTCTCATATACGGAAATCGCAGAGCTCAGAAGCATGCCATGGTGAGCAAGGAATTAATTAAGAAGCGAAACAATCATCTCAAACGTGGTATACTCACTTTTCTCTTGCCTGAGCATCCGATGGGACGGTAGAACCTTTCCCTTTGGCGTACATGCTGCGAGCTGAACTGTCACGCACCTGTCAAGCCATCAAGAACGACACTGACCCCGTTGTCTTGCCAACATCAACCAGACCTGTCAGTTGCTTTTCGCCGATTGGTGGACGAAAATAGCACCTTTTGCTGTGCTGCAAGACCGGGTCTGACTGACTCGGCACAGCTCGGCGACAAAGACGCGTTGGCGACTTGCCAGTTATCTAGTTTGATCGGATTCAAGTAAAAATGTTTACCTAACAGTCGATTGTTTATGATCGCTCCCTGTCATATTGCTTCATAATGCCACCATAATGTTTATTTATTCTCACCACATGTTACATATTTCAAGAATATATGTGCCTAACCCAAGATGTCGATATCACGAGGGGAGCCTGAATGGACTCTGGCTGATGAGCTAATCCTGACTATAGACATCCACAGCCTGCCATGCCTTAGACGGTGCCCACCAGGACTCTGCTGCTTCCAGTCTCTTCAGACTCTCTCAGCTCTCACTCTCTCTTCCCCCTTGACCATCCAAGCAACGTTAAAGCGAGCAGCGCGACTCGGACAACGGCCGTTCTGCATTTATCTGAGTTAAATTCAACAAAAAATCAAATGTAGACGTAAAGAAAATGCAATGGTCAGTTCATTAGTTGCCAGCCTCCATGTCACCTCTCCTCTTTCTCCTGAAAAATGATGAAAAATTAAAAAAGCATTTGCAAGGGGTGCAGATTTCAATAATACACTTTACCACTGCGCTGACCTATATTCCTCGAGATTTTGCTCAATAGTTTCTGAAGTGCTGCAAGACTGCTCCAAGTTGGGACAGTCTATTACTGGCTGCCTTTTTTTCCCCCCTTTCCATCCTTATAATATTGTTTGGTTTTTTTTTAAATAATTTGGATTTCGGTTGTTATTTTTTCTCCGTCTTCTAAATACAGCCTTTGGAAAACTGAAGGAAAAAACAAGTACATGTATAGACAGACTTATGTGTTACTTAACAATATTAACACTTTCCCCACCACTTTTTTCCTTGGACATATTTTTTTAAATAACAAAATTGTTGTGGATGTCGTCACCGAACTTATAGATTTATACTATTCTTTATAACAAATTTATGGGCTAAACATCATGTTTCAGGCTGTTTTGGAGCGTGTAATTTGTCTTGTATTTTTCTTCAGACTTCACACCGTGTAAAAACGTGAGACACTGATGTCCAGAACAAGGCATTTACTAAGATGACTGCAGGTTCAATATCTTACGATGAGTTCAAAAATCTGATCGACAATTTTGTCGATAGATCCAACCAAATCGATGATAAATGGCATATGGAATATGGAATTGTAAGTCCGCATTAGCAGTATCACCTTTACTTTTTGTAATAGATTCCGTGTCCAAATTATGCATTATTTTATAATACAAGCTATCATGTAGACACTAATATTGTAAAAGCTAGTTATTAAATTATATGCAGTTGCTTAAACGTTTACAGGTGAGCCTGTTGCCAGTATGATTACGTATATATTTTATGGTCTATACAAAGTAGTTCACACGCGCACACATACACACTTTCCAATCCGCTTCGCTATGGAGCATAGGGTCACCACTGTAGATGAAGATTCACATGAAGGCTGTACCAAAATAACCTGTGTTCTTAAAATGATGGTCTTACTTAGCAATTTGTTGCTAGACCCATGCACAACCTTTTATATTTATTCGCCTTTTAAGATTGATATGCAGGAAGTTACAATGGTCCTGTTATTTCTTCAAAGTAAGAGACACCAGGATACTATAACAGCAATAACGATAGCATAATACGTTTCTGTACTCTGCATGCGTATTGCATCCTAATGTAATCAAAGTGTACTAGAACACAATATACTTTTGTTTCTCCTTCTCGCCATTTGTTTTCCATTTTATTTTTTGTTCTCTGTAGTTGTTCGAAACTACTTGAATCTTCATTTTAGACAATGCTCCTTGTGTATTTTGGTAGCCTATTACATTGGCTCTGCTTTTTTTTTGTCTTTTTTTTTTTTTTTTGTCACAGTGCAAGGATCATGAAATGGCACACTAAACAAGAAACATAACTCTTGTTAATGACCTCGAAAGTATGACTACAAATTGTGTACCCTATATAATAGTAATTCCTCCTTGTGGATATGTGTTGGGTCCGTATGGTGCTAGTGTGCCGTTCGTCAAGAAGATATGGGCCCAACACCATTTCCCCAATCATTACTTTTTTACAATGATCATAGTATTTCCTTCTTACAAAATTATGAGGTGTATGGAGATTTAAATATATATTATTTATATATAAATTGTTTTATATCGTAAAGGACCGTTTTATTAACCAACATATATTTTAGATTCTGTTAAAATACAAAATTAAGAGACCAAGTGAAAACATCAACATTACAAATAAGGAAAAGGTTCAGCAACGAATTAGTTTTTATTTAAATATGTCATTCTACAACATGTTTTCAAATTTATTAAATAGCATATGGGCATAGTTGTTTTTTTTTTAATATAGCATCACGGCAATAAAAGAAAAATAATGATTGAAAAATATGAAAGGGGGAAGAAAGAAACTGATTGGCTAAATACTTAGCACTGAAGTTTTGAATGATGTCGATCGCAGGATAAATTACAAATGTAGTGTGCATATATCACTTTAAATACAGTATGTTATTTACAAGAGCCTCACGTAGTCAATTTGTTATTAAAACCATCCTCTGGTTTGGAGGACATGGGTTCGAATCCTAGTAAGGATTCGGTTATTTCTTTGCCGGAGTCGCTGTTGTCTCTCAAAGCGATAAAGGGAAACAGTTGGCGATCGAAACAACCCTTGGTCTCAAGCGATGTAAGGCCAGGGTGTCTTTATCATAAGCTACCTCTAGTCATCTCGTCTGATCATCTTGCCACTGATCCTGGGCATCTCAGGATGAGAGAATGAGGCTGATGTACAGCGCAAGTTACATCACCAAACAAAACCCGTCTGATGATGTCGCCATAATCGCTTGCGATGGACAACTAGCCAATAGAAGTGTTCAGTCACTACTGCAACTGACCTTTCAGGAAACTTATGTCAAAGTTATGACATGCTATTGCTGTGGTAGTTTAATATAGTACTTTGCTTAACGTGATGATGTTGCCAACTTCATCCACACCTCTTAGTTGCCCTGTAAAAAATGCATTGGATGCTGGGTCTACACAGTTGTAAATGGGGTGCTGACTAGCAATTAGTGAAGACAAGGCAGAAACTTACAGTGAATTAGAAACTACATCTCAAAAAAAAAACGCTGAGATCTCTTAGGATAAAGATGCCTGCTATCAAACAACCTTGATATTTAAAAAAAATAATACAATTGCCCTGTTTTTTTTCTTCTTGATACTGTGCCCCTAGATCCAAGCAGCATACTTATCCAATATTAGAGATCACACACAAGAGACGCAGTCGTATTTATTATGTCAACAGAAGCATATAAGGCACTTATGCAGGGTTAGTAGAAAAGAAAAAAGCCAATATAAATTCATCATAATATTATTATAATAATAGCTGTCCATCGTTGTCGATGAAGACCGCCGACATCATCTTTGTCACAGATTTTCCTTTTGGGTGTGGGTGCGCATGTGGCTAAACAGGCCAATGCGGGCACGAAAACAGCTGCTACATATCGGGCACACGAGATTTGTAGAAGGTGATGTGTTCCCGCTGTTCAGGATTTCCGGGTCTCGCGTCTGCTCTAGGCTTTCACAACACGGTCGTCTTCGCCGGTAGCTACACCCGATTTGACTGCGCTTCTTCAGTCAGATCTGTTTTGCGCAAGACATTCCCAGGTGTCGATGTCTATCTGGCAACTTTTCAGTGAGTCCTTCAGACCGTCTTTAAAACGTTTCTTTGGGCGCCCTCTCTCGCGCCATCCCTCTCTCAGCTCGCCGTAGAGAAGCTTCTTTGGAAGCCGCTTGTCTGACATACGGACGAGATGTCCGGCCCATCATAGTCGTGCTTTTTCTAGCAGTGCATGGATGCTGGGCATGTTAGCCCTCGAGAGAACCTCGATGTCAGTGACACGATCTTGCCATCGGATGTGGAATATTCGCCACAGGCAACCTGTGTGGAAGTGGTTTAACCTCTTTGCATGTCCAGATTATACAGACCAGCTTTCGCAAGCGTATAGTAGGGTTGGAATGATGGTTGCACGGTAGACTTTGAGTTTGGTCTTGACGCTGATGCCACGACGTGCCCAGACTATATATCGCATTCTACCAAAGGATGTGCTGGCCTTTGCTATTCTGCTTGCCCAGATATGTGAATTTGTCTACGGCATTCAGCGTCTGCCCGTTGACTGTAGTCTCTGGTTTTGTGTACGGCATGCCTGGTGCTGTTTGGTATATGACCTCTGTTTTTTTGGCATTTATGGTCAGACCAAAATTGTCGCATGCGGCAGAGAACCGGTCCATTCCAACCTGCATGTTCAGTTCTGAGTTGCTCATTAGAGCGCAGTCGTCAGCAAATACAAGTTCCCTGATTATGTCGCCAGCTACTTTGGTGTTGGCCTTCATTCTTATGGGATTGGGTAACTTGCCATCTGTGCGGTACTTTAGGGGTATTCCAAGCTCCAGTGATCTGAAGGCGCCTGTCATCGTGGCCGCGAACATCATGCTGAACAAAGTCGGGGCGAGTACACATCCTTGTTTGACTCCGTTTGATACTAGAAACGTTTTAGAGATTGCACCGCTGTCCAGTACACGAGCACACATGTCTTCGTGTAGCTGTTTCACCATTGTTATGAACTTGTTGGGGCAGCCAAACTTGGACATTATCATCCACAGCCCTCCTCTGTTGACTGTATCAAATGCCTTTGTCAAATCAATAAATGTGGTGTACAAGGCCTGATTTTGTTCCCGACACTTCTCTTGTACTTGACGAGCGGCAAAATCATGTCCACTGTTCCTCTTCCAGCTCTGAATCCACATTGGCTTTCTGGGAGGTGGTGGCTTTGTTCAAGGTGTTTGTTGAGCCTGTTAAGACAGCTGGCCCATCCATCAGTAGAAGGATCACTGAACTCTTCTGCCACATGTGGGCTGAGGGAAAAATTCCGCAGGAGCTAAAGGACGCCTCAATCGTTCACCTGTATAAAAGAAAAGGTAACCATCAGGAATGCGACAATCATCGTGGAATATCGCTACTCTCCGTAGCAGGCAAGATCCTAGCGCGCTTACTGCTAAACAGGCTCATAATATTATTATTAATGAAAATTCATAGTTGTAGCCAACACGGATGTTTTCTATTTCATTTTGTGTTCAATGTACTTTTCTTTTGCTGAAACAAAATTCCCCAGACGCTTGCGCATTGGGCGATCGCCACGTTGATTGTGGTTTGATGGTGTTCAATCCAATCTCTAAAATTCGTTGTTTTAACTCAACCAACGACGTCTCGTATCTTTGATTGATACACTTTTTGAACCATTAGCCTCAAATTGCATGGTCAGCAGGATTTATATCAGAACTCTACGATGATCAAAGTGTTGGAAGTATAAAAGTAGGAGTCTCACATTCAAGAAAAACGTATCGCGTGTCTTTCTTCTGAAGTGAATGCCATTTTGTAGCAAATAGATCTAATATGGCGTAATCCACAATCACGAGAATTTTGAAAATTTTTGTAAAATGGGCACAACTGTACTGTACCTCAGAAATGTCATTACATTTTGTCAACTAATCATTTTGTGATAAATTTGTATTGGTGCCTTTTATCAAACTCGCCCCGTACAATTAAAGAATGAAAATCACTAAGAATAATTAAAGCAAAATTTCACTCAGAAGAAAGAAAAAATATATTGTTATCAAGTGCTACATACTCATACTAACAAACTGCTGACGAATCTACGAAACAGGAACTCTGTGATGGGCTACAATCTAAACTGGACAGAACTCAGACAGGGGACATCAGTTGTCCTGTTTTTCCTTCCTGGTGGGGAAGCGCGTGGCTTTTGAGGTTATGACCTTTGCATACAATCAAAATGGTCCAGGTTCTAATCAATTCATGAAGTTAGTTTTATGAGCCGTTTTCCATTTTCTCCCCAACAAAACCCACAATCCACACAGCATAAAGTGTATAATATATCAATACTAGTATACCCATGCAGAAGAGCTGCCAGTCAATCGAACTGTACAAATGAAAGAAGCAACAGCAGTTTAAAATACTTACGATCCTCTCTCGTCTTACGTCACTCTGTTCCCATTTGACTCTGTCCTACAGTCACACTCTTGCACAACTTTCACACGTGCCCTCAGGGTGAGACCCTTCCATTGTATTGGTTGGGCTGGCTTCTGAGAGCGCACAAATCTAGCATAGGTATATACAGATGCACACATACGCCCAAGCACTGGTTTATGCGTCTTAATATCGCCCAGGTTGACTACGGTCTAGGGTGGAATAGGCGCGCCTCCACCAGTAGAAATTAGTGAGGCAAACACATAAAATATTTTTTTTTACAGTTTAAAATAAAAAAAAGGTTCTCCCTCTTCTATCACCCCTCCCCTCTCTCACATCCTCTCTCTTTAACCCAGCCATATCTTCTTCACGAGAACCCATCTCCCTGCCCATCACTTTCCCTCCCCAATCCGCCAATGTCTTTCTTTTCCTAAATGGGCTAGTTTTGAATGGGAATTAACATTGAGATATTTATCTTCACGGGTGTTGCTTTTAAATTATTTCCCTTATTATAACATATTTGGCTCTAAATTTTATGTTTTGGCTGTTCTGACAAACAAAAGATATATTCGGGTTGTTTTTTTCTGTTTGGGCTTTTATTGACAAACATTCAGACAAACAATCGTCTGAAATTATGATGTTGGGGGATAAAACACCATCGCCAGAGAAAAAAACTGTTATAGATATTGCGTAACTCATATTTAAATGAATTCTATTTGTTACAATTCCAGCATGGTGGTCTGTACATGTGCAAAAAAATTCAGATTGTGCCAGCCGCTAGTGTTGATGAGAAGTCAGCAGTGACAGAAGCCAGCCAAAATGATTTCTGCAGTCCACAACTGCCCGAACTTTCTCCACTACCTGACAACAAAAATCCTGAGCAGGAGTCTACAGACTTTCTTTCTGAAATGGAAATAGAATCTGAGGTTTACATTTCACTTGTTAAACATTTTTGTGTGTTTTTTTTGTTAAACATCCTCTTTTATAAAGTGTGGACAAGTGTCTGAGTGGTAGAGCATTAGCTTCTCGAGGCACAGGTGCCATGTTCGATCCCTTTTATCAATATCTCAACCCAGCTGTAAATTGATGCCTGACTTACTGATAGGGAAGGAAAAGCAGAGTCGGAAAGAAAACTAACATCCCCATATCATAAAATAAGTCTATACAAAACACCTCATCACCAATGGCAGTGCCTGTTATAGAACTAGCTTTATCTTTTTTTGTTTTAAATAAATACTTTCCTTATAATATTGGAACCACTTTTAGGCTACTGCAGGGGAGTTGTAAAATGTGGTTGCCTTGGTGACACCATCATATTATAAACATATAATAAAATGTAAAATTCAAAAATGAAGGATAACCATGATGAGGATAATTCACCTTCTTGCTTGCAGAGAAGTTTAGGGCCACAACTATAGCAAGCAGAATGTATCTGATCATTTGCAGTGGCATTTTTGTCTCGCAATCATTTTACATGATGAGATTGCTAGCCTCATGAACAATCCACTTTAGTCAACATTTACAACATGCTTGGAAGGTTGCAGTGGTCCTATTCTTTTCAACTCAAATACCACTTGGGTTGTGGCTATCATTCAATCAAAGTCTGTCATTCCTCTCGATTCATAGGTCATTGACAACATTCCGCCAGCATGCACATTCCTGGACTGCTCTTACTGCCTCTCTCCAGGTGTAATCGTTTGGGTTATGACTATGGGGACCCATAAATATATATTTTGCAATGGACTTTGAATGCCATAAGCCAGTCCAGTATAGTATACATGTACACTGAATTTATGTTGGTGTCAAGCTCTTTCTTAAACTAAGTTCAATACATCATAAAGTTATTTGGTGTTTTGATATTTGTGATCGTGTAAAACTGGGCCCAAATAAAGAAAGACTGGGGAAACTCGTGACACCAGGATATATCAAGGGCAACAGAGGCTGAGAAATAAGGTTTGGGGTGTGAGAGTATAGCATTCCGGTTGGGAAAACAAGGCAATCTGGATGGGAGGCCATGGTAATAGACTCAGCAGTGAATGAACTCGTTGATTTCGTCAGGGTTCGCAAACCATAGCTGACAAAGATCCTATTCTGTGTCCAGTGGTAGCACTGGAAACAGGCTCTACTTGTGTAGTCTGACTAGTAGAATAGGGATTGAAGAGGGACTGCAAACCCAGTCCCAAAAAATGACATGCTGAAACTGGTTGTATCAGACCAAAAGGCTTCAGACTGTCATTGCTAACCCGCATAGTTCAAAACTTTGCAATCTGTGCATTACCGAATCATTGATTGCAGTGTCCTCATTCAAGAGGCGGTTGTGTCCATCTTCTTTTTCTGCTTTTTCTTCAATCTCTCGCTAACAAGCTCTGAAAAGAGCTTTGCAGCAGAATGTAGTCCGAAGAATAGAATGCATTGTGTCGTAGTTTACACCTTGACTGTGATATTTGCACCTTTCAGTCTGACACATCTGACTTCAGCAGGCATTTTTCAGCAGCCCAGTGGCTGCCTTCCCTCTTTGATCTCTTCTCCTTAGCCAGTCTACTCTATTGCAGCCAGTTATCCAGGATCACCGCTTGGAGGTGTAGAAGGATCTTGGCAGCGCTAGTTCCCAGACCCTGACGCTGCTTAGCGTCTTGATCCCATGTACATCTTCATAATGTCATCCCTATTAATTATCAAAATGGTAGTGACCGTTGGAACATATTTTTATTTGTTATTATTTACATTTCATTTGTAATTTTACTTCAGCCACTCTGATTGTTCTCATTTATTAGCACTGGAATTATTTTTTACAATATGTTTTCTATTTCTTAAAAATAAATATTTGTGTGCTACCGGATTCAAAGGGGTAGCAAATAATACTAACCTGCCAGGCATATTAAAAGAGATGATTAAGGAGGGGTGTGCATGGGGTTAGCTACCTCATCATGTAGAAACTGCATGCCACAAGAAAAAGAAAAGACCTCTACTCTTCATGGTAGAAGAGGAGTGATAAAGTCAGGTAAAATCATCATCGTAATTCATTCAATCATTTTTCTGTCGCTCCAGATGACGGAGTGTAGGTCCAACACTGCATTTGGTTTACCCTAACCAGCAGGGAACTGAGACGCTAGTCCGGTCAGGCACAACATTCGCGTCAGGATCAGGCACAATAAAAACCAAGATCACTATCTCTCTTCCCTGAACACAGTTGTTTTCAAGGCAGTTTGGCTGACGAGATGTGGATTGACGTGATCCCAGGAGTAGTGAACGTCAATCAGATGAAGCCAAGGATAGCACAACCGCCTGGAGGACCTCGATCCACCTTCATCAGCACGCTCAAGATGTGAATAAAATTACTCATTGTGGGCATTAAACAACAACAACAACCCTTACCAGCTTTTAGTGAAACCTGAATCCATTTGTTTGTAAGGTTTGAGGATGTAAGTAGCACGTCCTTCTCAGAATGTCACTTCTTACAACCGCCAATATATTTGATTTTATAGGTTTCTTGGCAGATTACAGTACGGTAATTTGCCATTACTTTCTGTACGCAGAAAAACACAGAGAAAAAACTTGTGTCTGCCAAACTGCAGACAGCAGTATAGTATACTGCAAATAGTATATTTCAAACTGGGCACAGCAGCATTTGAACTCTGTGCGTTAGTATTGTGAAACAGACGTCTCACCCCTATGCCATGCTGCCTGACAAGGTTTCAGTAGGAATGGTTCATAATATAGTAAAATTGCCAACTATATGTACAGACTTCCATTATAATCATCATAAAACTACTCTAAAATATGAAAACACTGAAAGTATTATTTCCCCCCCTCTATGTTTTTCTTTTTTAGGTAGACAAGGGCTGCATGCCAACAGCGAGTATATATTATCAACAACCACTGACCTATGAGTACCATGTAGTGTACAGTGACAGCTATTGTGTACCTGTGCTATTTTTCAACATTTTTAAACATGGTAAGAATGACTGCTTAAGCAGCAGAGGGGTAGTGCACTTGCTTCTTACAGCAAAGCTACAGGATTAAATCCCCATTATCAACATGCACCAGTTGACCAACTATTAGGTAAAGAAAGACAATGGGGAAGGAAACATGCCACCCCACTTCATAAAAAGCTGAATAATAGTACAATGAAATATCTAGCAGTGTCTGCTGTGGGGCTACCTTATAAAATGACAGTAATGCCTAATGATTACAAGCTTACTTGTCAAACCTATATCAACCACAATTGACCTAATGATTACAAGCTACTTTTAACCATATCAACCACAATTGGCCAAATGATTACAAGCTTACTTGTTAAACTCATTTAACCACAATCTTGATGTCTAATAATTACAAGCTTACTTGTTAAACCTGTGTCAACCAGAATTGTGCTGCCTAATGATTACAAGCTTACTTGTTAAACCCGTGTCAACCACGATTGGCCTAATGATTACAAGCTTACTTGTTAAACCCATTCCACCACAATCGTAATGTTAATAATTACAAGCTTACTTGTTAAACCTGTGTCAATCAGAATTGTGCTCTCTAATGATTACAAGCTTACTTGTTAAACCTATATCAACCACAATTATAATGTCTAATGAGTACGAGCGTACTTGTTAAACTCATATCAACCATAATTGCAATGCCTAAATGAGTACGAGCTTACTTGTTAAACCAATATGAACAACAATTGCAGTATTGTGATACTATCTACATTTTATTCTCATTCACTTCTCTTTATACCTCTGGGAGGTGTAAAGGTCCTTTTTTGTGTATACTTGCAATCGAGCATGTGGGTGATTAGCCTGTTTTGTCTTTTGCGCCATCTCCTTTTGGCCTTCATGTAGACCACTTTTGAGTAGGAATTTAGTTACCTTTAGAATTTTTGCTCAGACAGCAGCACTTTGCGATTTTCAACTGCCAAGCGTTCATTTATGTACACAGTGTATACACGGGACCTCCATGTTTATCAGCCATCTATAATAGGATTGGGCTCTGATCTCATGTCTATTGAGACCAGGGAATGCTTGACATTTGCAGGATTTGAACACCCACTGTTTTACGCTTTCGCTTGTTCATTTTTAAGAGGAGAGAGCCTTACCTCTCAGCCATAGCGATCCCATCACTATTTCTTAATATTCTATCAAATTATTTTGTTTAATCACACTTACTAGTCTTTGAGCGCATGGCCGAATGGTTTCAATGCCTGCCTGCTGACAAGGAGGGTAGCAGATTGAATCCTCAGTAAGACGTGCTGTTTTATTTTTCTGTTGGAGGAGAAATAAACAAACATAGCTAGCACACGACGTGATAACAGCAATGACGAACCGACATGTAGACCTCTGCCTAAAAACTCCTAGACTACCCCAGCAATAGATATAAAGTCATACGATGACAGTTGTGTCTTTTTAAATTAGGTTTAAGGCAAAGGCAACGATCGCTTCTTTTCATATTTGTGTCATTCATTTTTGCCAATTACATTTATTATCAAGAGTAATTTGTTGTACTTTGTGTTCCAGTATAATTTAGTGTTTCCGTTGAGACTCCATATTTTCCTGTAGATTTATTGGTTCTATCAATTCTTCTAGTCTATGAGGGTTTCTTCTTCTTCTTCTTCTGCGTACGCAGTCAGACAGTAACCATTATTTTTTCGAAAAAAGCGGCGGTCATCCTGAGGGTTTAATATTGTTGTAATGTATTTCTCTGCTGCATTGAATATTTGAAATTATATTTTGTAAACTGCTTCTTGCCGTGATGTAGTGACTTATGTGTCTTGTTCGTCCAACAAGGTATGTTGGCTAAGTTTTATACAGTATGTTCCTAGAAGGTTTATCTCTGCCAAATAGATCACTGTAGGAAAGATTAACATAAAATAATACATCTGTTGCATTATAGGAAGTCTAGAGACAGCCAAAGATTATTTAAGAAAAGAAAACGATGAAAATACTTTCTATTGCTACCCATAACAAATGATCTTACTTATTTAGGCATTCTATATTTTCATATTCCCATCAATGATTACATTTCTATCATAGTTTTATTTTTACTGCTACTTCACTTGTGTTATGTAAATGCATTTTTAAAATTGTGATTGTTTTTTTTTGTTAATCTCAGATGGCAAAAGACTTTCCCTGGAAGAAGTTTGGAAGTTATGTCCATCAGCATATCAGAGTTATGTTATGGAAAACAAATGGAGCACTCTGACACAACAGGTAATTGGTTTTTAAGAGTTAGCTGGATTGTGTTAAGCATTTCACTGAAGTTTCAATATGGCAGTACTAAGGAATCTATGAATGCCATAAACAGGATTAATTAAATGGAAGTGTAATTTCACTGCAGTACTTTTTTGAATAATGAAAGGAGTTTTGGACCACTAGCAGAGTTAGACAGGATGACATCCTATCACCATACCTTTTCATATTCCTCATGGATGATGTCATCAAAGCCTGCAAGGAAAGGACAAAAAAGTATGTAGTGGGGTACTGGAAGATGAAACTAGTATATATATCAAAGCTGGCATTTGCAGATGATGTGGTCCTGGCCACCAAGTCGGAGGCACAGCTCCAGACTATCTTACAAGTCAGGAAAGAAGTGTTGGATAGGTATAGGTCAGGAATGTACATCTACAGCTCAAAAACAGAAACCACAGGGGTCGTGAGAGAGAAAAAGAAACATCAGATAGCCCTGGGAAAACAGTCACTTGAATAGGTCATACAATTAAAATATCTTGAAGCGGTGATAGACCATAAGAATGGCATCAATAAAGAGTTAGCCAGGAGAAATGCAGCAATTCGTAGACTTTTTCATGCAATAAACTAAGGTTTCCTCAGCAGAACAGAAGATGGATGCATAACAGTCCACATATGTACCTGTCCTAATATACAAATGTGAGTCGAGGACACCAACCACATCTACAATCCTCAGAAATGAGGTACTTAAGAAAGGTGAACCCTGCAGACCGAGTGGAGCAGTCTCAACTGCAATGGCTTCGTCATGTCTGTAGAATTAGAGAGAACTGGATGCCAGGAAAATCATGGGAGACCAAGAGCCAGGGATCATATCCTCTAGGACGTACCAAAGTGCGATGGGAAGACAACATATAACAGATTCTGAAACAATCCAGTTGGTTTAAAAATAAGTAGACAAAAGACCCAATACATCGTGCCCCTATGCAGCTTAAAAGTGATCCTGTCAAAAACATGACTTTGTACATCTACTTGGGCTAAGAAATTACAAACTACCACAAAATGTATCAGGATATCTAACGAAGGATAATAACAGGATGTTCAGCTTCATTAGCACCAGGTCCATACTTCAACAGATGAAAAACAGTAAAGCAAGATCTCACACCTTCACTGGCACGGCTATCCCAGTCATGGTATATAACTGCGAGGTGTGGAACCTATGAAAAATTGACATTTTGCGGCTCCAAGCTACTCAACGACGGATGAAGCATAGAACATTGTTAATCTCACTGGGGACCACATTTCATTACTAGACCACATCTGCAACAGCACCATCAGGAGTCAAACTGGCTTCAATGATGTCATAGATACAGCGTCGCTAAGAAAGTACAGATGGGCCGGCCAAATAGTCACTTGCCTGCCAATAGATGGACATGTAAAATTGCATTATGGTGCCCACGTCTTCAGTCAACTACTTGGACATCCATAAATGAGGTGAAGGGATATCCTGCTATAAGACCTTGATCTGGCATGATACTTCAAGGCAAAAGACATAAGATGAATTTACAATGACATTTGGCTACCTGGCATAGGGCACATTCTGTGCCTGAATGAACACCAGGATTACAGTACATTATATTATACAAAGAGAAAGGACCCTTGGCAGATCCTGTCACTTTGGTTGCAATGTTAAAAACTTCATAGTACAGGGTCTCAGTTTCTATGAGGTAAGATAACCTGTTGCCTTTCTCGCTGCTTTGTCTTTCTTAATTCAAAAAGTGTCAGGTACCCATTTACAACTGAATAGGCTGGAGTTTGATGGGCCAAGGTTATATACTTGGTCAGTTTTACTTAATTGGTAAACACTTTAACAGTTAATGTTATATTATAATGATCAGTAGCGAAGCGTTAGAAAAGACAGGATAGGCTGAGCTTTCCCAACAATTTCATGAAGAATTATAAAAGACACCCCTTTGCATGAAACAGATGTAAAATAAATGTAAAATTTCAATTGTAATGGTCATTTTTATTAAAGCGTAGTTGCATGTTAGCAAACATGTGAAGCGGAAAAGCAGATTGCATACAGTCTAACACAGCGTAGGTAAAGGTTAAGGTGGGTCCCATGGCAACAATTGTCGTCGGAGATGTAGATTACTCTTCATGGGCTAAGCCGCAGCCTATTTGAGATGGGTGGCCAGTTACCTTCCCAACTCATATGTTAGGTAACAGCATAGGAATCAGGTCAATTGGTAGCTAGGAGACGGTCATTAGTGCACTATTTTTTTCTCACAGCCCAATAACCACAAATTAGGCGGCCTTCCCTGACTGGATTCCTATTTTTAGAAAAGGTGAATGATTATGTCCCTTTATGTTCATGCCACCCTAAAATTATCATCATGCTTTGCCACTGGTGCTGACACCTTGTGACTTATGTTCTAGGAACATCCGATCTTAGGCCGACCATACTTACAGCTTCATCCTTGTCACACATCAGATCTCATGGCCCAAGTTACTGCTGGATTGAAGGATGACAGAAAACAGTAAGCTTATGACCCCTGGCAAACATTTTATGGAATATATATGCAGTGACATGCTAAGTTGGGTGAGGGCAGTTGGGAAAACATTGGTGCTGTCCACCATAGGTCTCAGACAGGAGGGCCCCAGCTGTCACATTCTGTAGAAAATATAAGCCACACGAAAAAGACAAGACTTCTACGCCCCGTGGTAGAAGAGGAGGGACAGGTGCCAAATATTTTAGATCCACCACTAGGCACTGTGTGTGTAGGGTTTTGTGGGAATAAGAGTTAGTTTGTAGGGTTTTGTGGGGATACGAATTTGTAGTGTTTTGTGGGAATAAGAGTTTGTAGGGTTTTGTGGGGATAAGACTTTGTGGGGATAAGAGTTTGTAGGGTTTTGCGGGATAAGAGTTTGTGGGGATAAGAGTTTGTGGGGATAAGAGTTTGTAGGGTTTTGTGGGATAAGATTTTGTGGGGATAAGAGTTCGAAGAATTTTGTGGGGATAAGAGTTTGTAGGGTTTTGTGGGGATAAGAGTTTGAGGGTTTTGTGGGATAAGAGTTTTAGGGTTTTGTGGGGATAAGAGTTTGTGGGGTTTTGTGGGGATAAGAGTTTGAGGGTTTTGTGGGGATACGAGTTTGTAGGGTATTGTGGGGATAAGAGTTTGAGGGTTTTGATGGGATAAGAGTTTGTAGGGTTTTGTGGGATAAGAGTTTGAGGGTTTTGTGGGGATAAGAGTTTTAGGGTTTTGTGGGATACGAGTTTGAGGGGTTTTGTGGGTATAAGAGTTTGAGGGTTTTGTGGGATACGAGTGTGTAGGGTTTTGAGGGGATAAGAGTTTGAGGGTTTTGTAGGATAAGAGTTTGTAGGGTTTTGTGGGGATAAGATTTTGTAGGGTTTTGTGGGGATAAGACTTTGTGGGTATAAGAGTTTGTGGGGATAAGAGTTTGAGGGTTTTGTGGGGATAAGAGTTTGAGGGTTTTGTGGGATAATAGTTTGTAGGGTTTTGTGGGGATAAGAGTTTGATGGTTTTGTGGGATAAGAGTTTGTAGGGTTTTGTGGGGATAAGAGTTTGAGGGTTTTGTGGGATAAGAGTTTGTAAGGTTTTGTGGGGATACGAGTTTGTAGGGTATCATGGGGATAAGAGTTTGAGGGTTTTGTGGGGATAAGAGTTTGTAGGGTTTTGTGGGATAAGAGTTTGAGGGTTTTGTGGGGATAAGAATTTTAGGGTTTTGTGGGATACGAGTTTGTGGGGTTTTGTGGGTATAAGAGTTTGAGGGTTTTGTGGGATACGAGTGTGTAGGGTTTTGTGGGGATAACAGTTTGAGGGTTTTGTGGGATAAGAGTTTGTAGGGTTTTGTGGGGATACGATTTTGTAGGGTTTTGTGGGGATAAGACTTTGTGGGTATAAGAGTTTGTGGGGATAAGAGTTTGAGGGTTTTGTGGGGATAAGAGTTTGAGGGTTTTGTGGGATAAGAGTTTGTAGGGTTTTGTGGGGATAAGAGTTTGAGGGTTTTGTGGGGATTAGAGTTTGTAGGGTTTTGTGGGGATAAGAGTTTATAGGGTATAAGAGTTTGTGGGGATAAGAGTTTGAGGGTTTTGTGGGGATAAGAGTTTGAGGGTTTTGTGGGGATTAGATTTTGTAGGGTTTTGTGGGGATAAGACTTTGTGGGTATAAGAGTTTGTGGGGATAAGAGTTTGAGGGTTTTGTGGGGATAAGAGTTTGAGGGTTTTGTGGGATAAGAGTTTGAGTGTTTTGTGGGATAATAGTTTGTAGGGTTTTGTGGGGATAAGAGTTTGATTGTTTTGTGGGATAAGAGTTTGTAGGGTTTTGTGGGGATAAGAGTTTGAGGGTTTTGTGGGATAAGAGTTTGTAAGGTTTTGTGGGGATACGAGTTTGTAGGGTATCATGGGGATAAGAGTTTGTAGGGTTTTGTGGGATAAGAGTTTGAGGTTTTTGTGGGGATAAGAGTTTTAGGGTTTTGTGGGATACGAGTTTGTGGGGTTTTGTGGGTATAAGAGTTTGAGGGTTTTGTGGGATACGAGTGTGTAGGGTTTTGTGGGGATAACAGTTTGAGGGTTTTGTGGGATAAGAGTTTGTAGGGTTTTGTGGGGATACGATTTTGTAGGGTTTTGTGGGGATAAGACTTTGTGGGTATAAGAGTTTGTGGGGATAAGAGTTTGAGGGTTTTGTGGGGATAAGAGTTTAAGGGTTTTGTGGGATAAGAGTTTGAGGGTTTTGTGGGGATAAGAGTTTGATGGTTTTGTGGGATAAGAGTTTGTAGGGTTTTGTGGGGATAAGAGTTTGAGGGTTTTGTGGGATAAGAGTTTGTAAGGTTTTGTGGGGATAAGAGTTTGAGGGTTTTGTGGGATAAGAGTTTGTAGGGTTTTGTGGGGATAAGAGTTTGAGGGTTTTGTGGGGATTAGAGTTTGTAGGGTTTTGTGGTGATAAGAGTTTGTAGGGTATCGTGGGGATAAGAGTTTGTAGGGTATCGTGGGGATAAGAGTTTGTAGGGTTTTGTGAGGATAAGAGTTTGTAAGGTATCATGGGGATAAGAGTTTGTAGGGTTTTGTGGGGATAAGAGTTTGAGGGTTTTGTGGGGATAAGAGTTTGTGAGGATAAGAGTTTGTAGGGTATCGTAGGGATAAGAGTTTGTAGGGTTTTGTGGGGATAAGAGTTTGTAGGGTTTTGTGGGGATAAGAGTTTGTGGGGATAAGAGTTTGTAGGGTTTTGTGGGGATAAGATTGTATATTGTTTTGTTTGGAATAAGAGTGTGTAGAGTTTTGTGAGGATAAAAGTATGTATAGTTTTGTGAGAATAAAAGTGTGTATAGTTCTGTGGGGATAAAAGTGTGTAGTTCTGTGGGGATAACAGCCTTCTCTCTTTTTGTTTCAACTGCCATGGGGTTCTTTATGTGCACACAGGATTTCAAGTTTTTCATCAATCTTAAATATGACTAGACAATGTTCCCACTTCCATTGAGACCAGGAGACATTTGAAACTTACGGAATAACATTTTTGTACTTTCATTCGTTCATTTCTTGAGAGACAAATGGCTTAGCTACCCCCAGCTATCACAACATTAGCACATAAATGATTTGACACAGGCTTTCTGTGAGATCAGCTGCACTGGTGGCCCATGCTCTTAGAGTGAAACAGAGAGTATGATAGTGTTTTTAGTGTGCCATTTTTATGAAATGCTTGAACTATTCGTTCCTGGAAGGGCTAGACATGTTTTCAATCAAAAGGATGGGGCAGAAAATGTAGCAGTAAATGCGTTGAGAATCATAGTTAACCAAGACCCTATTCCACCTTCAAGTGACTGCCCTGGAAACGAGCTTCACCTGTACAGTCTTGATAAGAGAATATAGATCAATGAGGGGAGGCAACTTGTCCCAAAAATGTTGTGCTGAAATCAGATTGTTGGGTCGAAAGGCTAAGATATCACAACTTTGCTGTAAACTATGACACAACGTAACAAAAGGTCCTCTTCAGAATGAATGTAGAAAAAGAAAAATCCAAAAGCCCTGATCTAAATAAAAGGTACTGCCTTGATAGATTTATTCAGTATCAAAATGAGGAGGAAGACTAACGTCTGGGCAGGCACAACATACTGATCAGACATGTTAGTCAGGGCCAGACAAAATATACTGGCCAAGACCCCCATCTCGGCTTCCATGAGTCTACCCTTGAAATGTACTGTTCTTCTTAGTAGTCTTGTTAACAAGGTGGGGGATCAACGTAATCCCATCCCAGTAGTTGTGAGCGACATGCATAAAAAGCCAAGTATAGCACAACCATTTGGAGTACGAAGGAAGAATAAGAAGGGAAAAAAATATCAACAATAACCATATTAATAATATCAATTTATTGTTTATGTATTGAATTTGCATATATACATCCTAATGCATCTGAACACAAGGATTGCAAAAAGTTGCCTATTTTTTATTAATACAATTAATAAACATGCATCATCAGTCAATCAAAACCTTTTCAGCTCCCTCTGAAGCATAGGTCTTCAACAAATATATGCCAAGTCATCAAACATTGATGATCCCATGCCTATTGAAGTTATTGTGGCTTAACCTTTCTACAGGATGGGGTAGCCAGCGAATGTTCAACCCTCCTTAGTCACCTCTTACAACATGCCCAGCAAGTTACAGTGGTATTATTCTTTGCTTCCCTTTCAGGCCCCAGTAGCACTTGGGTGATATATACATTTATAACTGGTGTAAACATTTAAAACTAAAATAAACACTACACTTGAACGCATGCAATTTCATCATGCTCTGAATTTATCTAGAACTTTTCACTTCAGCACAAACTTCTGTTTTTAACCACAAATAACAGTAAAGTGAGGCAGGCCTAACTTTCATATTTTCACAGTGTTCAATACACCATTATCACCAAATTTAATCATTTCATTCTTTACATTTGATATAAGAACCTACAAATTCTCTTTTCACTTTTATCTATCATCATTAAGACATTTTATATTTTAATGACAATAAAGGAAAGAAGATGAAAGTTACAAATATTGTGACTTAAATTCTGAACGTGATTCAAATAGATGCAGTGCATACCCTGTTTCTAAGCAAACTACCGTCTTCTGAACACCGAAGCAGTAGCATCATTTCCTAAAGATGTTGTTTCTATAAATCAGCCATCGCAAAATTTGGGGCAATTACAAACTGTTATGGGAGCAAAAACATAGGAAAAATTAAAGCTATGCACAACCGCTTTGCGGAGTCCAGCCATATGCTCCCCTAGAGGATGTTAACGAATATATCTACCTTGGCCGTCTCCTCAACATGGAAAATAATCTTAAGCCTGAAATTGCCAGGTGCAGATGAGTGGGCTGGACCGTCTTCAACTCGATAAAGACGGCAATAGATGCCACCAAAAACACTAGACAATGAACAGATCTATTTGATTCTGTGGTCTTACCAGCGCTATGCTATGGAAGTGAAACCTGGTCTCTGACAAAAGTCATGTCTCGCTTGAGCGTCATCTTGTGGACCTATCATTTAGGCAACAGGATGGACTTACACTACAGTGACATTTGGGCACTGTCACATGTCAAGGATGACCTGCAGTATATCAACAACTCCAAGCATTTCTGGGCTGGCGATGTAGCCAGAAGAAAAGATGAATGCTGGAGCACAGCAGCCACTGTTGTACCAGTGCGGCAAAATGAGACCTTCTGGTAGACCCCCCCAATAGGTGGCAATATTGGCTTGAGCTGCACAAAAACACTCTCAACCCTGAAATAAATAAGCTAGCCATACACTGGACAATCCGAGACAGAACTAACTGGAAACTGAGCTGGGACCCGCACAAAACCAAAAAAAATTAATGTACTGCTCAAACCCAGCCCGCAAGGGGACGGCGTGGCCTAGTGGTTAAGGGGTACGGCTCACAACCAGAAGGTGCTGGGTTCGTTCCCCATCACAGCACCGGCCGTTACCCCGGAGAAGCAAACTCTTAGAAAATGCAGGAGGAAGCAGACCCTTACATAAAATGCATGCTGAAGTCGGATGCACTGGGCCGATAGGCGCAAAATAAAAACCACAGAACAACGCACACCCGCCTTGGGGAATAGAGAAATAAGGCGAACGCCAAAAAAAAAAACCCAGCCCGCTAAGCAAAGAAATGCACCTACCGACTACCCTCATGCATACAGGCAACCACCCTTGTAGAAGTACAGGTCAACTATGGAAAGAGAGGAATGTCTGTATTGTTAATAATTTGTCATTCCAGAAACTACTTGGTAACCTGGCTGAGCACTGTAGGACCAATGGCAGGACTTCACATATCACCTGAATACATCACATGACAATGTTTTCATATTTCATGTAATCTTAACAGTAGCAGATTATTTAATAACTTATTATCTTTTGTTTAAGCTTTACTGGGATGTTGTTGTTGTTGTTGAATACCCATAATGGGTAGGATTACTCTTTTGTGCACCCTAAAAAGTATGTTACATGGTGGGTTGTCGTAGCTTACCTCACATCCTGAGCATGCTGATGAAGGTGGACCAGGGTCCTGCAGGCGGTTGTGCTATGCTTAGATTCATTTGCGTGTCGCTCACAACTACGGGGAACAAGTCGATCCCTCACCTTGTTAGCTAGTCTACCATGAAAATAGCCTGTTTCCAGGAAGGGCTACGAGGAAGTCAGAGTGAGGATCTTGTTCAGTATATTTTGCCTGACCAGACATTAGTCTTCCTTCCCTTTACTGGGATAGAAAGTTACTAACTTTTTTAGCTTTGTTTCTTGCTTAATGTTATATCTTGTATATCAAGATGGAATATCTTCTTCTTCTTCAGAGTTTGTATCGTAGCTTGCAACGAGGCTGCAATATTTGCACCTTTTGGCCCGACACATCTGATTTCAGCTGACTTTTTTGGATATTGAGTTTGCCTTCACAGTGCGATCCCTATTCTCTTATCCAGACTACACTAGTGCAGCCTGTTTACAGGACAACTGCTTGAATTAGCGTCTTGGTCAGCTCTGATTCACTGACTCTGATGCAAGCAGCCAGCAACGAGTCGCTGGCTGCTGTCAGCTTATTCACTATGCTGCATCTTCGGCCCCAGTTTGAATATAATTTATGTTGTTTCTTTGGTTAGTGTTATATCTTGTATATCAAGATTGAGTACAATTTCTTTAATTTTTTTGCTCTATTTGAAACACGATGCCATCACTGTAGTTGGCATCTAATAGGAAGTGTATTTTATTGCTAATGTTTTGACAGTTTTTATTACACTTTCATTTACAAGATGAAGTCACTGGTCTTGAGTGTTAAGTCGCTTGCGCTAGGGTTTGATGTAATATATTGACCAAACCCCCACATCATGTCCATGCCATTGACCAGCAAAGAGGCTGTGTTACGGCAACCTGGCCAGCGAGGTGAGGATCATCACTATGATAACCATATAGTATTCTGCTGAAAAGCATTCTTCTTCTTCTTTTGCGCTCATCTTGAAAAGAACGTTGAGACGTAGTTCATAGCAAGGCTACGATATCTGCAACTTTCAGTCAGATACATCTGATTTCAACCGGCTTTTTTAGTACTGGGTTTGCCTTGCCTCTACAATCCCTATCCCTGGGCCAGACTACAGTAGTGACAAGTGCAGCCTTTTTCCAGTGTCACCACATGGTTGCGACGTCCTGGTCAGTGTGTTTTGCCTGACTGGACTTGTGTCTCAGTTTCCCTATCACAGATATAAAAGAAATGAAAAAATGAAAGGCGGCTGACCAAGTGGAAGCCATGGGATTTTGTTTCTATCAGAGGTAAAATGAAAACCTAGGCTGTACAGTGTATGATGACTGCAGCAGCAAGCAACTTTGATCCCTCATCCTTATTTTTTTGATTTTCTTTTTTGCGTTCGCCTTATTTCTCAATTCCCCAACACGGTGTGCGTTGCACTGTGGTTTTTATTTTGCGCCTGTCGGCCCAGTGCATCCGACTGCAGCACGCATTTTATGTAAGGGTCTGCTTCCTCCTGCATTTTCTAAGGGTTTGCTTCCCCGGGGTAACGGCCGGTGCTGTGATGGGGATCGAACCCAGCACCTTCGGGTCGTGAGCCGTGCCACTTAACCACTAGGCCACGCCGTCCCCTCCTCATCCTCATAAATCCTCCCAGTGGTCCTTAGCAACAGGAATAAACACAGCAATAATAGATTGTTAATATGGGATCAAGATGCTGATAATGAAACATTGTCTACCACTGTATCTGGTCTCATATAATGGAAACCTGTTTTTTGCACCTTTGCAGACAAAAAAAGGTGACATCAAAATCCAAAACAAATGTAATAAAGCAAGTCAAATCATTGCGCAAATGTCCCCCAAATTACAATGTAAACACATGATAATGGTTACAAAAATAACTCTATACAACACAATATTCCTACCCATATTGTGCTACGAGTGCCAGAATTGGACATTAACAAATAAAGATGACAGAAACATTGTAACAACAGAGATGAAATGCCTTTGACGAATATTTGGAGTAACAAGAATGTATCAAATCAGAAACAAAGATATTAGGAGATAAGTAGGCACAATACCAATGCTACACCTCACCAAGAGACAGCAAACCAAATGGTTCGGCCACATGACACGTCAAACACCAGATAGTATCTCTCAGAAAACAATGCTTTACAGATACAATTGCTACAAAGCTAAGAGCCGCCCATTCAAAAGTTGGGCAGCAGAAATAACAGAAGCAGGCTTCTTCTTCTTCTTCTTCTTCTTCTTCGTTCGTTCTCAATCTCTCGCTACCAAGACCTGAACAGGGCTTTGCAAGTAGCAGGATGTAGTCCGGAGAACTTAATGCGCTGTGTCATAGTTTACAGCTTGACTGCCATATTTGCACCTTTCTTTCCGACACATCTGACTTCAGCAGACATTTTTGCGTGTCGGGTTGCTTTCCCTTTTCAATCCCTTATCATTAGCCAGTTTGCACTGTTGCAGCCTGATATCCGGGATCACCGCATGGAGGTGTAGAAGGGTCTCAGCATCTCTGGTTTGCTGGCCCTGACGCTAGCAGTCAGCTATGAGTCGCTGACTGCTGCAGCTCATGCGCTGCTCAGCATCTTGATCCTACAGAAGCAGTAAAGGTCTCCGTGTATGCAGCACATACTATGACATGGTCAAGAAACCTCTTTATAACTCGACGATGAAAAACACAAGCAGGAAAACAGCAAAATTCGTAAATAAGCAAAATTAGTAAAAAAGCAGTCATTTATTTTTTTGCTCCGGTATAAAGACCTCAACTACAGCTGGTCCTTATACGGAAAGCCTGGATCTGAGCATTTGCAGTGGCTGATTATAATAGCCAAACTTTGGACATGATAAGTTTGCTAGCCGCATACATAACACTTTTTTGTCAACCTTGATGGTAAACTTGGAAGGCTACAGTGGCCCTTTTCTTTATGCCTTGGGTATCACTCAGGTGCCATGCCATATAACAACTAATTTTATTATGACACTTTCCATATATTTTCAGGGACATAAAGGCTATTTTGTTTTGCTAATTATAATTTGAACAGTTTCCAATTCGGTCACTAGCACTTAAGTATGATTTATTTTATAGAAGAACTTTCAAATTGGAATATTTTTATAGGAATACTGTAAATATTATTTACTGTCACTATTATGTTTTTGTCAATGTTAGTCTAATTAAAACTTCCTATTCACACTCCACCGTCTTTACATGTTTCCCGTACCTGTGGTTGCGCTCACCTTGTTTATTTTAAATAAATTTGTTAAATATATAACATGCACTTGTCATCTGTCAGATAACTTAGTTCTATTTCATATTGATCAGTTGGTTTACTAAATCAATTCAGGGCAATTACAGTATTAGTAATAACAGATTATGTGGCAAGAGACCATAAAACAGAAAATCAGTGATCACAAAGAAGAAGAATGCAAAATGCATGATAAATACACACAGCACTGGACGATAAACAAGAAAGTGAGAAAAGAACAACTAATTGTTTAATATGGAACATGCAGATCCAGATTGAATAATTGAGAACCTCCAAACAAACAAAACAAAACTGACTCTATAGAGCAATAAACAACAAGACGGCACTCTACACACGGATCTCAAGAATCAAGTAGAGCAAATAGTGCCAGATTTGATCAGCGAAACCTCATCAATAATAGGACTGAGGATGTAGAAATGGCATAACAAAACTGAGACGTACATGTAATATCACTAGAATTATACAACATGAATAAACAAATAAAAGACAAGGCAGGACAGGCCTTGCCTTCAGAGATGAATAGAAACAACAGCTTATTAAGTTTGATATTCTAGAACTGAAGTTCCAATCTTTCTAACCCTGGGGGGGGGTATCACTCTTGCACTTCTGGCACAACATGAAGAGCAAAGCCAGATGTCTTCATACCATCAGCACTCACCCTGTGTTTCGCCGTAGCTGAGTACGCCATGCCAGTCTGTAAGATCTCAGCACACGTCAAACTTATTGGTACAGCAATGAATGAGATAGTCACTGGGTGCCTAAGACCTACACTAACTGTGAAAATTTACAGACTAGTCCTGAAAAACGTCGCATCGAAAGATGGAATGAGCTGCGCAGGTCTCCTACACCGAGTTACCAGAGAAGCCTGGACATCAACTACCTAGACTTCGAACTGGCGTATCACGAGGAAGGAAAAGTCCTAAAAAGATGGGGAGACAGGGATGATGAAACATGCAAATGTGGAGCAACACAAGACCACCCGATGAAAGGCCCAAACCTCCCAGAGACTTGCAGTATGGACGACCTGCTTACTACCTGCTTACTTACTTTCCGTGTCCTAGGCACACCGTCACATATCATTCTTCCAGTATTCAGCCACGTGGATTGCCCTGGCACTGAGCAGGTCATCCATGCTACAAGCTTCCTGGAGGTTTGGGCAGATGGTCCTAGTCTTGTGTTACTCCACATTTGCACATTCACTCCACATCATCCCTGTATCCTCATCTTTTCAGGGTTTTCCTGCATCGTGATACACAGTTCGAAGTCTATTTAGTGACTTCCATTTTGTGTAGGGCAGGAGATGTCCAGACGCAGGTTCCTCCGGTAACTTGATCAAGAGGAACTGTGTCAGCTGTTTCCAACTTTCGATGCGTCGACTTCCTGGACTAGACTAGTGGCTGGGTTGACTGTAAGAAACTTCGTCTTGACTTTAGTCTTGGGCGCTGCACCTATGTCCGAACATTGAGTGTCTTGGTCATTTATCTGTTTCCCTCTTTCTGTCTCTGACGCAACAGTTCTTCGTATCTCTGGTGGCGTTATGCCGATTATGGGGTATATTTTTTCAGTTGATGTAGTTTGTAGGAATCCAGTAACTATACGGTCTGTCGCATTTATTGCTTTATCTATATGTTTGACATGTGCAGAGTTCTTCCAGACTGGTGCGGCATTCTCAGCTACAGAGAAACACAGAATGAGTGCTGATGTTCCGAGGACATCTGGCTTTGCTCCCCATTTTGTGCCAGTCAGTTTTCGTGTAGTACTATTTCTCGCATGTATTTTCAGTGTTATCCCCCCCCCCCCCTCGTTTCTGTTGCGGACACGTGCCGTCCAGTGGGGTATTAGTATGTCTGTTATTGGGTGGGGGGTCGCGTGTGTTGTGCTTATACAGTAAATCTCGCCAGCAAGTTGACGACCGTCCCCGAGTTCTTTCTTTTTTTTTTTTTGTTGCGCGAGTACCACATAGTGGTTATGGTACTCTATCTTTCGTCTTGTCGTCTAGCTATATGACCTACCCAGCGGAGTTTCGAATGGTTGACATGTTGTAGGACATCCTTGATATATGACATTCTCCATATGTCGCTATTATGTGGTTCACTTTGCCGCTGTTGTGTGAGAGTTGCCTTCGATGCTTTGTTTAGGGTCCTGGTTTCGCTACCATAGCAGAGCGTTAGTAGGACTACTGAGTCGAAGATGTCCGCACGTAGTCTGGTGTCCTTTGTGGCTGTCATGATTGATGGAGTTGAAGGCCGTCCGTCTCCGTCTGGCGATCTCAGGTTTTATGTTGATCTCCATGTTCTCAACATGGAGCAACATTTATTTTCTCATGTAAATGTTTTCTCATATGTTCTTCCAATGTTTCATGTCTAATCAATGAGATATGTTACAACTCCAAATGACTCTATCAACCAAAACCCTGTCACCCGAAAGGAGTATAGGTCTTTGGCTAACACACGCCAAGTCTGTCTTTTGTTCTCATCTCCAACATATGTCTCGTCTCCCTCGGGGTTTTCTCAATTCTCTTCGCCACGTGTGTCTTGGACGATCTCTGTGCTTCCTACCTTTGGTATTCTAGAACAGCGACTGTTTCGCAATGTCATTCTCCATTTTAGCGGCCGGCAGGAACTTCGCGCCAGTTTATGTACTTTGTTCTAGCAGAAGCAGGCCTAGCGAGTTGCACGGAGGAAATCGACTTACACAGTTAATGTATAGACAAACAAATCAAGTCAAACTGGTTCATTCTAACTGCAATTTCACCTCTGCTGTTTTAAAATGGTAAATAAACATACTCCGTCGAACATGACTTTGAGTCGCATATCCGTCATATCTTGCAACCTACAAAGTGGTTTTGGCAGACATGAACAAAACCAATAAATGGTCAGCCTAAACAAAATGTAAAATATGACGTCATCGGAATATCTTAAATCGTTTATTCTCACTCCACTTGGTGCGAAACGGGAGACAAGGTTCACATTGGTGCTGGGGAGGGACAATATCATGTTGGTGGAATGGACTTTATTGTTGACAAACACCACGCAAGATTTGTTCAATCTGTTGAGATTATTGGCTTCAGAATAGCAACACTCAAGCTGAAAGTGCATGACCAGACAACGCCACACCTTGCATTTTCATAATGCCCAATAGACCAAATCCTGCGTTGACGTAGTTTCATTTCAGCGTCCTTGAGTGATGTGACCTCGTCAACTATGCTCGCCTAACCGTCAATATTACTAACAATTGTCTATACACATCCCGTTTTAATGGGGATACCATGCAGAATACCATGTTCTGGATTCCTCATCAGTGCAGTTACCAAAGTGGCATCCAATTTGCAATTACACGGTAAGTGGCAGAGGGATTGGTATAGCAGCCAGACAAAAGTAGTCAAACCAACTACCCTGCCCAAGCCTGGCCCGCTGATCAGGGAAGAGATGGTTTATGCCAATCCTAGAGCCAACAGTCCAGACCCCACAAACGTCTGCATGACCACGTATTTCGACTGGGGTGGGGGCGGGGGCGGCATGAATATTCCAATCGTCCGCTGGTCACTTTGTAACGAAACTACGCGACTGGAATGTGAAACCAGTTGTTCCTAAGACTGAATAGTCTTCCAAACTAGTACAAAAACGTTAAGTTATTGTCCTAGAGTGCTATGCGCCCCACAGTGGATATACAGATGACGAGTATTTCTATGAGCTGCTTGAAGTTCAACTATGCCAACCGGGATCAAGATGCTGAGCAGCGCATGAGCTGCAGCGGTCAGCGACCCATAGCTGCTAGCGTCAGGGCCAGCGAACCAGAGCTGCCAAGACTCTTCTACACCTCCACGGGGTGATCCTGGATAACAGGTTGCAACAGAGCAGACTGGCTAAGGAGATGGGATCGAAGAGAGAATGCTAATCCGGTACTCAAAAAATGATTGCTGAAGTCGGATGTGTTGGACCGAAAGGTGCAAATATCGCAGTCAAGCTGTAAACTACGACACAACACATTCCATTCTCTGGACTACATTCTGCTACTTGCACCCTTTTCAGGGTTTGGTAGTAGGAGATTGAGAACGAACGAAGCTACGAAGCCAAGCCAACTTTGCGAACCAGAGCATACAAAATATTTGTCATTGTGGACTTTAATGCGAGAGTAGGGCGTAGGCAGACTGACATGACACACTACCGCACAAAAGACGTTTCCAGATCCTAACAATGCTGGATGTTGTTAGCCTGTCAGATAAATTGGGATTGGAGGAGGTTCGTGGGATCTCCTACTTGTCACCTGAAACAGCTGACCAAAAAGCAGAAACAATGCACCACTGCAGCTAAAGTATCTAACACAGCAAAAGACAGTCAGATCACCAAGGATACCAGAAAACAACCCAAATACGAGGAGAAGGCTGAAACAAAATGGCCTGCACATCAATCTCGAGTTATGCTAGCTGGACTAGCTGATCAGAAGCAGACTAAAGAGAACTATGAACATCGTAGTTTGAACAAGATAATCAAAGCAGCTGAGACAAGAGCCAGCATAATCAAATGCAAGAAAAGTCTTCTCTAATCAAAGAGTATTATGACTGCCCTAACAAATACAGACAATGTCAGCTTGACGGATAAAGCAGATGAGATATAAAGGCAGAATGTTAGACGTACTACACCTATCTCTTTGCATCAAAGGCGATAGTCACCAAATTGTCACACAACACCGAATCTGTGCGGGTACAAAAGATCGAATCAGATGAGGTGGTACATGCAATCAAAATAATAAATCCAGGTAAAGCCCCGGGACAAGACAGAATTACAAATGAAGTAATCCAGATTGGCGCGACATTTAGCTACTTTGTTAAACATCTGTCAAACCGAATGTCAAATCCCCGACCAATGGAAAACGTCTAAAACCATTCTAATCCATTAAAAAGTGGGACAAGGAAAACCAGGCAAATTACTGTCCAATCTGTTTGCTCTCATTCATTTATAAACTCTTCACCAGAGTGATCGCCAACCGCATATAGTAGCCACTATATGAGAACCAACAGCGAGAGCAGGCAGGTTTCAGGAAAGGATTCTCAACTAGTGAACACCTCTGCATAATCAACCAATTAATGGAGAGGACGCATGAAGTACAGATGCATTGTGTTCGTGGATTATGATAAGGCTTTCGATAGCATCGAAATAACTGCGGTGCTGAATGCCTTGAGAAATCAGGGAATTGCATAAAAATACGCTCAGCTGATATAGGAGATAAACAGCGGATGCACAACGAATATTATCTTCTCGTAGAGACCGATCACCATACCAACACAACGTGGCATCCAACATGGTGATACAATCTCACTAAAGCTTCTTACAGCTGCCCATGCAGAGGTCTTTAAAAACCTGGACTGGGATGATAGGGGCATAAACATAGACGGGGAAATTTTTACTCATCTGAGGTTCGCTTGATTACATAGTCATCCTCAGCCTCGACATCAAAGAAGTGGAGAAAATCCTGAATGAACTCAGCAGAGCAAGTGTTGCAGTTGACCTACAAATCAATAGAAAGAAAACCCAGTTCATGCTCATCACCTTCTGCCCAAAAGTAAATTAGTATATCTACCTGGGCCAAGATATCACGAACTGCCATTTAATAAATCGGGAGATTTAACGAAGGACAGCAGCAGACTGGCTCAGTTTCAACTGTATGGTAATATCAATACTACAACAGATGTGAAATGTCAATGCTAGGGCTCACACCTTCAACAGTGTGGTTATCCCAGTCATGGTATAGGCTTATGTTTAAGAGGTGTGGAATCTATGGAAAGCTGATGTAGGTGGACTCCGCAATGGTGTGAAGAACATTGAAGATTTCCATTCAAGACCAAACCCACAACTAGACAATGAATGTGGACATTATGGTACTGTAAGGTTGAAACTCCTGGACCAGACAGTGAATGTGGACATTATGGTACTGTAAGGTTGAAACTCCTGGACCAGACAGTGAATGTGAACATTATGGTACTGTAAGGTTGAAACTCCTGGGTCAGACAGTGAATGTGGACATTATGGTACTGTAAGGTTGAAACTCCTGGAACAGACAGTGAATGTGAACATTATGGTACCGTAAGGTTGAAACTCTTGGACCAGACAGTGAATGTGGACATTATGGTACTGTAAGGTTGAAACTCCTGGACCAGACAGTGAATGTGGACATTATGGTACTGTAAGGTTGAAACTCCTGGGTCAGACAATGAATGTGGACTTTATGGTACCGTAAGGTTGAAACTCCTGGACCAGACAGTGAATGTGGACATTATGGTACTGTAAGGTTGAAACTCCTGGTCCAAACAATGAATGTAGACATTATTGTAAGGTTCTATAGTTCTATAGTAAAGACAAACATTCAGAAGGTAGGATTCAGTACAATAGAACAGAAATAAAGCCACACACATTCTGTCACTCATGTACTCAGTCATTGTATTTTGGCAAGCTTTAAAAATTGTACAACTGTTCTGAAGGGTTACATCAGTGTCAGGTCAAACAAACTGATCAAGGCACCATCTCACATCCGTGCAGTGCATCTAGAAACAGGCTGTATTACAGCAAGCCTGGTCAATGCAGTGACGATTAACAAAAATTTGTGCGTGCGTTCGCCTTATTTATCTAATCCCCAAGGCGGTGTGCGTTGCACTGTGGTTTTTATTTTGCGCCTGTTGGCCCAGTGCATCCGACTTCAGCTTGCATTTTATTTTAGGGCCTGCTTCCTCCTGTATTTTCTAAGCGTTTGCTTCCCCGGGGTAATGGCCGGAGCTGTGATGGGGATCGAACCCAGCACCTTCTGGTTGTGAGCAGTGTCACGTAACCACTAGCTCATGCAGTCCCCACTACGGTGGAGATCAACACTGTGATCTCCTTAGAGTTGGCCTACCGAAAAGCCTTGCATTACACTACAGCCAGGAGGAGCAAGGCTACCTTCTTCATTATATAACAAGAGCTACTATATCCTGCTAGCTGATAATAAGTAGCTTCAGACAACAATTTACAGCATATAGAGGGGAACTGAGATGCTAGTGCGGTCAGCATACTGAACAGGACATCGCGTCAGGGTCAGGCACAACATACTGACCAGTATGTCACGTCAGGGGCAGTATACTGGCCAGGAAGTCGCATCAGGGCCAGGCACAATATACTGATCAAGACCATACTCTCTCTTCCATGAAGCGCTCCCTGAAAACAGGCTATTTTCAATGTAGTCACTGACAATATGTGGATTGATGTGATCCCAATGGCAGTGAGAGTCCTGCAGATGAAGTCAAGCACAGCACAACAGCCTGGATGACCCAGGTCCACCTTCATCAGTACACTTGGGATGTGAGGGAAGCTACTACAACCCGCCACTTAACGCCATTTTCAGACACACAAAAGATTATTCCACAACAACAAAGGCAGCAACAACATCACATAGCAGAAACACTTAGAAACTCATTTTAAAAACTGAATTCTTAAATGTGATCCATTTATTAGTAAGATCGAATTATACTTACAGAAATGCATTGTGATAAAATGATTGATATGATCAGAATTGTGCAACTTGGCTTAACATCTAAACACCTACAATATCTAACGTGCAAACTGGTATCCCTAAACAGGATGTCATACTCTTCTCTTCCCTATCTTTGTTTCCTATGAAGAATAGACAACACAGTGTGTGGCCTCATTGTAGCCCGAGAGCTACTCGGATGTCACGTCCATTGAGAGACAGATAATAATGATCCTTCAACAGGTCCACTCCCAGAAACCTTGTTACAACATGTACGTTCTCCAAGAGATCAAATTCGAGCTTCTTCTCACCCAACAGTGCAGGCACTTGTGTACCAGGACAACATCAATCGATAGTAGTAACGGGTGGTGTGTACAAAATGCTGAGACATAATCAATCATCAATGTGAGTTTTGACTTACTGAGAATTCCTTGCTGCTGGCTTCATGCTCATCTTCATTTATACATCGGGTTCTCCTTGGAACATAAGCCAGCAATGGATGCTCTCCTTGTGTTCCTATTCTGTGCCATTTTTCTTGAGTACCACCCACAAGACTGTCTGAACTGACTTTCTCCTAAACCATTCGACGTGACGTGTTTCTTGGCTTTTCCACTAGTCTTTCTCCCTGTGGATCCCAGCGCATGTCTGTGATTATACTGTTCCTTTCTGAAAGTGTCCCCCATCGATCCCAACTTTCTCTCTCCAATCTCCTGCTCTATTGGTTGCTGCAATGTTCTTTCCCACAGATCTTTGTTTACCATTTCCTCTAACAATCTAACACAAAGTATGAGCCAGAAGATACTTGTTGATAAAAATCTGTACTCTGGATGAGATGCTCTTAGTCACATACCATATCTTCAAGCCAATTTACCCATTGGAGTGAGAATTGACAGTTGATTGATTGAAAGAGATCGTGGGTGGAGGGCATTACCGAAACCTGAAAAACTCAAAATGACAGCACTCCGAGTTACAATGTTGTTATTTTCCAAGCTATTCGCACTGTGTTCCTCATTAATTACTCATTTTCTCTGGTAGTTAGCAGTGACTATTCTTACATCCTGAAGAAGCTGTACATGGGTCCTCATTGCTGTAGTGTAAGGATTCTCAGTAGGCTCAATGCATTGATCCTGACCTCATTGGCCAGGCTGCTGTAACACAGTCTGTTTCCAAGCACACAGCATGGGTGGGAGTCTTGGGTGTATCTGACCTTGATGTTAGCCTTTGCACACCAAATTGCAATACATGGAATGCTTCAGTTAAAAAAGTGGATAAAAGGTCAAAGGAAGAATGATCATCAAATACCTACAAGATTAAAAGGCAGTTTTACATGAGAACAGTAATGGACATTTTGACCTAAATAAGTCCTCTGGACAAATAAGAAGAAGACAGTCATCTGTGTTAATATTTGTTCAGTCAATGATAAAAATCTATTCAGGTCAAAATGTCAGGGGGTCGTTGTAGCTAAGAGGTAAGATGCTTGCATCTCACAAAACGAATGAACGAAAGCACACAAAAGTGAGTTGTTCAAATCCAATGTTTCAAGTGCCTGGTCTAAAGAGATGTGAGATTGACGCCTAGTCCTATTGGAGATGTGTGAAAAACTTGGGTCCTGTGTACATGCTGTATACGTAAAAGAACCTTTGATCGTTTAAAATTGTTTTAAAAAAACAGGCTGTTAGCGCACTGTTCAGGAAAACAAGATAAAAGTAACAAAATTTATAGCCAATAGTGATCGTGATGAAGGCCAAAAGGAGACAGCCCTCCATCGTGCAAAGACACAAAAAGCCAATCACCTGTCTGTCTGCACACTCGGCCATAAGTATTTAAAAAACTTTGACACCTCCATGTGGGTAGAAGAGTAGTGACCAAGTGAAGTAGATTTAAACATCAGTCAGTGCTCCTTACTGTTTTCACATATTAAACCTTTCAGGACCTGACTTTTTTTAGATTTGGACCAAATTAATTTTAAGTTGTAAGCCTAAGCCAGACCATCTTGGTTTCTTTCTACTGGGCTTTCCATTACAATAGTTACAATCACTATCTGAATCTTTTATTTCTGACTCATTCAGCAAGAAGTTCTCAAAAACAACACTAGCTTGTTCTTTTTGGTCAAGTGCTCAAAGCAGAAGCAGTGGTCGTGGCCATTATTTGGGAGAAATAAACATAGCTTTGAGTGAAAAATCTCGTCTGAAGCAGCAAAACATGCTATTTTAGTGAAATTCAGAACTGAGACATATTCTAGATTTAGCAGTAAAATATTGGTTAACATAAAAACCCAAGTCACTGAACCACAAAGGAAAAATTAAACAGCACACAATGGAACCAATCTGTCGGTTAATGATCTAGTAGGGTTTTACTTGCACGCCGACATATCGGTTAATGGTCCGGAAAGTGTTAAACTGCTTTTTAACCGTGTTCGTATTTCAACCTTTACTAGCATTGAGCTTTACTCTCTTATATATGTTCAATCCATCATTTGGATGGATGAAGATCATGTACATGTTTAATGCATATTAATTTTAAACATAACTTTCTACATATAAAACATCAAACTACAATCACAGTGTTTGCAATCATTTTCAATTAATAATACCAAAAAACATGGCAAACATGGTCAGTGTGGTAGGAAAGCAAATGTAGTTAAGAACATTAGATGTTCTATGTGATATTCAAGCTTTACTTAAAATGACGAGTGGAATGTATTCATTTTCAATCAGATGAGGTTGTATGTCACAATGAGCAAGATAATCATGTATCGCACATAGCAGCATTTTAAAAATCAATTCTTTTTACATCAATCTGTTTTTTTTAGCATGACACTGTTATTACTGTTTCACAGTAATCCTAGATGCCTGTTTATGCCCCTCTGCTTCTATTTACCTGTAATATTTCCTCTCTGCACATCAACCTGTCTATCTTTTAAGCCATCCTAGATATCTGTATATGTCTCTGTGCTTACCTTTACTTCTAATGTTTCCTCATACAATTTCTTAGCTGTCAATACTTTAATATTGCAACTTGATTTTACATTTAATCAGTATCATTATTTTTAATTACCTGTTTCTGCATTATAAATATTTAGACTTAGTCCTTATTCTCCACTTGCTGTGTTTATAATACCTAAATGCTCCTGCAGATCAAATGAACAAGATAATTTAATTATTTGTGACATGGAAAACCAATGACCAGAATCTCTTATTTTTCTTTTAATCTAAAAGCATATCTCTTCCAAAGAAAGCACTTGCTGTGTCAAAGAATGCATGCCAATCCGACTCTCAAACAATATGATGGTATCACATACATAAGTGGTAAAAGTAGGCAGATGAATATGGAAAACAAACATACACGCATGACAGCAAGTGAGAATATCTAATACAAACATGACAGCAAGTGAGAGTATGTAATAACACAAACATACACACATGACAGCAAGTGAGAGAGACTAGTATAAAAAACATGCATGTGTCATGTCTACAACACATTCAGAAATGTGATAACAAGAATGTCATGAAACAAAGTAATTCAATTCCGGGAATAAAAACAACATTAGACTAGTCTTCTTCTCCATGTCATCTCTCAACTGACATAAGCAATCAAACATCTTTACAACTTCCTGTTTTCCCATTCTGTACATCAATTTTGTTGTTGATTCTCTCCCATGCCATGTGAGCCTGTCCAACATTTTCTGCCCATTTCCCAGTAATTCTGCATGTTGCCACAGTGTACACTAACCTTTCTATTCTTATGTCACACCAAAATAAAAAAGAATTACTTTTTTCTGATGTGTGTAATACACTACCCTAGACTCCCATTTAACAACACCAACACACACATGCTATATGAGGCCTTCCATAAAACAAGACAAGCTTAAAATAAAAGACAAAGCTGCATTTAAATCAAAGAAAACCCATCCAAGTATTTTGAGCCTATCATCAGCTGCAAGATCAAGTTACTTTTTTCAGGTTATGCACAGAGCAAAACAGATTGAGATCTATCTTTATAGAATATTTGTGATTGTCACAACAGATCTGTGCACTTGTAGCACTGGTCCTATGACAGCTGAATACTTTTTATGGACCTGCCCAATATTCACTGTTGAAAGAAGAGGCCCATGGCAGCAATATGTTTCCCTGCATGAGAAGTTATACAGCAGTATCAGGAGCATTGAGGTGACTGCTGCCTTTGTTAGAGGTGCTAGTGTAGATATCTGAAGGTGATCAAGAAAGAAGAAGAAATAAATAAAACATTTAATTTGACCAGTGCTAGACCACCATGAAAATTCAAACAATAAAGATAAGCCAGTCTCAAGCTATAAGCTTCTACAGTGCTTTCCAAACCTGGATAATTTACACAAAAATTGGTTTTTTTGGGGGAACATATTACAATTTGCAACTAGGGGACAGTGTGGGCTAGTGGTTAAGTGACACAGGTCACAACCAAAGGTGCTGGGTTCACTCCCCATCACAGCACCGGCCGTTACCCCGGGGACGCAAACCCTTAGAAAGTGCAGGAGAAAGCAGACCCTTACATAAAATGCATGCCGAAGTCGGTTGCACTAGGTCGAGAGGCGCAAAATAAGAACATAGCGCAACGCACAGTCTTTGGGGAATAGAGAAATAAGACAAACACAACAACAACAAACAAAAAAATGAACAATAAAAGTGTAGAACAAGAAGTACTCATAATTAAACATAAGTAAACATAATTATGCCTACCATTACTTGATACAAGCTAACTTGATACAAGCTAAATTACATAGTACAGCTTCTCAAAACCATCAGTTGGATGAACTAAAACATACATACTAGGGTTGCACCGATAAGCAAATTAGTTGAATACCGATTAATTGGATTTGTCTTATCAGCCAATGCTCATTAATTGACCATGATTATTTATAATGCAATTATGTATTGTGATAGGAAATGGGTCTTACTCGACCTGTACTTCTACAGAAAAGGATGCCTCTGTGCAGGTCCCAGCTCTGGCGTGAGCTGGATGTAGCTAAGAGGAAGATTTTCTGCTTAGCTGGCTAGGCTCAAGCAGCTTATTACTCCGCTGCGTTGGTACAAGTGCCGCAGAGGGTAGTTAACCGATGTGCGAGTCCATCTTAATGGACTCAAAACACTTGCGCAAATTAGACCCGCAGCCTGTTAGACGCTATCTATGTTGCTCTTAACAAACCACCTAACCATGGTTGGTGTTATGCCATGTCACACAGTCGCAATTTATTATAATATTTCATAATTAATAACAATTATGGAGCTACCATTGATAATAAGTAAAAAGTGGTACAAATTGTGCAACATTAAATGGCATTCTCTTGATTACACTTGCCTTAATTACTTAGTTTTTTTACTTAGCTAATTGTCTTGTAATTGTACAACCACTGCTTAATTGAATAATGAAAACAAAAATTTTCCTATATTGTGTAACAGGCGAGTAAAGAAATATGAATATTTTCCGAGCCTATGTGAGGGTGTTGGGTGGCAGAGAGTGAAACAGCACACCCACCTAACTTTAAAAAAAAAAAAAAGTAACAGCCAATCAACAGCATCCCTCGTAATCACAGCACTCTATATGCAATAAATAGTACTACTTAACCATGGAATAGGTTTGTGGTTGACTGGTATCACCCATCAGTTTTAGATTATGTTTACTTTCCGTTAGTTTTTCCATCTGAAACCTTCTCATGCTCAGTGTCTTCCAAATGGCATCAGTTGTGAGAGGTTTGTATTTGTTGAACATCCATGGTTTTCTTGCTACAGTAATATGTGTCTAGCAACAATAATAAAAAACAAGAATGATCGATTATCAAAACCGATTAATTGACCAAAAAGCTGATAACTATTAAGCTGCAAAATGGTCGATATGACTGATTACCTACAGATTAATCGGTGCAACCCTAACACATACACATGCTGAACTAGTCTCCAGGAGGTGTCAGGCAGAGTGATCACATCGGCCATCTGGATGGTAGATGTGCAGGAGCATTTGTCTTTCACTGCGAAATGGACTGGTCTCCACTCTTCTTATTTCTATCTGCATCTACATGGAGCATAAGACCACTACTGCAGCTGATTCCCTTATTGGAAGTCTCTATTAAAGCACTTACAAGTGCTCTTGCAATTATAGCTATGTTTAGCAATTCCTTTAATATGATGAGGTTGCACAACCATCTTTAGTGACTGTGTATGACATACATAGGTTACAGCTGTAACTGGGTACATGGCTCTGTTGGAGTTAAGAGAGGCAAGCAAGGGATCCAGTTGTAACTGGGTACCCGACTTGAAAAGCAAGGAAGGGGTACAACTGTAACTGGATTCCTGGCTCTGTTAAAATGAAGAGACAAGCAAAGGATCCAGATGTAGCAGGATACCTGACTTTGTTAGAGTTAGAAGTAAGGAAGGGATCAAGTTATAACTGGGTACCTAACTCTGTTACGGAGAGGCAAGGAAAGTATCCAACCGTAACTGGGTACATGGCTTTGGTAAGAGAAGCAGGAAAAGGATTCACATACGCCACCTAATAAGGCTGGGGACCTAGTGTCTAACTTTTCATTCTCTACAGCAGTAGTTGCTATGAGATTTCATTTACCTTACTTATATTACAGAAGCTGGTATGTTTAATGAAATGTGAACTTGTAATGGAATAAGAAACGAAACACGCATGCCAATGAAAGTGGTTATTACATACATGTTTTATGTATAAACGACAAAATGTGGTAAAAATAAAGCTGGATGTTGAAAATGTTTTTAAAAATTAAACAGAACTAGCAGTTTTATCTAAAAAAGGGATGCAGCAAAATTGTGAAATGCAGAAAAGGAAACATATCTGATACATGCATAGAAAAAATAAATTAAGAATAATGAAATGAGTAAACAGCTAAGTACTACTGTATTTCACATAAACAAAGCCTTAAAGGCAGAATTGCGCAACAAAAAATTGGAAACAAAATCAAAATAATATAAAGGAAATATAATGAAAGTAAAATTCACAAGCTTTGTATTAAAAAGTATGAAATAAAATGGCACTTTTGATTTTCAACTTTTTAATACTAACATATGTTCACACATAACATGCACATGTGTAAACTTGCAGCTTCAACAGCCAGGTTTTCTAATCAGCAATAAGGGAAAACCTTTAATGTTCTGTCTTGTATTTTTGAAGTTGCAAATGGTCAAGTGAGATCAGTTTTAAAAAAAACCCACAAAAAATCCATTGTGACATTTTACCCTGGTATTTGCCGGAAGTGGTGCAGGGTGAGATATATAAGGTTGAGCAATAAAAGCCGCTAGTCCTCACTGCCTAGATTTTTATTCCCCCCACTCCGTTTGAAAATTCTAGGTAATGTTGAAGCTTGAGCACATGTCTCCGACCTACAGACCAATTTCCTACTGCGCAACAATTGTCTGCAATTTGTTGTGATTAAAACAATGGAGGGGATAATGACATTAAAACTATAGTCACAGTCATCAAATAAAGTAACAAATTTTAAGCTATTTTATAAAGTAACAAATTTTAAGCTATTTTATAAAGTAACAAATTTTAAGCTATTTTATAAAGTAACAAATGCACAACTCCTTTCAGCCATACAGGCTTTGAGTGCATTATAAAGCAAGGCACACACAAAAGTTTAATACATCTAAAACAGCACAGCCTGAAGAAGTTGAGATGATAAAAAGAAATAAAACCAATAAAAATATAACATTTCACAGTTGCATAGCACCACACATGTAGAATCTTCTAGACCGTATGAAAACAAAGTCTCATTAGCCTGTCAGTGGCAGACAGAACAATGCTAATGTTTATTTTACTGAAGGGAGAGAAGATAGATCTGGACCAGAGCCATGCGTTTATTAATTACGCCAGATTAGAGATGAAATCTTGTTTTATATACACATTAAAAACAAATTTATGCTATAAATTGAACAGAAGATTTGTAGCTATGAATTATTGAATAAAATATGAATTTTTTGTTATCTCTTTGCAGACCATTCAAATTTAGGAGATGGTGGCCGTCAGTTCAAAACACATTCTGCAACTCCATGTCAAATATTTTTTCAAAAGAAAATTAATTAATATTAAACAAAAAGAGCTAAAAGTATTATCAAACACATAAATTATATTATCTATGACATGAAGTATTAACAAAAATATATATTTAGTATGAAGCATTAAATATCATTAATATGGAGAGGGAAATGCCACTGAAGTAAAACAAAAATGTGGTTACTTACCACTTTCCATCTCACGAAAAACACAATGCTAACACATGTAAATATTAATCGATTGTTGGAAACTCTATGCTAAATTAAATCTGTGCATCTGCCAGAAGTTCCACTATACTTAAGTTTTATTTCAAAACCAGAAACATCGTAGCTATGCGATATGTGAGACACAAGTGTTCGATATCGGTTTAGGTCAAATCAGACTTTAACTGATATTTTGCGTGTCATCGTTCTTTGTAAAAAGTTAAGCTTAGTTAACAAAAGTGAACTTCAGAAATGGCCGGGTTCTACAGATATTAAAAGTATATAGGAAAACAATTTAAAATATGTATTCGTGTTACATTTCATACTTGAATGAGAAAGCAAAAGATATTCACTGAGATTATTTTAATGTTGCACCTAGTCCTGAACAAACTCCACCAATTTTTGTCCCCAAATCCGGATGAGAAACTTCAACCAAAACATCTAACGAGCCAATATTTAAGGAGAAAGGCCCTTAAATATGGTCTATTATGTGGATGTCGACAAGGAATACCTCCAGACTCAACACCTAGAATGTGAGAGCCATGTGGGAAATAACTCAAATTGCAACAGAGAGGGGAACATATAACCACCGTCCTTGGGCTCAGCAAAATAAGATGGACACAAGCATTTAAAGTACAGCTAACATCAGGTGAGACAATTATATTTTCAGGTGACAAAAAAGAGAATGCACCACACATTGAAGAAGTAGCACTTATGTTAACATCAGACTATGGGTAAGAATGGTCTTGGAGTAATGAATGAAAATAGTGAAATAGTTGGAGACTTTTGCACAGAAAACCAACTGGTCATTGGAGGAAGCATGTTTCCACACAAGAAGATTTATAAGGCAACATGGATATCCCAGATCATGTAATGCAAAATCAAATTGACCACACTTGCATAAATAAGAAATTTAGATGATCTTAGCAGGATATCAGGGTCTACAGAAGAGCAGATGTGGCTTCAGACAACAATCTAGTGATGGCCAAAGTTAAACTTAAACTATGAAAGAATAGAGCAGACCTCACTATAATGTTGAATATCTCAAAGGAGATGAGAAGATGAGTAAAAAAGTGAGTTCAGCATTACTCTCGGCAACGCATAATAATACATTTCAAGCACTGGAACAACTAGACATAGTGATTGGGATTAACGAAAAATGGAAACAGCTATAAAAGGTCTGAAAAACAACTTGTGAGGAAGTTTCGGGTAAAAAGGAATGACAGCACAAGGAATAGGTAATGGTGAAAATGCTCACAAAGATTAAAGAGAGACGAACAAAATAAGTGGCATTACTCAACATGAAAAACTAGAGCCAACAAAGCTAAAGCACAGAAAGATTACACAAAAGTAAACAAAGAAGTCAAAATGAGCATTAATGTAGGCAATAGAAGCTACTTGGATAGAATGACTACAGAAGCCGAAGAGGCTGCAGCTAGAGGAAACTTGCAAACCATGTATGATACTACTAGGAAAATGTACAAACAGAGCAGACTAACAAAAGACAAAATGGGCAGAAGAATAACAAATCTTGAAGAACAGAAGAAAGGACGGATGAAATACATTGAAGAGTTTCCTAAATAGACTACCACCAGTCAACTCATCTGATATTCTACCTGCCGAAGAAGACCTCAAAATTAACTCTGATAGGCAAGTAAAGAAGAGATTGAAAACCATAAGGATCTATAAAATGATCAAAATGTGTGCGAAGCTAAGGATCTTCAATTCTAATGTGCAGTCAGTCCTTTTATATAGAGCAAAAACATGGTGGATCACAAAACTCATTATTAAGAGATTGCACAATTTGATAAATAAATCTCTGAGAAAGATTCTGGGCCTGCAGTGGTTCAACAGGGTTGCAAATAAAACCTCATGGGGGAAAAACAGGACAATGACAGGTGGAACAGGACATCTTGGGAAGAAGATAGCACTGGATAGGCTCCACACTGCGAAAGCCCCAAGCCTGTATCACCAGGAAATCTCTGTTATGGAACCCACAGGGGAAAAAGAGACAAATAAAGATCAGAGAAATAATGCAGAAGACCTAGAGGCTGATGTAAGGAGGACAGGGAGAAGCTGGAAAGAACAGGAGCAAATAGCACAGAGCAGGTCTGCTTGAAAGTTGGTCGATGGCATATGCACTCCAAAGTGATATGGGTGAAGAAAAATAATCCTTAACACATAATGTTCTATTTATAATCTAATTTTAATGCAAAGTACTCTATTTAACATGCTGTTGATTAATACATGCACAATGAGAAGAGGTATAATTAATATCATAGATGATATTTTAAAATACGATTGTTGAGATTTACTCTAGATTAGCTCATACTGAACTCAGTCACACACTATCTTTATAACACATTAAATTTGTTCATCTACAACTGGAGAAATTTGTTACAAATTAGCCTCTGCTATAAATGTTGACCGTGAACAGCTGTTCATAATCCCTGAAATTTCATTTTTCAACCTTTCTGTTGAATGCAAATTTTTATCTTATTCTTTATGCATGTCCAATCAAAATCGATACATTCTAATGTTGTTGCGTTCTTCTCAAACTCCCACTACCAAGCCCTGAACAGGGCTTTGTAAGTAGCAGGATGTAGTCCGGAGAACAGAATGCGCCATGTCGCTAGTTTACAGCTTGACTGCAATATTTGCACCTTTTTGGTTCGGCACATCAATCTTCGGGGGGATTCTAACGTATTCTGTCTAGCGTGTCTTTAATATGTACTGTTACTGAATTGTTTGGCACAGAAGAGTTTAATAAACAAAGTCACATTTGGCTGATTGTGATAAAAATGTCAAAGATTTGACTGTCAGAAGATATATTAGTGATGACTGTAACATAGGCTTCTATCCTCTCTCTTCTACTTCTTCTTCGACGTTTGCCCTGAAAAGGACATTGTGACGTAGTTTACTGTGCCTTTCAACCCAACACATCCGGTTTCAGCTGGCTTTTTGTGTATCAGGTTTGCTTTCCAAATGTGATCTCTATTCCCTTCACTATTGCATCCTGTTTCCATGACCATTGCTTGGAGGCAGAATAAGGTCAGCTCAGGTTTCTAACCCTGATGCGATCATCCAGCTATGAGTCGCTGGCTGCTGTCTGCTCATTCACTGTTCTGCATCTTCATGCCCCATCTTATCATATTCTATTTTACTTCTTATCTTTTACTTTCTGTGAGTTTCCAGTTCTGATTCTATTCACTGCCACCTTTTTCACATGTGAGTTTCTAACTCAAATTCTATACTCTCTTCTCCCACTTGCAGAGTTTTAAATTCTAGCATCTCTTTCCTCCCCTTCTCATATTTCACTTAAAGAGTTTCTGATTTAATTCTCTCATTTGAGTTTCTTATTCTGTTCTCGCTCTCATCCTCTGATACTTTCCTCTCTCTTCTCTCATACTTGTGAGTTTCTACCTTTAATTTCATTCTCTAGATCAGCAATAGATCATCATCAAAACAAAGACAATTCTCTGACTTCAGTCTTTGCTGTGTCTATTTCTCATTCAATAATAAAGAATCTTTTGCCACAGACTGTACTATGTATTTTGATTCATGAACATGCAAGGTTATACCCTAATGAGATATGAACATGTTCAAAAATTGGTGCTTAAATCAGACGCACTGGGCCGTAAAGCGTATAAAAACAGTACAACACACTCGGGTCTTTGGAAATTGTGTGTGTGTGTGCATATATATATATATATATATATATATATATATATATATATATATATATATAAAATCGCATCTAGATACCCAATATTCGCAGTGTTACATAATGTTATTAGATTTATTAATAAATTAAGCAATATATAATTTCCATTGGTACTCTAATCTTTACAGGTCTCCGGTCTATGTGCAGGGGACAAACTACGACAATCATGAAGTTGTACTTAATGACAGCACAAGCCTCCCACCAGGCGATAACAAGAAATATACGCATCCCACCTCTATGCGACGCCTCATAGCAAGCACAGTAGAACAAAAGAAGAAGACTCATTACAATCAAATAAATAAATTGAAACTGTGATGGTACTGAAAACCAAAAGTTGATCAAAACATAAACAAGTATGGCTCAGTTACTGCATCAGAACAAAAACAAAACAAAACATGCGTTACAGCCACAAGGCCTTCATCAGAAACAAAGAACGATTTTTTAAAACTAATGAATAACAAATACAATGGTCATGACAACGGATACAATATAACTTGAAACAGTAGCCATTACCAAATGAGTGGCCAGGAATGTGTGAATCACGTTATGCCAGTTATAAAAGTGTAGGCGAAACAAGCAATGGTCAATTTGATTAATAAACTAAAACAAAAATATATTTACAAAATGTGTACAAATGAATAAGTACATAAGTTAATACTTATGCACAAATACATATAATACATGGAACAATGAGTATATACACTAACACATACAAATCGAACGTACATATATATGGAGACACACACACACACATATATATATATATATATATATATATATATAATTTTTTTTAAAACTTACTTGAATATATATAGAAGGAAAATTCTGATTACAAACTTTCTGCTGCCTTGCATATGAGATACTGGCTTGTCCAAATTACCATAGCAAACTGAAGACAAACCAGGTAGATGAGACTTGCTAGAGCAGTAAAGCTGCTTACTTAGGAGGTGGAATAGGAGGATTAAAACTCTGTCCTCAAACCACCAGTTGCCTTGCAGGTAGGCTTGGGACAGTTAAATGTTGGAGGAAGTTAACCCAAATAACAAGATTTATAAAAAGCAAAGTGCTGGGCAAAAAAGCCACAGATTTCATAGCCTAGCTGTAAAATATAGCACAGCATACATTACAGAGAAAACAGTAGAAAAGAATCTCTAACAGCATGCAATGAAAAAAACCTTTCTCAACAGGGTCGTACTAACACCAACAAGCAGACAATTTTTGTCAACCGTTCATTGGTAGCTCATACTCACACATAATTTTTTGCCTCCAGTTTAGTTATTACAGAAAAAAATTAATGAAATAACTTCTCAATGTCCTTAGTGTACAGACCGATGCAACTGATATGTACCAATCAAGGATCTCTAAGGTAATAAATACTATGTCACAACACATATTTTAAATGAGAAAAATTCTTTTGTTTTTGTTGTTATGTGGGTTGTTGTATTACAGATTGATGATAGTATAAGGTGTTTAAGAATTGGTCCAATGTCCCATTTCAACTACATTTATTTTGTTTAGCAAAGATTTGCTTCTTGTAGCATTTGTTACTAATATATAGGTAATTAGGCAGTTTATTCTCTACATTGTTTCATTCTCCCTCATTAAATAAATTACTTTTAAAATATTAGACTGTTTGCATTTGCACAACCTGAGACAAATTCAAACAAAATGTATTGTTATGACAGTGTAGCAAATTAAAGAGCTAAAGCTACACGCAAAGTGGGTGAAAATTCTAGTGACAGATTTATGGAATGTATTCTAAAAAGGTGAGTTTATCCAGTGACTTTACTCACAAACCAACTATGAGTAGTAGTATATTGTGATTAACCAATGAAGCATTTGCATGGGTCATCTATAGAAAAATCTTCCAATCAGAAGTTGACTATAAGTAGATTGCACATTAAATAGGATAATAAGTAAACATTTAAAATGAAATTAGAACAAATAACAAGTCAAGATGGCTGTGAAACAACAAAATAGGGATTGTCTTGTTTCAGCCAGTTAAGTTTTCTGTAACATTTTCTAGCAACTATATTTCAGTTTCAAGGGGAAAAAACAAGTGTAATAAGGCATGCTTTGGTATAATTTAGAACAGTTTCATCTACAGTAAAAAACATGGTGTGTTCTGTCAACTGACTCATTCCATAGAGCAGATAAACTGGCTCTCAATCTTTCTTACAACACCGTAGATCTGAAATATTGCCTTGAACAGTTGTTACACTTGTACATAAAAGTCTCTCCATACTAAATATTCTTAAATTTATAAATATACCTTGACTTATTCTGGCATTGCAAGAATAAATGTGTTCAGATGTGAAAGATATTCTGGAGTGAATGAGTTATGTTAATAACAAGCTATTCAAGAGTACAGTAAACTCTGGCTACTTCAGCACTCTAATTAATGCCATTCTCTACTTCACCCGATTTTTCCCAGGGCCTGAAAGGGGGGTAATGAAGAGTGACAGAGTACCCTGCATAGATATGTTGTAAGAGTCGGCTAAGGAGGCCTTGGTGTAAGGTGAGCTACCCCATCTTCTTGGAAGTATAGCCACTAAAAAGTGAAAAAGAAGACATTCACACTTCATGTAGAAGGAGTGACCAAGTCAAACCAGTCTGTTGTAATGATACTCTCTAATATCCTAGTGTCTGTAATAATGATACTATCTATGATCCTAATTTCTGTCATAATGATACTCTATATGATTCTAGTGTCTGTTGTAATGACACTCTCTATGATCCTAGTCATCCAGTTAATAGTCCAAGAAATCAAAGTACAGATGTTCCTGGATGTAGAACTTATGGTTTCACGATCTTTCTCATATCAATTAACAGTATTGTTTGCTCAAAAAATCAAAAGACAAAAACAGGAAGAGCAACAAAATATCCTCTTCAGCTGCAGAACAAAGCATGAAAACTTGACTACTTTTTAGAAGATATCAGCTTAACCTTGTGCTTATGCTGACCCAAATTATTGGATTTTATTTCAGTTTTTCATAATCTTCAATAAATAAGTGGAAGCTGTGACACTCCTGAAAGTCAAAGGTCAATAACACATTAATATAGGTAACTGCGCAGTGATCTTACCAGGACAAAAATGAAACTTTCTTCATATTGTATCATTGTCACATATCATGTCTAAGTTTTTGTAGTGATTTGTTAGCTGTGTTTGTTTTTTTGTCCCTGATGAAGGTCTTGTGGCATCCATGTGGATTTTATTTTGTTTTTGTCGTCGTGTGTTCACTGAGCTATTACCTATAAATGTTTTTATCATCTTCAATACTGATATTTATTGCTAACTTATAAGTTGCTCATTGTTTTTAGTATGTGCTGTCTTCATTTGTCTAGTTCATGATAAAGACCTATTTGTGTCTGTTACTGTTCTCATATAAACCTGCTTAATTAACATTTTTATGTATTTTGGCGATTATTACTATTTTTTATAACAAAAAGAACACTCCACTGCCCAAGATGCTATTTGTTTTCTTGCTTTACATAACAACATTACAATGTTCAGACATATTACATTTGGACGAGAAAGTCTTCCCTGAGAACAGGAATTACATGTCTGACGCTCTATTTGAAATAACGGTAATCACAATTCCCTAATGGGATGGGTTGTTATATCCAGAGTTTACTGTATCAACACAGACCTATATCTAGTTAATAAAGTCTATCTAGACAGTGTTAACACACATGGACATACTTTAACACAAAGTTTGTAATTATTTTTGGCAAAACTAAAAGTAACAATTTGATACAATCGCAAAAAGTAAAATAAAAAGCATCATATTATCACAAATTAAAAAAATTGTAGTCACTCTAAGTGGTTTTGTATTTGACTGATTATAATTACAATTATTGTCAGTCAAGAAATAATCACAGTACATTGATGGTCTACTATCTATAGACAATGATACATGCTTGTCTCAGTATAGTAAAACACTTGGAATATGTTGCATGTGGTATCATTCAGTGGTGCTAATTCTTCAGTTAGGTTGAATTGTTATTAAATAAGAACATAAATTAAAAACATTCAACGTGTCAATGTTCAACAATACTCTCTTGTGCTAGTTTCTTAAGCCACATGTATTGTCCCTAAATTCATCACACGAGTGCAAGGTCCTCTGTGACTGAAATTTTCAACCTACATATATTGTTCAGAACTACCAGCCTATAATGACCTTAATAGTAGTCCTGGCCAGTGGTGTATGACAGGCAGAAGCTTAGCACTGCTGTCACAACTTGGAAAAGACTGCATTTTATTAGTGCTCAGAAAGTTCCATTTCTCTATTTATTACCATCACATACCTAGGGGGCATCATGACAGGTGGTGTGCAGATGATGATGATTAAAAAAAAAAGGAAGCCTTTGTCATGCTGAAAACCATATGGAACTCTAAAATGATCAAAACATATACCAAGTTAAGGATCTTTCAACTCCAATGTGAAGTTAAGTCTTTCTATATGGACTAAACACAATATTAAGAGATTACAGGGCTGTATCAACAAATCCCTGAGAAAGATTCTGTGCCCGAAATTGTTTGACAGGGTTACAAAAACTTATGGGAGAGAACAGGTGGAACAGGAAAGGAAGAAGTTTATGCTGGATAGCCACACACTGTGAAAGCTCAAGCCCATATTACCAGGCAATCTATTGCATGGAACACCAGGAAAAATGAGGAAAAGGAAGATCAAAGAACATGCAGAGAAAAGATCCAAAGGCCAGTACAGGATAAACAGACATAAGCTGGAAAGAACTGGAGAAATGGGCACAAGATAGGTTCGCTTGAAGAGGGTTGGTTGATGATCTATGCACCCAAATGTGATAAGGGTGGAGAAGAAGAACATGTCAGACATATCATAAGAGGCAACTAAAGAGAGTTTAGCATGGGGCCAACAGACTTCATTCTGTAGAAACTATAAGCTACAAGAAAAAGACAAGACTAATCAAACAATGGTGGAAGATAGACTAAGTCAAGTCATACTTTGTGTCCACAGAAAATTGACCCGCCCTTTTTTCTGACATATTTTTCGCACTAAAATCCTGATCAATGTATTCTTTCAAGGCCAAATATGCTGACAGCAGCCAGTTACTCATTGTTGACTGCTTGCATCAGGTTCAGCAAACCAGAACTGACCAAGACCCTAAATTGTCTCCAAGCAGTGGTCCTGGAAACAGGACTGCACTAGTCTAGCTTGGCTAAAAGAACAGGGATACAAGTGGGAAGGCAAACCCGATACCTAAAAAAAACCCAGCTGAAACCAGATTTATTGAGCCAAAAGGATCAGATATCACAGCCTTCCTATAAACTATAACATATGTTCCTTTCAGGGCGAACGCCAAAGAATAATTTTTCCATTCCTTTTGCTTGTACTAGGGTCCTTTCTGGCAATCATAAAATAGCTTCTTGTTGCCTTTGCAGGCACAGTGTATAAGGCAACTAAGGAATGTTAAGCAACCAGCAACCTCAACAATTAGAATAAAATGTTACACAATCTACAACTACATGAGCCAACCAGCGTTTTGGTTTAAACTTCTTGCCATGAACCAGTTGCATTGGTGGCTGCATGCTTATCAAAGAGCAAAAAGATGGAGGCAACACAGGCTTTCACAAGGCTTCTGACCTGGTCCTTTCATGAATGACAGCCAAAAATGCAGGGTGTTCATTAGGTGCACAAATTAATATTTTAAAATGTGCTAGTAAAATACTGCAGCATAATGCAAAATCCACCAACCAATACTGAATATTGCCATATAAAGGGTTCATCATCAAGTGTATCAAAAATGACCATCTTGAGTCATTCTTGAATCTTGAAGACAATTAAACACAGCAACACTAGAGCAAGTATATAGTTTACTGATTAAATATGAAAGATAAATTGTGGAATGAGAAACATATTCATTGCTTACATAAATTGCTGTCATAAAGTAGAACCAACTATAACTAGACCTGCTTCCTCACAGGTTGTTCGCATGAATGTGCAAGTAGACTTCAATAGAGGCACACAGATAAATAACTGAACATATTAACCGAAAATGGCAAACAACATATGTTACAGAACTACATTTGATTGTGATACTTGTCCTGAGTGGTCCGCCGGGGTTCTTTGTGTATCTTCTTCTTTTTCTTCTGCATTCGTTCTAAATCTCCTGCTAGCAAGCTCTGAACAGGGCTTTGCAAGTAGCAGGATGTAGTCCGGAGAACAGAATGCCTTGTGTCGCGCTAGTTTACAGCTAGACTGCGATATTTTCACCTTTGAGTCCGAAACATCTGTCTTCTGCAGGGTTTTTGTGGATGACAAGGACAAGAATAGCCCCACTGCCCCACAGAGAGCATGTCATAAGAGGCAACGTAAGAGGGAACCAACTGTGTGACATGGCATAGCACCGGCCATGGTTAAGTGGTTTGTTTAGAGCAGCATAGATGGCGCCTAACAGGATGTGGGTCTACTTTGTTCTAGTGTTTGAGTCTATTAAGATGGACTCGCACATTGGTTAACCACCCTCCGCAACACTTGTCCCAACGTAGCGGAGTAATAAGATGCTCTAGCCTAGCCCGCTAATCAGGAAATCCTCCTCCCGGCTACATCCAGCTCATACCTGCACAGGGGCATCTGCCACTGTAGAAGTACAGGTCAACTAAGAACTTTTCACTATTTCTCTATAAATTTGGTCTTAGAACCTTCCTCCACAAATTAGGTCCTAGAACATTCCTAATTTGGTTCAACATTTTTCCTGCACCAATTTGGTCCTAGGATCTTTCTCCCCAAATTTGGTCCTCGAATCTTCCTCCACTAATTTGGTTCTAGATTATTCCTTTCCAAATTTGGCCCTAGAAATGTTTCTCTACCAATTTACTCCTTGATCCTCCTCCAATTTGGTTCCATAATATTTCTCCATCAATTCTTCTTCTTCTGCGTACGCAGTCAGACAGTAACCATTATTTTTTCGAAAAAAGCGGCGGTCATCCTGAGGCTGTCGCCACTGGCATAGAGCTTGTCTTGCAGTTCCACTGGTGATGGCCACATCTGCTCTCTCTGATCCTCGTATGTCGGGCAGTTCTGCAGCAGATGTTCAGCGGTCATTTTACCAGTACCGCACGGGCATTCGTCGGTACACCCTATCTTCAATTTGTTGAATAGGTGGTACCTCAGTCTATTGTGGCCAGTGCGAAGTCTGAAGACAACGACCTGCTCTCTTCGGTTCAACTGGTAATAGGCATCGTTTTTGGTGTAACCAATATGTTCGGTTTCCCATTTGGTCATGTATCTGGCTTTGATAAGCCGTTTTGACTCTTCGTACGTCATACTGGTATCTGTTTGTGGTAGTCTTGCACCTTCTTTTGCCAGTCTGTCTGCCTCCTTGTTGCCTTGGATGTTGGAGTGTGATGGGACCCACTGTACCACTACCCTTTTTGGTGCGGACTGCTGGCACAGTTTGCAGAGTGCTGCTCTTAAGTCATTAAGCTCAGTGTTTTTCTGGCTTTTTAGCGCTGTGACTACGGCGAGAGCATCTGTAAGCAGGACTATATGGCTTTCATTTTCACTGTGTGTCACCATTTCTTCCACTGCCGCCCTCAGTGCCTCTGCCTCCGCTCTGAAATTGCTTGTGTACTTACCAGTAGCGAATGACAGTGTTATTTTTCTGCCATTTGGTAGGTTCAGGAATGCTCCTGCCCCACCGTTCTGTGTTGTGTTTGTTACAGAACCGTTGGTGTATGCATGGGTCCAGTCCATGCTTGGGTAGCTTTTCGTTATGAAGCTTAGGGTAGTATCTCTCCTTTCTTTTTCAGTCTGGCAGTTTTTGTTTGCAATACCTGGTATATTTTCTACCACCTCTAGAAATATATCCTGCCTCCAGGTAGGTTTTCGTACAGTAGTGATGGGTTTTGGTGTTGTTAGTGCGTTTATGGGATCTTCGTGCATCTTTGCTTTGGCTATTTCTGCAAAGTTTCTCCGCTTTAGTTTCCCATTTCCCAAATTGTTTAGTCTCTGGTGCATTGGATGGTCGGTCAGTCTTCGGAGCTTCTCTGACTGCAGCTGGGCTCTGCAGTCTCTTCTATCGGTCATGGATTGCAGTTTTGTAATCTTTTCAAGTTCTACAATTGGCGTTGACTTCATGCCACCTGTTATAATTCTCATGGCTTGGTTTTGAAGTTTGCTAACTTTATCGAAGTTCGCCTTCGCTGCTGTTGTCCATGCCGCAATGCCATACTCGAGAACTGGTCTCACTCTTCCAGTGTACAGTTTCTTTAGTATGCCTTCGTCTGCTCCCCAGCTTGTGCCAGCAAGTTTCCTCATGATTGCCATTCTTTCTCTGGCTTTCATTCGGTTTCTCTCAATCTGACTTTTCCATGTCATGCGCCGATCAAATGTGACTCCCAGATAGGTTGGGTTGTCGTTTGGCTGCAGGAATTTGCCATTTAGACTTAATTTGGTACTTTGGGGTTTTAATGAAAGCGAGAATATTGTGCATGTGGTTTTCTCCTCGTTTATTTTGACCAGCCATGAGTTCGCCCACTCTTCCAGCGATGTTAGGGCCGTCTGCATCCGATTTCTTGCTATGGTGAGATTCTTTTCAGAGGTCCACATAGCCAGATCGTCTGCAAACATTGAGCTATGGACTCTTCTTGGTATATTCTCTGTAATATCGTTTATATATACCAGGAAGAGTGTGGGTGACAGTACTCCCCCTTGGGGTACTCCCTGCTCGAGTGTCACCTTTTTGCTCATCTGCCCTTGTACTTGGACTCTGGCCGTTCTTTGTTTGAGGTAGTGGTTGATCCACTTGTACATTTTCCCACAAACATCACTTCTTCTTAGCTTGACTCTAAGTCCATCTTTCCAGACTTTGTCAAATGCCTTTTCCAGATCCACCCAAACAGCTACTGTGTGTTTCTGTGCCTGGTAGGCATCTTCTATCTCCTGGGCTATGAGGATGACCTGGTCCTCAGTGGATCTGTGCTGTCTAAAGCCGGCTTGCTGTGGAATTAGTATTCGTTTTTCTTCCAGATGCCACATCAGTCTGGTGTTTATCATCCGTTCCATCAACTTGCCGACACAGCTCAGTAGGCTTATGGGCCTGTATCCATTTGGATCTGTTTTGTCCTTTCCTGTTTTTGGTACTGGTACCAGTACTGCGTCTTTCCATGCCTGTGGTACAATTCCCCTTTTCCAGCTTTGGTTCAGGACCGATAGCAGTTTCCTCTTCGCTGTTTGGCCCAGCCCCATCAGCATTTCGTTTGTTCTCCATCAATTAATTCACATAATTTTCCTTCACAATTTGGTCATATAATATTCATCCATGAACTTGGCTCTAGAATATTCCTCCACAATTTGGTCATATAATATTCCTCAGCCAATTTGGTTGTAAAATATTTCTCCAATAATTTGGTCCTACAATCATCCTCCGCCAATCCTTCTAACAATTGGTCAATAGGTAATATGAATGGAATGCAACAGAACCACGGCATATTATCAAATAAAAAATGAAAATCAATTTGATTTTTGTCAGAAAAATTCAGATTACTCTGAGATATTGAGCAATTATGTCCAACATTAGAAATTACACAATAGTTCTATATAAGCATGCACAGTTCACTGATATCACAAAAATGGCTGCAAGAATCTAATTAATGATACAGCCTGCCTTAAATGGAAGTCCCAGGACTCTTTTATTGCATACCCTAAGTAGAACCAATCGTCCGTTGAATGCGTTGTGTATGTCTGTATTTCAACACGTGGCTGGAATGGAAAGCTGGGCTGGAACATAATATATATCACTTGCTGGTCTGTGCTCATCATATTTTCTGTCAAAAGCTTCTCCACCACTCGCATGTAGTCCTGAGTGTACACATACATGACCTCTGGTCGACCTAAAAACATTGCCCCACCAACCCAAGACCTGTCTTCCACAATGATCTGATATGGAGATAGCGTGGTATCAAATTTTTGTTGTCCGCTGTATGCAATTTTATTTTCATCAAAATCAAGGGGGGCTCTGATAGGAAAAATATGAGTCTCATCAACCACAGCTCTGTACAGGCCTATATCTAGCCAACTGATGTACTTTGTCTTATACATTTCTTCTCTGATCACTTTATTCACTAACTCAAACTTAGCATGCATCACACACGAATAGTTTTCATTCATTGTGTTGGGATCAAATGTTGGGTAACCTGGCTGTGAAAAGACTTCTTTAATTCGGGGAGCCAGTGAGAATGCCCATAAATTAGTTCTATTTAGAAGAATTATATTAGTGCGACTTGGTCCAAAATGAGCACGCATTTCGGTGAAAAGATCAACTACTTCAGAAGAATCTGTGAAAACAATGAGTGGGTTGTCGATCCTGCCAAAAACGGACATCCACTTCTTGTATCGTTCTGGGGTGTATCCACCAAGCCCAAATTGCTTGCCTTTGTTAAGGTTGCCCAAATTGAAGTATGCAGTCACAACCGTTACCTCTGAAGATAGAGCATCAGAGCCTGATGTTATCCTGCCATGAATTTTCTTCAGCTCTGGGTCACTTTCATAAAGATGATCAATTTTCTGGTGGAGAAAATTTACAAAATATCACATTAATAATCATCATCTTATGTCCTTTTTTCTATTTTACTCCAGTAGGAGAAACCATTAACAACTACAGTTAGCCTCCTTGCAGGAAGCCTGTGTCAAAGCATTTATGTGCTTTTGTAGTGATAACTTCTTTGGGGCTTTGTTTCTATCATCGTGTAGCATGTTCTTTGTAGAACGTCGCTCCCATCACAGTCTGTCTGAAAGAAACTCGTTCTCTTGCCAAAACTCCAGCCTCTGCCACAGTCATTCCTGGATATCTTGGTGCCATCGTCTTCTTGGTCTACCCCTTCCTCTTTTGCCTGGCACCATACCTTCCATCACCGTTCTCTCAAGACTGTTGTGTCTCTTGATGTGACCAAAGTATTTGCATTTTCTAGCCAAAATGGAATTGATAAACCAGTTCTCCTCTATGCTCAACTCTTGTCGAATGTCTACATTTGTTTTTTTTCTCTGTCCAGGGTATTTTGAGGATCTTTCTGTAATATTTTGACTCGAAGGATTCGATTCTTTGTCTAGAAGTTTTGGTAATCGTCCATGATTCACAGCCATAATCTGCCACAGGAAAAACACAGGCTCTCAAGACTTTTACCTTTATCATTTTGTTGGTGTTCTGCCATAATTTCTTCAGGCTGTTCAGTCTCTGCATTGCCATAGCTAGTCTTCTTCTGATTTCTTTCGAGCAATTGCCATTTTTGTCAATTCTGGAGCCCAGATATTCAAAATGTGTGACCTGATCTATTTCCTCACCCCCCTACTGTAAATTTATGCTGACATTGTGTTTTGTCGGTGGTCATTATCTTTGTTTTGTTTATGAACAGGTTTTGATCTTTACTATGTCCATTAACGGCTGAAAGTAGCTGCTCTAGCCCTTCTGCACTTCTTGATAGTATCACTGTGTCATCTGCGTATTGTAACTCTGGAATCTCATACCCCCCAATCGTAAATAGGTCGAAACTTTCAATGTTCTCGTCTCTCTAACATTTCTCATTATACATTCCGCATATATGTTGTACAGAGAAGGTGAGAGGATACATCCCTGTCGAACTCCCTTTTGTACTGCAAACCAATCTGATGTTTTTATATGATTTTAAATTTCTTTTCTGCTTGGTCATAATTGATAACGTACTGTGAGACATATGTATCATGTACAGTGGGATATGTGTGTGCGCGTGTTTGCATGTAGTTATCCTATTTTTCCTCCATAGTATTGGTTTTAGTTTCTGCTCAAGGAAAAAAGCAGCATGCAGGAAAGAATTAAAGGAGAGGGAGTAAGCATGTCTGTGAGTATTAAAGGAGGGGGTACATATAAGGAAGCATTAAAGGGGGGAAGAACATGCAGGAAAGAATTAAAGGAAAGATGGGAAGCATGCATGTGAGCATTAAAGGAGGTGGATCATGTAGGAAAGTATTGAAGGAGGGAAGGAGGATTAAGAAAAGCATTAAAGGAGGAGGATCATGTAGGAAAGCATTAAAGGGAGGGTTATCATGCAGGAAAGTCTTAACAGCTAAAATAAATCACTTTTAAAAAACATATATGGAGACATTGGAAATCTTCAACTACAATGCAATGTTTGTGCTACTGTGTGGCTCTGAAATATGGAGAAGAACAAATATAACAACAAAAATGTACAGACTTTCATAAACTGGTGCCTGCGTAGAATACAGGAATTAAAATGGTAGAAGAAGTTGCTGGCATTAGATAAAAAATGATACACATTAATTAAACCAGCCGACCCACAACAGACTGAGGTACCACCTATTCAACAAATTGAAGATAGGGTGTACCGACGAATGCCCGTGCGGTACTGGTAAAATGACCGCTGAACATCTGCTGCAGAACTGCCCGACATACGAGGATCAGAGAGAGCAGATGTGGCCATTACCAGTGGAACTGCAAGACAAGCTCTATGGCAGTGGCGAGAGCCTCAGGATGACCGCCGCTTTTTTCGAAAAAATAATGGTTACTGTCTGTCTGCGTACGCAGAAGAAGAAGAAACCAGCCGACAACAATACAATACAGTCTCTGTCCTGGAATCCCCAGGACAAGAGTGGTGGAGGCAGACCAAAACACACAAGGAGAAGAGAGCTTGAGACAAACATGTGAAGGAAGCAGTGAAGAATTGAATAGAGCTGAAACTGATGGCACAGAACAGGCTGACTTGGTGTACATTTGCTGAAAGATTGTGAATTGATGGTGACATTTAAAATCTGAATTTTAAAATTAGTTTTTGTGTTCGCTGTCTCCCCCTGGTAAGACTGGTAACCGTATCATGTTAATTAAAGTGCTACAGAAACCCAAAATGCAATAGCATATAAATTATTTGGTAACAGCTTCTTGCAAACTGTAGCATTGGCCAAATGATCTTACTATTAGCGTAAAAGGAAGATGATGATTTATGAATGTCCTTACTTGACTACTTCATTTACATCAACAATTTAACATCTTGGAAACAAACACTGAGGTCACTATAACTGAGAGATAAGGCACTTGTCTCATAAGACACGAACGAACTAACAGCGCACAATGATGGGTGTTCAAGTCTCACAAGTTTCTAGCTTCCACTGGTGGATGGAGGTGAGATCGGGTGCCTAGTCCTATTGAAGATGGACAATACAAATTCTGTATACCGTGCATGTAAAAGAACCCCTGACAGTTGAAAATCGCAAAGAGCAGGCTATTAGTCGCTGTCCATAAAATAAAATTCGCTAAATTCCTACCCAAAAGTGACCTGCATGAATGTCAAAAGAAGGCAAAGACACAACATGCCAATCAGCTGTTTGTCGGCACACTTGATTGCAAAAAAATTCAAAAAGGACCACTTCACCCCAGGGGTAGAAAAGGAACAACTAAGAAGAAGGAAATAAATACCACTCCAATGTAAAGTATAAGTCACCACTGTAGCTGTTCCCTTTAAAAGGAAGCCTGTTTTCAAGCATTTGCAATCATTCTTCTTCTACGTTCGTTCTCAATCTCCCGCCACCAAACCCTGAAAGAGCAGCAGAATGTAGTCCAGAGAACGGAATGCGTTGTGTCGTAGTTTACAGCTTGGCTGCGATATTTGCACCTTTCGGTCCAACACATCCGGCTTCAGCACGCATTTTTTGAGTACCTGGTTAGCATTCCCTCTTCGATACCTTCTCCTTAGCCAGTCTGCCATGCTGCAGCCTGTTATCCAGGATCACCACGTGGAGGTGTAGAAGGGTCTTGGCAGTTATGGTTCGCTGGCCCTGACGCTAGCAGTCAGCTATGGGTCGCTGACCACTGCAGCATCTTGATCCCATTTGCAATAATTCAACCTCTTTGCTCCAATGTCAAGCATAAAAGCTTGTATCTTTGTTTCTGCAGTGGCTGTTTATAATGGTAATGTTTAATACACGATGAAAGGGATCAAGATACTGAGCAGTGCATGAGCTGTAATGACCAATAACTGGTTGTTTGCGTCATGGTCAGCAAACCAGAGCTGCCAAGGCTCCATGCGGTGATCCTGGATTTAAGGCTGGCTAAAGAGAAGGGATTGAAAAGGAAAGCCTAACCTGGTATTCAAAAATGCCTGCTGAAGTCGGATTTGTAGGACAGAAAGGTGCGAATTTTGCAGTCAAGCTGTAAATTACGACACAGCACATTCTGTTCTTCGGACAACATCCTACTACTTGCAAAAGCCCTTTTCAGGGCTTTGTAGCAGGAGTTTGAGAATGAACAAAGAAGAAGACACAATGAGGTTGCCAGCCCTAAGCACAACCCTCTTTAGTCATCTTTTATGATATGCTTGAAGTGTGACAGTGGTCCTATTATTTTCATCCCTGGTATCAATTTTCATAGAGAAATGTAAAACAAATTGTACAAACTATGCTGAATGTTCTTATTACAGACCATATGACTACAATACTGAATCTGCAGACAACACTACCTTTGCTGGCCGAGAATTCCAACTATTCTCTTCAAGCTGTAACCTTGCATCTTCGTGAGAGAAAATAACACAGAATTATTCATGAGTCATTGACTATTTTAAAATATTTTTAAAAAATGTTTGTCTGTGAAGCTGAAAGAAAAACATAATAATGTTAATAATGTATTAATTTTGAGAGCCGCCTGTTTCACATGGGAACCAGGTATTTCGATATTGACTCATTCATCAGCGAAGCTGCGGGTCCGAACTTCGTCTCCAGTAGATCCTGTCTTCCGCCACGGAAGTACAGTGAATGGTAAGGTAAGTTCTCCTTCAGATGCGTCTCGTCGAATGTTGTTGTGTACAGCAAAGGAGTCTAACCAACACATTGGAGGTCTTCCCCGAGGTAACTTTTTACCTCGGAGATACCAGATTGATGTCACCGTACTTCATTGACCATCGTTTTGTCACAACATGTGACCCGCCTATCTATGTTTTGCCTTGTCTGCATCATAGATTACCGCATCATCCACCAAAGACAATCGTTGTATGTCAGAATTGTGGAGATTTTGCATATGTTGGTTCCTCAGAGTGATTCCGACCAAGCGCCTCTCAAGAGAAACCTTCATCACTCTCAATTTATCCTCCAATGATTTTGTTAGTGTCCATCTCAGCACCATAGCATATCACAGGGACCACAGTGGAATTGAAGAGAAAGGCTTGTTAAATACCAGGCATGCAAAATAATGTTAATAAAGTATTAATTTTGATAAGCAACTGTTCTACTTGGAAATCAAACATGCAAAATAATGTTAATAATGTTTTAAGTTTTAGAGGTTCAATTTTCATATCTAAATACAAGTTATTATTTGTAAGTCATGGGAAAATATCAGAGTACAAGAGGTTAAAAAAAAAACAAGTAACAAAACAAATCCTAAAAATACGGACCTTTCCCTTAAAATCCAGGGGAAAAGAAATTAAAGAGCAACCCAAAAAAATGTACAGAAGAGAAATACAAAATATGTTTAATGATACAGAAGACAAAGATAGGGCTGAACCCTAAGGATAAGTAATCTTGATGACATAAAAGGTAGAGAAACACAAAAACAATTGAAACTTTATAAAGTACTAGTTATTTATATTTTCTTTCTACTTCATCTTCTGCATTCGTCCTGAAAAAGACATTGTGGTGTAGTTTACAGCAAGGCTGCGATAGCTGTGCATTTCAGCAAGACACATCCAATTTCAGCTGGCTTTTTTTGGGTACTGGGTTTGTCTTCCCACTGCAATCTCTATTCTCTCAGCCAGACTACACTAGTACATAATTTTTTTAATTCGTATATATATATATTAATTTTTTTAAATGTTTATGATACTTTTTTTTATTTACTATTTTTAGAAAAGCATAATTTATACATTTAATTCAAAGGTCATAAATAGGAGTTCAGTTTACTATCTAGTATAGGCAACCTTCTTCTGAGGTTGACATAGACCTACGAAAATGTAACCTTCAGTCTCCAAGACTAAAGAAGTAAACAAAAACACGCAAACATACGACTACTCTAAGGCAGATGTTAAGAGGATGAAACAGGCAGCAAACCACATAATCTGGAAAGATATTGTTGTAGGAACAGATGTTGAACAGGAGTGGGAAAGTTTTAAAACAGTTCTAGAAACGCTAAAAGAGGAATGTGTTCCATGTAGGGAGGTAAACCCCAAGCGTAAAAAGTGGATAACTAGATTTGTAGTGAAATGTAGAAGAGCAAAAAATAAAGCATGGAAAAAGTATATAGAGGCAGGTAAATCAAAAGAAACATATTTAAAATATTTGGACAAGCAGAACATATCTCAGAAAGCGAATAAAACAGCAAAAATAGACTTTGAAAAAAAACTTGCTCAGAGGATCAAGACTGACAGTAAAAGCTTCTTCTCTTATGTTAGAAATAAACAAAGAACGAAAGACAAAGTAGGCCCTCTCATAGACAGTACAGAGAAAATAATAAGTGAGAATAGGGAGGCAGCTAATCTGCTCAATCAGTACTTTGGCACAGTCTTCACAAAGGAGGACTGCTCCGAGATCCCAGAGCCTATAGATATTTTTCAAAGAGACATGGATACAGCGGGATTAAGATCAATTTGTATTACAGAGGAAATGGTTTTTAAAAAATTGGAGGGGTTGACAGTGAATAAATGTCCAGGTCAAGATGGTATTCATTCAAAATTGCTGTATGAAATTAGAGACCAACTAGCAAAACCATTGGCTATATTTTGTTCTCAATCACTTACAAAAGGGATTGTTCCACGGGATTGGAAAGATGCAGGAGCGATCCCCTTATTCAAAAAAGGCAAAAAATCAGATCCAGCAAATTATAGACTGGTGAGTTTAACGAGCATAGTCTGTAAATTGTTAGAGTCAATAATCAAAGAAAACATTGTAATGCATTTAGACAAATTTAATCTAATTAGAAATAGTCAGCATGGGTTTACTAGAGGGAGATCATGCTTAACAAATCTATTAGAATTCATGGAGGAGGTTACTAAAATCATAGATAAAGGGGAGCCAGTGGACGTTATTTATCTAGACTTTGCAAAGGCCTTTGATAGAGTACCTCATCAAAGATTATTTCGAAAGTTAAAATCACATGGAATAGGTGGGGAAGTTGCCAAATGGATTGAAAATTGGTTAACGGGAAGAAGGCAGAGGGTGGGCATAAATAAGGAGTACTCTGAGTGGTATGAAGTGAAAAGTGGTGTGCCACAGGGCTCGGTTTTGGGACCAATTTTGTTCTTGATATATATTAATAATTTGGACATTGATATGAGATCCATGATTGCAAAATTTGCTGATGACACAAAACTATGCAGTAGTGTCTCATCTAAAGCAGAAGTGGATATATTGATGTCGGATTTAGATAAAATTTGAGAATGGTCTATAAGCTGGCAAATGGAGTTTAATGTAGATAAATGTACAGTCATCCACATGGGTAGATCCAATATGGAACATAATTACAGAATGGAAGAAAACAATTTTAGAAAGATACAAAAGGAAAGGGACCTAGGGGTTATAATAGATCATTCAGGAAAGGTGAGTGAGCAAGTTAAGGTAGCAGTGAAAAAGGCAAATGCAATGTTAGGTATGATAAAAAGAAATATTAAACATAGGAGCAAGGAAGTGATCGTCAAACTGTATAAAGCTTTAGTTAGACCTAGATTGGAGTACTGTGTACAGGTGTGGAGTCCTTATCATAGAGGAGACATAAACATGCTAGAAAGAATACAAAAAAGAGCGACAAAGATGATAGTGGGATTCCAGAATTACAGTTATGAGGAACGACTCAGAAAAACCGGCCTACAGTGTCTCAAAGAGAGAAGAATTTGTGGTGACTTAATACAGGTTTATAAGATGATCAGAGAAATCGATAAATTAGACTATAACAAGTATTTTAAAATACAGTCACCTACAATAACACGAGGGCATAGCTACAAGCTGACTAAAGAGAGGTCCAGGTTAGATATTAAGAAATATTTTTTTAGTCAGAGAGTGGTGTCTGCTTGGAATGCATTGCCAGGGAAGGTAGTGGAGGCAGGGACAGTTAATGCATTTAAGAATAAACTGGATGCGCATAGCTTTTAGAGCAAGGTGATGTAAATGTAACTAGTTGTATACAGACTCTGCAGGGTCTTCTAAACCAGTATAAAGACATTAAGTTAAATTAAGACGCACAATTAATTTTCAAGACATTTCACTCACAAAAATTGCATCCTCAACACTGAAAAATATGGTATTTTATTTTTATTCAGGATATACTTAAACCTAATTTTAGTGTCCATTTAACTGTGTTTGCTGTTTCCATTTCCATTGTTGTTCTTTGTTCAATTCTTTTATTTCGACCTATTTAGGTCAAAATTGTCGTTATACATCTGTTACTGTTATCATGTAAAACTGTTCTTTATCCTTGATGGTATCGCAGCCAATATTACTGGTATTGAGTTTAACAGCTGCTGAAGATGGATGTATCGGACCGAAAGTTGTAAATATCACAGTCAAACTGTAAACTAGCACACAACGCATTCTGTTCTCCGGACAACAATCCTACTACTTGTAAAGCCCTGTTCAGGATTCAGGACTTGGTAGCGGGAGATTTAGAACGAACACAGAAGAAGAAGAGTTTAACTGTAGTTCCACATATATATTTAACTATATTTAAAAACTTTAATTAAATATATAACAAATATTATTTGACAACACTGATACAACTTACAATATAAACAGTAACAATAGTACAAAGCTCCAAGCATGACCAAAAATATTATAAGGCGATGGATTGCCCGTTCTGAGTCCATTATACATATGCTCCTGTCAAGTAAAAAAAGGACAGTGGTTGAAAGATAAACTGCCATCAAAGCATAATCTAATAGAAATTATAAAGTGCTCAACTAAAAACAGAACTAATGAAATTCTTTTATCAATTTTTTTTTTTTATACGCAGCATGAGTGACAATCAACTGGAAAAAAAAACAGAATTTCGTCACAAAATTCAATATTTGTCAGTTCTGTTTTAAAGTTCAATTGTAAAATGAGAACATAAACATGTCTATACTCTATTACCATCATCTCATTTCATCTGTTTATCTGTCGTGCGAAGGTGAAATCTTTTGTGTGCCATCTGTCTGGCTGTCATTATTTTCAATCCACACCTCTGACATATTTTGAAATACTCTTAAAAATATTTTCTTATTTGTTCTTCCTAATTTCCCCCAAAACATGCTGTGTTTGGTGTTATAGGCTTGTGGTGCTAGTTGATTTAGAGGAATTCCTCTTATATCTCCAAACCATTTAATTCCCCATCTGTCAACTGCCCGACATACGAGGATCAGAGAGAGCAGATGTGGCCATCACCAGTGGAACTGCAAGACAAGCTCTATGGCAGTGGTGACAGCCTCAGGATGACCGCCGCTTTTTTCGAAAAAATAATGGTTACTGTCTGACTGCGTACGAAAAAGAAGAAGAATTCCCCATCTGTCAATGTGTGCCTTCAGTGGCATTATTACCCTTTTCTGTCAGATGTCTTTGTTTCTTACTTTGTCACTAGGTGATGGCGTGGTCTAGTGATTAAGTGACACGGCTTACAACCCGAAAGTGCTGGGTTCGCTACCCAATCACAGCACCGACTGTTACCCCGGAGAAGCAAACCCTTAGAAAATGCAGGAGGAACTAGACCCATGTGTAAAATGCATACCAACGTCGGATGTACTCTGCCGAAAGGCGCAAAATGAAGACACTGAGCAACACAAACCACATTAGAGAAATGGAGAAAGAAGGTGAACGTTAAAAAACAAAAAATTTTTTAATAAAAACTTTGTCATTTCTTTGAGACGAATTGATATGATAGCCGTCAATCCTCTTCTTATAGCATCTTCTACTTTCTTCTAGCTCATTCTTTTAGCAATGATATAAAACACTACCTAAGTGGTATCAAGGTCAAAAATAATAAGTTCACTAAAACCTTCCAAGCATGTCATAAAAAATGCTTGCAACCTCATAATGTTGTTATTGTTGTTTAATGCTTCTAATGAGTAAGTTCACTCTTTTGTGCGCCCTCTTCTTCTTCGTTCGTTCTCAATCTCCCGCTACCAAGCCCTGAACAGGGCTTTGCAAGTAGCAAGATGTAGTCCGGAGAACGCAATGCGTTGTGTCGTTAGTTTATAGCTTGACTGTGGTATTTGCACCTTTCGGTCCACTACATCCGTCTTCGGCAGCTTGTGTGCCCCGAAAAGGACGTTAAGTGGCAGGTTGAAGTAGCTTTTCTCACATCCCAAGCAGCTGATGAAGGTAGTATCTGCAAGTGTTTGTAAGCTGTTGTTTAGTTCTGTACAAAGTGTTCCATTTGTCTGGCCTCGGAGGAAGAAGTGCTTTCCTAACACCGGCAAGCGCCGGACATTCAAAAATTTGATGTTCAACAGTTTCATAGGGATGTGTGCACAGCCGGCACTCTGGAGTATGTTCTGATTTAATTCTGTTCAAGTGACTGTCAGCCTTGTCATTGCCAGGTGTATTTGAGTGACCAGGAATCCATTCTATAACTATTCTGGTTTCATGAGATGTGAGAAGTTGGTGGACATCTAGGGATATTTGGGTAAGTTCAGGCTTACAATGACCACCATCATCTAGAGCTTGAAGGGCAGATAATGAGTCTGTATTGATTACGATGCTTTGGGCTTTTGATAAGAAAGCACCAAATACAGTCCTCAAGTGGTACAAAGCTACTTGCAGTGCTGTTATTTCTGCCTCATAGCTTGAACATATCTCCCCACAGGCATCAAACAGCTCATCAGATGTTCTGTCTGGATACTCTATGTAGACTTCATATCCCGCTTTAATGGTGGCTTTAAAAGCAGATCCACCAGTATAGACATCTATCCATTCTTCTGGGTATGTATCAATCGTTCTCTGTGATGCTCTCACAGTGGGTTCTCCAAGCGGTTGTCCTATGCTTCACTGCATCTGCATGTTGCTCACTACTGTGGGGTTGCACGTTGAGCCCCAACCTCATTAATCAGATTGCCATGAAAACAGCCCATTTCCAGGAAAACCTACGTGAAAGTGAGGTCTTGGCCAGTGTATTTTACCTGACCCTGCTCAACATGTTCAATCAGTATTGTTTTTCCTGACCAGACACTAGTCTCCTCTCCTTACAGCATTGGGTAGCTGGACCCATACTGTGCCCTCCTTAGCCAGCTCTTATCACATGCTTGGTAGGTTACAGTGTTACTAGGATTACTCCCATTTTGGGCTTCTGTAACACATGGACGGGCAATCATCATTTATTTTATGTCAGCTTATATATGCAGCTCATCTGAGTGGGACCGTTTATGGAAAGAATAGCGGGATTGTAATCTTTCAAGCATGTTGTAAAAAGTGACTAAATAAGGTAGGTTGTGCATGGGGATAGAAACATCACGCAAAACCATTGCTATTTCTTCTTCTGGGCACGTTCTGAAATGAACATTGTGACATTGTCGTGGTTTACAGCAAGGTTGTGATATCTACGCCTTTCAGCCTAACGCTTTCAATTTTTTGTGTACCAGGTTTGCCTTCCCACTGTGATCAAACCAGACAACACTAGTGCAGCTTGTTTCTAACCTGCCACTTGGAGGCAAAATAGGGCCTCGTCCAGTTCTGGTTCACTGACCCTGATGCAAGTAGCCAGCTATGAATTGAAGGCTGCTGTCAGTTCATTCACTGTGTGTCATCTTTCGCACAAACCATTGCTATTAAGACAGCCACTTCCAGTGCTTAGCTATAGGGTGCATGTACGAGTACTAGGTACAGTGGTGGTCCATGCTCCAACTTTTTTTTTTTTTTTTTGCGTTCGCCTTATTTCTCTTATCCCCAAGGCGGTGTGTGTTGCACTGTGGTTTTTATTTTGCGCCTGTCGGCCCAGTGCATCCGACTTCAGCATGCATTTTATGTAAGGGTCTGCTTCCTCCTGCATTTTCTAAGGGTTTGCTTCCCCAGGGTAACGGCCGGTGCTGTGATGGGGATCGAACCCAGCACCTTCTGGTTGTGAGCCGTGCCACTTAACCACTAGGCCACGCCGTCCCCCCATGCTCCAACTAACTTGATTTATTTTCTCCTCTGCTATCATGGGATGTTGTGATCTCCATTTCTGATTCTTGTGGTCTATAATTTCTACAGGAAGGGGTAGACAGCCTTTTCTCGAACACTTCTTAATTGCCTATTAAAGGTTACAACTCTTTGCTTCCCTTTTGGGTCAGGTAACACACAAACACATGTGCTTTTAGTTGACTGTAAAGGTTGTTGTTGTTTGCGAATGCTCACAATGAGTAGGATCACTCTTTTGTTCGCCCTGAAAAGGACATTAAGTGGTGGGTTGCATTAGAAGTAAACATAAGCACACGAACATACGACTACTCTAAGGCAGACGTTAAGAAGATGAAAAAGACAGCGAGCCACATAATCTGAAAAGATATTGTTGAAGGAATAGATGTTGAACAAGAGTTGGAGAGTTTTAAAAGTTCTAGAAAAGCCAAAAGAGAAATGTGTTCCATGTAGGGAGGTAAACTCCAATCGTAAAAAGTGGATAACTAGATTTGTAGTTAAATGTAGAAGAGCTAAAAATAAAGCATGGAAAAATATATAGTGGCAGGTAAATCAAAAGAAACATATTAAAAATATTTGGACATGCAGAAGATAGCTTAGAAAGTGAATAAAACAGCAAAAATAGACCGGAAAAAAAGTTGCTCAGACGATCAAGACATGATAGTAAAAGCTTCTTTTCGTTTGTTAGAAATAAACAAAGAACAAAAGTGAGAATAGGAAGGCAGCTAATCTACTCAATCAGTACTTTGGCACAGTCTACACAAAAGAGTGGTGAAAGTATTTAAGAATAGATTGGATGCGCATAGCTTTTAGAGCAAGGTAATGTAAATGAAACTGGTTGTATACAAACTCGCAGTCTTCTAAACCAGTATAAAGACATTAAGTTAACTTTTTACTTTCTTCTATGAGTCTCACGGTCTTTTGTGATTTTTTGTGTACATTAGACACTAATTATTTTGTAGTCATATCAAGCAATATAAACAGGGATGGTTGTATTTACTTGAAATTACACTTCACTGATCATGAAGAGTAGAGACAGACAGATAAATAGATAGATGGATAGATAGATAGATAATGAGAGAGAGAGACAGAGTGAGAGAGAGAGAGATAGGTTAATCAGTTATGGGTATTTAAACAGTTTTAAATGATGACGGCCTCTCTGTGCTTAACTCCATGCGGGAGCAGCGTATGAGCTGCAGTGGTCAGCGACCCATAGCTGACTGCTAGCGTCAGGGCCAGCGAACCAGAGCTGCCAAGACCCTTCTACACCTCCACGAGGTGATCCTGGATAACAGCCTGTAGCAGGGCAAACTGGCTAAGGAGAAGGGATCAAAGAGAAAATGCTAAAACGGTACTAAAAAATGCTTGCTGAAGTCAGATGTGTTGGACCGAAAGGTGCAAATATCGCAGTCAAGCTGTAAACTGCGACACAACGCATTCCGTTCTCTGGGCTGCATTCTGCTACTTAAGCCCTTTCAGGGCTTGGTAGCGGGAGATTGAGAACGAACGAAGTCAAGCCAACTCCATGCAAACTACAATTTCTACTATAATTTCTAGCCATGTCAATTGTCCCAAGTATATCATATGATTTTTCCTCTACAAGAGCTATTTCCATTCAATTTTTCTCAGAATATTTCTTCTGCCAAATTAATGTTTGACCACCCTTTCTTCAATTTCTCATGTACACTCCTTTACTGTACTAGCATCGTGAAATTGCGAAGCGTTTGTTCTGTACCGCTGTCGAAGTTCTACGCCAGCTCTAGGGTCATTGCTTTATCGTATATAAACTACCAGGTTAATGCCATAGAAATGGATTAACATACTGCTCTTTTGATTGTAGATAGGTCCAACTTCTGTCATGTGCGGTTAGATGAAAACAATGTTGATTTTTAAATTTGTTTTAGAATTTTGGAAAGGAGTTCTTGCTTTTCCGCTTGGATTTGAATATTCACCCATTATTGAGTTGAGTTTCTGCAACAGATTATTCTGAGGCTCATCTATTTAGCTTGTCTATGTAGATACAATAGTTATGTTTATAGTTGAAGTAACAGATATAGCCATTACGGTAAAAATCATTGGTGGTAAATAGTACATTTCCAGCTTTATTTTTTTTCCTAACAAAGGGACGTCAATAGCGGGTAAGTAAATATGTTTGTGCTATTTTTCACCACTATCACCTTCATTTTCTTGTATCTCAGAAACTAACATACACACAATAACACCAACAAGTTATTTATTAATAAATGTCTCTAGACACACAAACACAAATTTAAAAAAAAAAGATTAGAGCTTCACCAAATCAATAACAATGTCGTGACCTGATGTGCTGAAATATCAAGCAGCTGCAGGAAATAGATATAATTTTTTAATCTGGTATTGTAAAAGTTAACATGTTATCTCTGGTGTTCCTTTAAATTGTTTATTCCCAGGACTTTCAGAACAAGCTTTTTGAATCAATTATATTCACTATCCTCTTCTTATGACATTTTCTTGGTCTTAGATCTTCAAATTGTTCTGTTCAATAATATATCATCCTAAGAAGAAAACCTCATACCATCACCAGAACAGCGATACTCTGAATTTTAGAGGGATGGCAAAACGTAGCTTAACGTCTTTATACTGGTTTAGAAGACCCTGCAGAGTCTGTATACAACCAGTTTCATTAACATCACCTTGCTCTAAAAGTTATGCGCTTCCAATTTATTCTTAAATGCATTAACTGTCCCTGACTCCACTACCTCCTGTGGCAATGCATTCCAAGCATTCACCACTCTCTGACTAAAAAAATATTTCCTAATATCTAATCTGCACCTCTCTTTAGTCAACTTGTAGCTATGTCCTCTTGTTATTGTGGATGGCTGAATTTTAAAAAAACTTGTTATAGTGTAGTTTATTCATTCCTCTGATCATCTTATAAACCTGTATTAAGTCACCACGAATTCTTCTCTCTTCTAGACACTGTAGGCCAGTTTTTCTGAGTCTTTCCTCATAACGGTAATTCTGGAATCCCACTATCAGCTTTGTCGCTCTTTTTTATATTCTTTCCAGCATGTTTATATCCCCTCTATGATAAGGACTCTACACCTGTACACAGTGCTCCAATCTAGGTCTAAATAATGCTTTATACAGTTTGACTATCACTTCCTTGCTCCTATGTTTAATATTTCTTTTTATCATACCTAACATTGCATTTGCCTTTTTCACTGCTACTGAACTTGCTCACTCACCTTACATGTATGATCTATTATAACCCCTAGGTCCCTTTCCTTATCTATCTTTCTAATATTGTTCTCTCCCATTCTGTAATCATGTTCCATATTGGATCTACCCATGTGTATGACTATACATTTACCTACATTAAACTCCATTTGCCAGCTTACAGACCATTCTCGAATTTTATCTAAATCTGACATCAATATATCCACTTCTGCTTTAGATGAGACACTACTGCATAGTTTTGTGTCATCAGCAAATTTTGCAATCATGGATCCCATATCAATGTCCAAATCATTTATATATATCAAGAACAAAATTGATCCCAAAACCGAGCCCTGTGGCACTCCACTTTTCACACCACACCACTCAGAGTACTCCTTATTTATGCCTACCATGTGCCTTCTTCCCGTTAACCAATTTTCAATCCATTTGGCAACTTCCCCACCTATTCCATGTGATTTTAACTTTCGAAATAATCTTTTATGAGGTACTCTATCAAAGGCCTTTGCAAAATCTAGATAAATAACGTCCACTGGCTCCCCTTTATCTATCATTTTGGTAACCTCCTCCATGAATTCTAATAGATTTGTTAAGCATGATCTCCCTCTAGTAAACCCATGCTGACTATTTCTAATTAGATTAAATTTGTCTAAATGCATTACAATGTTTTCTTTGATTATTGACTCTAACAATTTACAGACTATGCTCGTTAAACTCACCAGTCTATAATTCACTGAATCTGATTTTTTGCCCTTTTTGAATAGGGGGATCACCCCTGCATCTTTCCAATCCCGTGGAACAATCCCTTTTGCAAGTGTCTGAGAACATATAATAGCCAATGGTTTTGCTAGTTGGTCTCTAATTTCATACAGCAATTTTGAATGAATACCATCTTGACCTGGACATTTATTCACTGTCAACCCCTCCAATTTTTTAAAAACCATTTCCTCTGTAATACAGATTGATCTTAATCCCGCTGTATCCATGTCTCTTTGAAAAATATCTATAGGCTCTGGGATCTTGGAGCAGTCCTCTTTTGTATAGATTGTGCCAAAGTACTGATTGAGTAGATCAGCTGCCTCCCTATTCTCACTTATTATTTTCCCTGTACTGACTATGAGAGGGCCTACTTTGTCTTTTGTTCTTTGTTTATTTCTAACATAAGAAAAGAAGCTTTTACTGTCAGTCTTGATCCTCTGAGCAAGTTTTTTTTCAAAGTCTATTTTTGCTGTTTTATTCGCTTTCTGAGATATGTTCTGCTTGTCCAAATATTTTAAATATGTTTCTTTTGATTTACCTGCCTCTATATATTTTTTCCATGCTTTATTTTTAGCTCTTCTACATTTAACTACAAATCTAGTTATCCACTTTTTACGCTTGGGGTTTACCTCCCTACATGGAACACATTCCTCTTTTAGCGTTTCTAGAACTGTTTTAAATCTCTCCCACTCCTGTGCAACACCTGTTTCTACGACAATATCTTTCCAGATTATGTGGTTCGCTGCCTCTTTCATCCTCTTAACATCTGCCTTAGAGTAGTCGCATGTTTGCGTGTTTATGTTTACTTCTTTCCCTGCAATAAGATCCCAACGGATGATTTGATGGTCACTTGAGCCAACAGTTCCTTGACATAAGGCAACTTGCTGAAAAACTATAGAAACTTAAATCATGAACCAGCGATGGGCACTGTATGAAGGATGGTTACAGACTCAGTAAAGTGGAGGGAGTTTGCTGCTGCCATTAAAGATGCCATCACTGATCTGTTTGTGAGTCATTGACCAAGGATCTAAGAATAATAATAATATGTTAGCCTTTATCTGTATGCTACTGGAGACCAAAAGGAGAGGAAAGAATAGTAACACTGTAACCTACCAGGCATGTCATAGTGAGAATCAAGCAAGATACCCCATCCTGTAAAAACTATATGCTGCAAGAAAAACCTCTACACAACATTGCAGATGAGGAGCGGCTAAATCAAGCCTGTTTGTACCGTTTTAAATATATCACATAAAAGCTACACATGGAACAAAAGTTATTCACTTTAAAAATGATAAAACTACTTATGTGTTTACCAAATGCACCTTTTCAGCAGAATCCGGGGTCGCATTTCAGTTGTATTTCCATCTTGTTTTTTCGCCACATCTGTGAGTCAAACTGAGCTTGGCATTCTCAAATCTATGCTGATTTATCATTACCCACACACTGAAATATAAAGAAAACATATTAATAGTTCAAACTTTTCAAAACAGATATATGGTACAGAAAACATAATCAATGCAGTGAGAAATTGAGCAGATAGAGTCTAATTGGATAGGATACATCCTAATAAAGATATCTCCCAGTTAGAAGAAAAGATGTTTTAGAAAGTAAACTGAGAGAAGAATAAGCAGGAAGTTCTTGTACAGATCTTCTTCTTCTTCGTACGCAGTCAGACAGTAACCATTATTTTTTCGAAAAAAGCAGCGGTCATCCTGAGGCTGTCAACACTGCCATAGAGCTTGTCTTGTGGTTCCACTGGTGATGGCCACATCTGCTCTCTCTGATCCTCGTATGTCGGGCAGTTCCGCAGCAGATGTTCAGCGGTCATTTTACCGGTACCACACGGGCATTCGGCGGTTCCACCTATCTTCAATTTGTTGAATAGGTGGTACCTCAGTCTATTGTGGCCAGTGCGAAGTCTGAAGACAACGACCTGCTCTCTTCTGTTCAGCTGGTAATATGCATAGTTTTTGGTGTAACCAGTATGTTCGGTTTCCCATTTGGTCATGTATCTGGCTTTAATAAGCCGTTTTGACTCTTCGTACGTCATACTAGTATCTGTTTGTGGTAGTCTTGCGCCTTCTTTTGCCAGTCTGTCTGCCTCCTTGTTGCCTTGGATGTTAAAGTGTGATGGGACCCACTGTACCACTACCCTTTTTGGTGCGGACTGCTGGCATAGTTGACAGAGTGCTGTTCTTAAGTCATTAAGCTCAGTGTTTTTCTGGCTTTTTAGCGCTGTGACTACGGCGAGAGCATCTGTAAACAGGACTATTGGGTTTCATTTTCTTTATGTGACACCATTTCTTCCACTGCCGCCCTCAGTGCCTCTGCCTCCGCTCTGAAATTGCTTGTGTACTTACCAGTAGCGAATGACAGTGTTATTTTTCTGCCATTTGGTAGGTTCAGGAATGCTCCTGCCCCTCCGTTCTGTGTAGTGTTTGTTACAGAACCGTCAGTGTATGCATGGGTCCAGTCCATGCTTGGGTAGTTTTTCGATATGAAGCTTAGGGTAGTATCTCTCCTTTCTTTTTCAGTCTGGCAGTTTTTGTTTCCAATACCTGGTATATTTTCTACCACCTCTGGAAATATATCCTGCCTCCAGGTAGGTTTTCGTACAGTAGTGATGGGCTTTGGTGTTGTTAGTGTGTTTATGGGATATTCGTGCATCTTTGCTTTGGCTATTTCTGCAAAGTTTCTCCGCTTTAGTTTCCCATTTCCCAAATTGTTTAGTCTCTGGTGCATTGGATGGTCAGTCAGTCTTCGGAGTTTCTCTGACTGCAGCTGGGCTCTGCAGTCTCTTCTATCGGTCATGGATTGCAGTTTTGTAATCTTTTCAAGTTCTACAATTGGCGTTGACTTCATGCCTCCTGTTATAACTCTCATGGCTTGGTTTAGAAGTTTGCTAATTTTATCGAAGTTCGCATTTGCTGCTGTTGTCCATGCCGCAATGCCATACTCGAGAACTGGTCTCACTCTTCAAGTGTACAGTTTCTTTAGTATGCTTTCGTCTGCTCCCCAGCTTGTGCCAGCAAGTTTCCTCATGATTGCCATTCTTTGTCTGGCTCTCATTCGGTTTCCCTCGATCTGACTTTTCCATGTCATGCGCCGATCAAATGTGACTCCCAGATAGGTTGGGTTGTCGTTTGGAATTTGCCATTTAAACTTAATTTGGTATTTTGGGGTTTGATTGAAAGCGAGAATATTGTGCATGTGGTTTTCTCCTCGTCTATTTTGACCAGCCATGAGTTCGCCCACTCTTCCAGCGATGTTAGGGCCTGCTGCATCCGATTTCTTGCTATGGTGATATTATTTTCAGAGGTCCACATAGCCAGATCGCCTGCAAACATTGAGCTATGGACTCTTCTTGGTATATTCTCTGGAATGTCGTTTATATACACCAGGAAGAGTGTGGGTGACAGTACTCCCCCTTGGGGTACTCCCTGCTCGAGTGTCACCTTTTTGCTCATCTGCCCTTGTACTTAGACTCTGGCCGTTCTTTGTTTGAGGTAGTGGTTGATCCACTTGTACATTCTCCCACAAACTTCACTTCTCCTTAGCTTGACTCTAAGTCCGTCTTTCCAGACTTTGTCAAATGCCTTCTCCAGGTCCACCCAAACCGCTACTGTGTGTTTCTGTGCCTGGTAGGCATCTTCTATTTCCTGGGCTATGAGGATGACCTGGTCCTCAGTGGATCTGTGCTGTCTAAAGCCGGCTTGCTGTGGAATTAGTATTCGTTTTTCTTCCAGATGCCACATCAGTCTGGTGTTTATCATACGTTCCATCAGTTTGCCAACACAGCTCAGTAGGCTGATAGGCCTGTATCCATTCGGATCTGTTTTGTCCTTTCCATTTTTTGGTACTGGTACAAGTACTGCGTCTTTCCACGCCTGACGTACAATTCCCCTTTTCCAGCTTTGGTTCAGGACCGATAGAAGTTTCCTCTTCGCTGTTTGGCCCAGCCCCATCAGCATTTCGTTTGTTATCCCATCTTTTCCGGCTTGTACAGATCAAAAGGCAGCAGTTAGAATTATCATAAAGCAATCAAATAAAGTGCTTTTTAGACTTTGAAAAAAGTTTTGATTTGCTTTCATGGAAATCAAGGACTCCAGTTGCCTAGTGGTTGGAGACTTCAACAGTCACTCGGAGAGATTGGGATATTCAGATACAGACAGCAGAGGGGATGAAGTGGAAGACTGGGATATAGACACAAATCTCTATCTTATCAATAGGCAGGATGACAGCCATAGCTTCTATTCTAGAACATGGCATACCACCTCCACTCCAGACTTGGCCTTCTCCACGGGGGATATTCACCACAAAATAGATCGTCAGGTGCTCGACCAATTGGCAGGCAGTGACCATAGGCCAATTAGGCTAGAAATTGATATGGAAGTAGGCCCCCAGGAAATAAAACCGCTGCCATGTTGGAACTACAGACGAGCCGACTGGGACAGATTTGCAATGCTGACAGATGGACTGTGTGAAACTATCAACACACGAAATAACAATATGAAACCTATGGTGGAAAACCTAAGCAAAGCAATACTGCAAGCAGCCACCGAAACCCTCCCAAGAGGGGCAAGGAAAAACTACAAGCCATATTGGAATCATGAACTGCAGAAAGCGGAGGATGAAGTCTCAAATGCTAGGAACATGGCAGAGAGAGAGCAATCTATGGAAGCAAATATCGCCCTCAAGGCCATCACTGCGAAATACAAAAGAACACTGAACCAAATAACAAGAGACAGCTGGAAAAAACCAACAGAAAGCCTCAATCTAGATAAAGAAGGGAACAAACTATGGAATTTAGTCAGAGCCATGAAACACCATAAAATAAATAAATTACCATCAAGCAGGGTGACAACATGCTCACTGGAAAAAAAGCAGCAAACGCCTTTATAGAACATTATGCCAGAGCAAACCACATTGGTGTCCCTACAGACAGGCATACAGACATGAGTGAAGAACAAAGGAACCACAACAACATCAAGATGGCATCGGAGGAGCACATGATGGCAAAACTAACAATGAATGAGGCCAAGAGAACTTTAAAGAAAAAGAAATCGCCTGAAAAAGATGGGATAACAAATGAAATGCTGATGGGGTTGGGCCAAACAGCAAAGAGGAAGTTACTTTCAGTCCTGAACCAAAGCTGGAAAAGGGGAATTGTACCGCAAGCATGGAAAGATGCTGTACTTATACCAGTACCAAAGAAATAAAAAGATAGAACAGATCCAAATGGATAAAGGCCCATCAGTCTACTGAGCTGTGTAGGTAAACCGATGGAGCGTATGATAAACACCAGACTGATGTGGCACTGGAAGTAAAACACATATTAATTCCACAGCAAGCAGGATTTAGGCAACACAGATCCACTGAGGACCAGATCACTCTCATTGCACAGGAAATAGAGATTGCTTACCAAGAGAAAAAGCATACAGTAGCGGTTTGGGTGGATTTAGAGAAGGCATTTGATAAGGTGTGGAAAGAGGGACTTAAAGTCAAGCTACGAAGAAGTGAAGTATCTGGAAAAATGTACAGATGGATCAGCCACTACCTCGAAAACAGAACAGCCAGAGTTCAAGTACAAGGGCAGATGAGCAAAAAGGTGACACTGGAGCAAGGAGTACCCCAAGGGTAAGTACTGTCACCTACACTTTTTCTGGTGTATATAAACAACATCATAGAGAATATACCAAGAAGAGTCCACAGCTCCATGTTTGCAGACGATCTGGCTATGTAGACTTCTGAAAAAAATCTCACCTTAACAAACAATCGGATGCAGCAGGCCCTAACATCGTTGGAGGAGTGGGCGAAATCATGGCTGGTCAAAATAAATGAAGAAAAAACAACATGTACGATATTCTCGCTTTCAAATAAACCACAGAACACCAAAATAAGTCTTAACACCGCAAATATCTGCGGCCAAACGACAACTCAAACTACTTGGTTGTCACATTCGATCGGCGCATGACATGGAAAAGTCAGATCGAGAGAAACCAAATGAGAGCCAGACAAAGAATAGCAATCATGAGGAAACTTGCTGGCACAAGCTGTGGGGTAGACGAAAGAATACTAAAGAAACTGTACACTTGAAGAGTGAGACCAGTTCTCGAGTATAGCTTTGCGGCATAGGCAACAGCAGCAAAGGCGAACTTTGATAAAATTAGCAAACTTCAAAACCAAGCCATGAGAGTTATAACAGAAGGCATGAAGTCAACGCCAATTGTAGAACTTGAAAATATTACAAATCTGCAATCCATGACTGACAGAAGAGACTGCAGAGCCCAAACGCAAGCAGAGAAACTCAGAAGACCGACAGACCATCCAATGCATCAGAGACTAAATAGATTTGGAAAAGAGAAACTAAAGCGGAGAAACTTTGCAGAAATAGCCAAAGCAAAGATGAGCGAAGACCCCATGAACACCATCAAACGCCAAAACCCATCCCTACTGTACGCAAACCCACATGGAAGCAGCATATCATTCCGGAGGTGGTAGAAAATATTCCAGGTATTGGAAACAAGAACAGCCAGACTGAAAAAGAAAGAAGAGACATAACCCTGAGGTACATAGCGGAAAACTACCCAAGCATGGACTGGACCCATGCATACACTGACGGTTCTGTAACAAACACAACACAAAATGGAGGGGGAGGAGTATTCCCGAGCCTACCAAATGGTAGAAAAATAACACTGTCAGTGGCAACTGGAAAATTCTCAAGCAATTTCAGAGCGGAGGCAGAGGCACTGAAGGCTGCAGTAAAAGCAATGCTGACAGGCAAAAGCAATGAAAGCCAGATAGTCCTGTTTACAGATGCCCTGGACGTGGTTACAGCACTAAAAAACCAGAAAAATACAGAACAATGATTTAAGAGAAGTACTCTGTCAACTATGCCAGTAGTCCACACCAAAAAGAGTAGTGTTACAGTGGGTTCCATCCCACTGTAACATCCAAGGCAACGAGGAGGCAGACAGACTGGCAAAAGAAGGTGCAAGACTACCACAACCAGATTCTAATGTAACCTACGAAAAGTCCAAAAGGTTTTTTAGGGCCAGATACATGGCCAAATGGGAAACAGAACATACTGGCTACATAAAAAAGATGCCTATTACCAGCTGAACAGAAGAGAGCAGGTCGTGGTCTTCAGACTCCGCACATGTCACAACAAACTGAGGTACCACCTATTCAATAAACTGAAGATAGGTGGCCCTGACGAATGCACCTGTGGTACAAGGAAAATGACCGCTGAACATCTGCTGCAAAATTGCCCGACATACGAGGACCAGAGAAAGCACATGTGGTCATCACCAGTGGCAACACTAGACAAGCTCTATGGCAGTGTCGACAGCCTCAGGATGACCGCTGCTTTCTTCAAACAAATACAGGTTGACGTCTGACAGCGTACGAAGAAGAAGAAGATTTACTCTCAACTGTCTTTACTGAATATGACACACTGTGGCACTCTACAAGGAAAATAAGATGAAGCTGTTTAACACAAATATGTAGTTGATTCTGCTTTATGACTCGGAAACATGACATGCAGAATATCACATACAAATTGCAGACATTCATTAACATATGTTACTGTTATATGTTTCATATTAGATGGCCAGAACTAAAGCAAAGAACACAACAACCAATACAGAGAGAGATTGGGGAAAGAAAGTGGAGAATGAATAAGGCTCAACTTCAGAAAGAAGCCCGGCAATATAGCCAGACTGGATTAGGCCCCACAGAGAAAAAAGATGAATGAGGAAGTCAAGATTTGTGACTTAACACAAGGAAAAAAAAGGCCATTGCAGCTGCAGTCTCATCAGTATAATTCAAGACCGCTCAAAATAGGAACAGATGAAGAGCATTTATTGCAGTCTCATGTTCCGAGGAAAACCAGATGGGTGGATGATGATATAAGGGCATTAATAGAATTGATTGACCTTTTCATTTCAAGTGAAGCATGGGGTCACCACTACAGTGTATTCCTTTGCAGAGAACCTACATCTGAACATTTGCAGTAGCAGTTTAATGTCTATTAATGTATATGATGGGGTTACTAGTCCCATCCACAACTCTCTGTAATACTTGGAGGGCTACAGTGGCCCTATACATTTCAATCTAGGTACTAATCAAGTTTTGCAACAGTATGATTATGAAATAAACATGTTTTACCCTGCCAAAATTCAGAGGCTAGTCAAATAGAACACTTTGTTCGGAACTAAGCAACAGCTCACAAACACTTGCCGGTACCACAATATAAAAAAACTAAAACTGATAAACAAGGAAGATATATTATATCGCAATACTAATACATGTCTTCTTCTTCTGCGTTCGTCCTGAAAAGGATGTTTATGATGTTGTATGACTTGACTTCTTTCATTCTCAATCTCCCGAAAAGTGCTTAAGTAGCAGAGTGTAGCCCAGAGAACGGAATGCGTTGTATCATAATTTACAGCTAGGCTGCGATATTTACACCTTTCGGTCAGACACATCCGATTTCAGTACAGCATTTTTTTGGGTCAGGTTTGCCGTCTCTCTTTAATCCCCAATATCTTAGCCGCGCTGCATGGCTGCAGTCTATTTCCAGGGCTGCCACTTGGAAATAGAATAGGGTCTTGGTTAGTTATGGGTCACTGATTCTGATGCAGGCAACCAGCTTATCCAATGATGCATCTTCAGCTCCACTAATACACTTGATTAGTATCAGCCTCTGGATTAGATTAATAGAAAAACAAAACAATAATATAAAAACCGGATTTGTTAAACTTGGTTTCTGTATCTTGTTTTCATCATGATGTAATCTATTTTATATCTCCCCAGATTTTCTGAACTTTTCCTTGTGTATCTCATGCTATTCGGGACTTGATTCCAGGTGTTTGCTGTAATTTAGTTGTTTTGGTGGAAAAAATTCAATAGCCTTTGTTCTCTTTCATTCCTAGTACCCAGTCCATTCTTCAATTCTTGTCTGGTATAAAATGATAAGATTGAGTTGGCTGGGACACAAAATGCTACAAAATAGTCTTCTATTGAGGATACTAGAGGGCAAGATTCAGGGAGAAAGAGGAAGGGGACAACCAAGACTTACCTTCACATCTTTCTAGGGATGTAGAGACAAAGTATGAACCGATGCTGAAATGAAGAGAGCTGCAGAGGATAGGGTCCAATGGAGAGACATGCTCAGACAACCTTACAACCAGTCTTAGAACTGATTAGCCAGAAGATATAGTCCAATGGAGAGACATGCTCAGACAACCTTACAACCAGTCTTAGAACTGATTAGCCAGAAGATATAGTCCAACAGAGAGACATGCTCAGACAACCTTACAACCAGTCTTAGAACTGATTAGCCAGAAGATATAGTCCAACAGAGAGACATTCTCAGACAACCTTACAACCAGTCTTAGAACTCATTAGCCAGAAGATATAGTCCAATGGAGAGTCATGCTCAGACAACCTTACAACCAGTCTTAGAACTGATTAGCCAGAAGATATAGTCCAATGGAGAGTCATGCTCAGACAATCTTACAACCAGTCTTAGAACTGATTAGCTAGATGACGATGATGACATAAGGAAAATATTTCCTAATACTTATTAGTTATTACCAAAGAAGGTATCTCCTGAATTATCCATCTCTACTGTAGTTCTGTGTTATAATTTTACAGACTTGTCAAACTGATTAGTTGATATTTTCTTTTATGATCCTTTTGCTGATTTTTTTCTAAATTAATCCACTGGATAATTTTGTCAGAATTTTGAGAATTGAGGTACAGGCATTACTGAGATGTGGTCTGTATTTTTCAAGTCTTGTACTTGTATTTTTTTATTATGAAAAACGTATTTGATAATTCTATCCCAAATACCTAACTACTTTAGACAGACATAGGACTTTCCTGTTCAAAAATCATGTTTAATGTAGAACAGGTGGAGTAACTTCTTTTGTTTAGATTTAACTGTTAATTACCTACTGGCATTTATTAGTATAGAAAATATCAGAGCACACAGGACCGAGAAATATGATGATGTTCTCAAGCAATAATAAACCGGCTCAAGAGAAAATTTAAAAGCGCTGAAATCGAAAAAGATTCATAGACCATTTTTTTTCAAAGTTCACCTATTCGGACTATCTATTCTTAAACTTGAAAAAAAAATAATTATCGAAGTATCAACGTAGTCTGTTTGACCATAGTGACAGTAGTGTGTGTGTGCATTCACACTTCACAGCTGTATAGTAACATACTACATATATAGTATGATAGTTCCGAGACTAAGACAGTAAAGACTGCCTGAGTAAGTCAGTAAGACCGTGTGACTGTGAGAATCAGAATGGTCATAGTCACTATAAAATAGTTAAAATAATTACTTAGCGGCTAGATACTAATCACTACTCAAAGACTACTAGTGTTAGTGTACGTACTACTAACTAGTACTACCGGTACTACTAGTCATATGCCATAGGCCTACTTTAAAATAGTACACGTTTAGAGGAGTTTAGTACTACACAATAACAGTGAATAACACACTAACTACACATACTACACTAAACTACTTAAACTGGTAACTTAAACTAGTTAGTTACCTGCTAGAAGAAAACCAATGATGCATGCCAACTGACTGGCATCAGTTCAGCCATTACTTATTTTATCAAGCATACTGTAAGAGTTATGCTTAGTGTCGAACTGAATTCTTGAACTCCGTGTGATTATCTACACTTTTGTCAACAAAATACTATCTTATTACCCTGGCAGTTACTTGCTCGGGCGACCGGAAGTTGGAGAAACAGGTGTAATTGAGTACGATTTTTCTGAGTTACCTCACTGGATAGGATGATACAATGTCAGTCCTAGATTTATGGAGAGAAAAAAATCGTTAAATGCTTCCCTGCAGGTTGTCTTTAAATAAATGAGCAGCCTTAACATCGTTAATAACAGCCATCGTTACGTGGCTACCGTTGATTTGTAATATGTCATATATTCTTACCTACTCCTGTGTATATAATAATAAAGATAGTGTCCTACAGGTAGTAAGTAGGCCTGCTATGCAGAACGAGAATCGACTCATCGCCCAGTATTAAAATATGTCAAATTTCAGACCCGACCAATGTTGGATTTTCAAAGAAATTGTTTTTATCTCACTTATCGGTGTATATACTGCACGGCAATCATCATATACGTGCATATATGACGTAACCGAAGCATTTAAATATTTAAAACCAAAATAAACAATATGCTTAGTCTGTAATTTATCCCCACTGAAGTAATCAACTAATTACATTTAATTTACGAAAATCGATAAAACATACGAATTACCTGACACTGTTTTGTCAAAAAGGTAACTTGATAAGCATACTAATTACTGCACTGTATAGTGTATTGTACGGTATTTGCCATTATTGTTGTTATATCGAAATCACAACAAAACCTTCCCCCCAAAAATGAACGTTATAAACAGTTTCATAATCACTTAATGAAATAGCGTAACACAAAGAAAAACAGCGTATGTCGTGTTTGTAAGCAAACAAACGCCATCTACACGCGATATCACCATGTTGCAAAATTGTCGGATTGGTAAATTAGCTATCCTAAAACGGGAATTGTTGCAATATAAAACTGTCGTATGAGCGAAACGTTTAAAAGGAAATTGTTGCAAACTCTGTGTGTTCCCCGTGGCTATAAATCTTGTATATGCTAGCAGATACTACGGTTTAGAATTGTGCGATTTCGAGACTTGCACGAAGTCTCAGCTATTATGGGATAGTGATCAGTACCCTAACTGTCTGACTCTAATAATAAGGCGATACTGTGCCCTAACTCTAACAGTCAAAAACCATTTAAAGTTAGGTGGACTGCAGCGCCGCGACTAGTAAATATATCCTACCACTCTTGCCACCAGACGCAAGCGCTCTAGCCAGTGTCGCAAATATATTCAAAACAAATGTGTTTCTTCTATCTGGTTCTCATTTTATTAATTTTTTGAAATAGCGATCATGGAACATATAGCCTAAAACGCAGAAAATTAGAAGATCTCAATTGCACTCTCTCTCAATCTCCCATTCCATTTTTTTTTACCTCACAGGCAAAACAGATTAAAGAATAAAAACAGGATGACTAATGCCCAAAAGGGACCCGGAAGAAATTGTTTTTCCCTGATAACATTCTTATCCTAAGGTCATGTTTGTGTTACCGTTTGAGAAGGAAAATAACGCCTCACCGCATAAACGAGCTGTGACCTAATACTACGTAGTCTCTAAAACTGTATCCCCGATAAAAGTGTTTGTTATATGACTACCTTTACCTTTTTAGATACAAGAACAATTGGGAAACATGGTATCCCGGTAAGCGGTAACAATTGTCACTGCAGTCGGGGATGATGTGTAAAAGACTTCATTATACTAGGCATTCGGTTGGGTTTTTTTTTTCTGAAGTCGGTTGGCCAGTTGCATTCCTTTGCCAAACGGTAACTCGTGTATCCCTTTACGGCTGAATATAATTGAGCCCGTGCAAGTCCAGAATCTTCTCCTTCTTCTTCTTCTTCTTCTTCTTCTTCGTACGCTGTCAGACGTCAACCTGTATTTTTTCGAAAAAAAGCAGCGGTCATCCTGAGGCTGCCGACACTGCCATAGAGCTTGTCTAGTGTTGCCACTGGTGATGACCACATCTGCTGTCTCTGATCTTCTTATGTCGGGCAGTTTCGCAGCAAACGTTCAGCGGTCATTTTCCCGGTACCACACGAACATTCGTCAGTGCCACCTATCTTCAATTTATTGAATAGGTGGTACATCAGTCTATTGTGGCCTTTGCGAACTCTTCTTTTCAACTGGTAATAGGCATCGTTTTTTGTGTAGCCAGTATGTTGTTTCCCATTTGTTCATGTATCTAGCTCTAATAAGCCTTTTTGACTCTTCGTAGGTCACACAAGGGTCTGGTTGTGGTAGTCTTGCACCTTCTTTTGCCAGTCTCTCTGCCTCCTCGTTGCCTTGGATGTTACAGTGGGATGGAACCCAATGTACCACTACTCTTTTTGGTGCGGACTGCTGGCATAGTTGACAGAGTAATGCTCTTAAATCATTAAGTTCAGTATTTTTCTGGCTTTTTAGTGCTGTGACTACGGCTAGGGCATCTGTAAACAGGACTATCTGGCTTTCGTTTCTTTTGCATGTCACCTTTCTACTGCAGCCCTCAGTGCCTCTGCCTCTGCTCTGAAATTGCTTGAGTAGTTTCCAGTTTCCAGTGTTATTTTTCTATCATTTGGTAGGCTCAGGAATACCCCTGCCCCTCCATTCTGTGTTGTGTTTGTTACAGAACCGTCGATGTATGCATGGGTCCATTCCATGCTTGGTTAGTTATTCATTATGTACCTCAGGGTTATGTCTCTTCTTTCTTTTTTCAGTCTGGCTGTTCTTGTTTTCAATACCTGGTATATTTTCTACCACCTCTGGAAATATATGCCGCCTCCAGGTAGGTTTGCGTACAGTAGTGATGGGCTTTGGTGTTGTTAGTGCGTTCATAGGGTCTTCGTTCATCTTTGATTTGGCTATTTCTGCAAAGTTTCTCCGCTTTAGTTTCCCTTTTCCAAAATTATTTAGTCTCTGATGCATTGGATGGTCTGTCAGTCTTCTGAGTTTCTCTGCTGACTGCTGGGCTCTGTAGTCTATTCTGTCGGTCATGGATTGCAGATTTGTAATCTTTTCAAGTTCTACAATTGGCGTTGACTTCATGCCTCCTGTTTTAACTCTCATGGCTTGGTTTTGAAGTTGGCTAATTTTGTCAAAGTTCGTCTTTGCTGCTGTTGTCCATGCCGCAATGCCATACTCGAGAACTGGTCTCACTCTTCCAGTGTACAGTTTCTTTAGTATCCTTTCGTCTGCTCTCCAGCTTGTGCCAGCAAGTTTCCTCATGATTGCCATTCTTTGTCTGGATCTCATTCGGTTTCTCTCTATCTGACTTTTCCATGTCGTGCGCCGATCAAATGTGACTCCCATGCAGTTTGGGTTGTCGTTTGGCCGCAGGTATTTGCCGTTAAGACTTATGTTGGTGTTTTTGGGTTTGTTTGAAAGCGAGAATATCGTACATGTTGTTTTTTCTTCATTTATTTTGACCAGCCATGAGTTCGCCCACTCCTCCAACGATGTTAGGGCCTGCTGCATCCGATTACTTGCTATGGTGAGATTCTTTTCAGAGATCCACATAGCCAGATCGTCTGCAAACATGGAGCTGTGGACTCTTCTTGGTATATTCTCTGTGATGTTATTTATATACACCAGGAAGAGTGTGGGTGAAGTACTCCCTCTTGGGGTACTCTCTGCTCAAGTGTCACCTTTTTGCTCATCTGCCCTTGTACTTGAACTCTGGCTGTTCTGTTTTTGAGGTAGTGGCTGATCCATCTGTACATTTTCCCACAAACTTCACTTCTTCGTAGCTTGACTTTAAGTCCCTCTTTCCAGACCTTGTCAAATGCCTTTTCTAAATCCACCCAAACCGCTACTGTGTGTTTTTTCTCCTGGTAAGCATCCTCTATTTCTTAGGCTATGAGAGTGATTTGATTCTCAGTGGATCTGTACTGTCTAAATCCTGCTTGCTATGGAATTAGTATGTGTTTTTCTTCCAGATGCCACATCAGTCTGGTGTTTATCATACGCTCCATCAGTTTTCCTACACAGCTCAGCAGACTGATAGGCCTGTATCCATTTGGATCTGTTCTATCTTTTTCTTTCTTTGGTACTGGTATGAGTACAGCGTCTTTCCATGTCTGAGGTACAATTCCCCTTTTCCAGCTTTGGTTCAGGACTGATAGTAACTTCCTCTTTGCTGTTTGGCACAACAGCATCAGCATTTCGTTTGTTACGCCATCTTTTCTGGGCGATTTCTTTTTCTTTAAAGTTCTCATGGCCTCATTCATTGTTAGTTTTACCATCATGTGCTCCTCTGGTACCATATTGATGTTGTCGTGCCTCTTTTGTTCTTCATTAATGTCTGTATGCCTATTTGTAGGGACATCAATGTGGTTTGCTCTGGCATAATGTTCTATAAAGGCGTTTGCTGCTTTTTTTCCAGTGAGCATGTTGTCACCCTGCTTGATGGTTATTTGTTTGTTTGATGGAGTTTCGTCATTCATTTCTCTGACTAACTTCCATAGTTTGTTACATTCTTTATCTAAATTTAGGCTTTCTGTTTTGTTTTTCCAACTTTCTCCTGTTATTTGGTTTCGAGTGTATTTGTATTTCGCCGTGATGGCTTTGAGGGCGATATTTGCCTCCATAGATTGTTCTCTCTCTGCCATGTTCCTAGCATTTGAGACTTCGTCTTCCGCTTTCTGCAATTCATCATTTCAATAAGGCTTGTAGTTTTTCCTTGCTCCTCTTGGGATGGTTTCAGTGGCTGCTTGCATTATTGCTTTGCTTAGGCTTTCCACCATGCGTTTCATATCGTTATTCCGTGTGTTGATGGTTTCACACAGCCCATCTGTCAGGTTTGCAAATCTGTCCCAGTCGGCTCGTTTATAATTCCAACGTGGGAGCGGTTTTATTTCCTGGGGGCCTACTTCCATATCAACTTCTAGCCTAATTGGCCTGTGGTCGCTACCTGCCAATTGGTTCAGCACCTGGCGGTCTATTTTGTGGAAGTCCAGAATCAAAGTAGGTCCATTTGCCACGAGAGACAAGAATCGTAACCACTTAGACGTTCTAGAGCAGGGGTTTTAAGCACGAGTATCCGTTTTCTGAGTCCTGCTGCATGATCGGTGTTTTATCGTGTGATTATTGATAATAACGTAAGAACAAGAATGTTTGATGGTGTTCGTCCATCACAAGTGATGAAGACCACTCTCTTTGTTCAGCCGTGTCGACAGTCTTTTCTCTTGCTGTGTCCGCTGAAATGGGTGACTTGCGCGGTGATTTAGATTAAAGTGAGAAAGAATCTGCGTCTTTTATCAACCTCACTCTCTGGTCCCGAGCTTCCCTAAGGCCAGTAGCAATATATTTATCGAGACGACTGGAGATAGCACAGGATGCAGATTTGTCCTCAGAGTTTTCTCCAGAAACCTTTCCTGTAAACAGGTATCCCACAAGGCAAGAATGTAGGACAGAGATGGTCACATTACGGCCCTTTTGCCAGAATCGGACCGCAAACTAGTTTTTATTGGCCTCCCAAGGTTGACTGAAAATTACTATAGTCTCCAAACATATGTACATGCTTCGTCTGCCAGCTTCCATGAGAGTTATAACAGGAGGCATGAAGTCAACGCCAATTGTACAACTTGAAAGGATTACAAATCTGCAATCCATGACCGATAGAAGAGACAGCAGAGCCCAGCAGCAGGCAGAGAAACTCAGAAGACTGATATACCATCCAATGCATCAGAGACTAAGTAGATTTGGAAAATGGAAACTAAAGCGGAGAAACTTTGCAGAAATAGCCAAAGCAAAAATGAGCGAAGACCCTATGAACACCATAACACCAATGCCCATCACTACTGTACGCAAACACACCTGGACGCAGCATATCATTCCAGAGGTAGTAGAAAATATACCAGATATTGGAAACAAGAATAGCCAGACTGAAAAAGAAAGAAGAGACATAACCCTGAGGCACATAGCGAAAAACTACCCAAGCATGGACTGGACCCATGCGTACACCGACGGTTTTGTAACAAACACAACACAGAATGGAGGGGGAGGGGTATTCCTGAACCTAACAAATGGTAGACAAATAACACTGTCAGTGGCAACTGGAAAATTCTAAAGCAATTTCAGAGCGGAGGCAGAGGCACTGAAGGCTGCAATAGAAGCAATGCTGACAGGCGAAAGCAATTAAAGCCAGATAGTCCTGTTTACAGATGCCCTGGCCGTGGTTACAGCAATAAAAAGCCAGAAAAATACTGAACTTAATGATTTAAGAACAGTACTCTATCAACTATGCCAGCAGTCCGCACCAAAAAGAGTGGTGGTACTGTGTGTTCCATCCCACTGTAACATTCAAGACAACGGGGAGGCAGACAGACTGGCAAAAGAAGGTGCAAGACTACCACAACCATATTCTAGTGTGACCTACGAAGAGTCCAAAAGGTTTATTAGGGACAGATACATGGCCAAATGGGAAACAGAACATACTGGCTACACAAAAAATGATGTCTATTACCAGTTGAACAGAAGAGAGCAGGTCGTAGTCTTCAGACTCCGCACAGGTCACAACAGACTGAGGTACCATCTATTCAATAAACTGAAGATAGGTGGCACTGGCGTATGCATCTGTGGTACAGGGAAAATGATGGCTGAACATCTGCTGCAAAATTGCCCAACATGTGGCCATCACCAGTGCCAACACTAGACAAGCTCTATGGCAGTGTCGACAGCCTTATGATGACAGCTGCTTTCTTCGAACAAATTCAAGTTGACGTCTGACAGCGTACGAAGAATAAGAAGAAGAAGAAGAAGAAAAAGAAGAAGAAGTCTGCCAGCTTCGCCGCTGTGTACATGTGGGACAGACGAACAAACTGCCGAGCATGTTTTGCAGGACTGTACTCTGTATGGTCAGTAAGGAGGCCACATGATTCGACACTACAAATAATGCTGTATGGAGATAAACAGCAACTACAGTCAACAGTCGCGTTCATCTCGGAAACTCGCCCATTGATGTAAACTTCTAAAATGCGATCACAAGAAGAAGAAGAATATATTCTCCGACTCCTGAATTGAAAAAAAAAAAAAAGTTGTTTGATACTTTACTTCTGTTGTTGACTGTTTCCACTAGCTCCTGCGGCTCTTACTCACTTTCCCTTGTTTCGTCATTGCTATTGTTTTCTCCACCTCTGGTTTGAGGCTCTGTGGGTCTTTGTGTGTTTTACTTGTGGCTTGTTGCCTCTGTTTTCATATATTATTTCACTAACATATTCTGCTTATCTCTTTGAAATATCTGCCTCATCAAATACTGATTTAGTGGACAACCTGTTCTTCAGCGGCGGTTACACCGTTGCGGGTACCAACTTCTCTTTCAGAGGTTTCTGTCTTGGGCCACGGTGAACTGTTGGATAATGAGTCGTCGTCTGTGACATCGTGAATGTTTTTGCGGAATGCAAGGGAGCCGGACCAACGTGTTGGTGGTCGTCCCCGTGGTCGTTCTTGTCTTTGGGGTACCATATTGCTGTCGCTGTGCTCCATCGATCGTCCGTTCTTCGCAATAAGTGACCCCACAGCTATGTTTCATCTTGTCTGCACAAATAACTGCATCTTCCACCAGGGAAAATTGACGTGTCTGAGTAATGTAGACTTTTGTTCGCTGGCTATGAAGCGACCATGCGTCTCTCGAACCTCATCAAATATAATTTCGCAATTACTGTTCATGGTTTTTCTGATTTGACATTATCCTTATGTATATTTTAACGAGCAATATTTTACTCACCTTCAATGAAGTGTATTACTTTGTATTTGTTATCAATCCGTGTTTCTTTAGAAAATTTACACATTTTACGCATGTCTATTTATTTGTGCATATTCTGGTGTGTCCTTGACCTTCTCTTCTTTTCTGCCATTTTAAATAGATGGTTTCTGTCATCCATACTTGACATTTTAAAAAAAAAAACTCTTTTATTGGCAAGCTTCATTTGCTGTTTGTATATTATACTTTTGGCATTCCAATTTTGTGTTTACTTTCTCTTCTGTATTTGATGCTTTCTGTCATATTCATATTTATTTATTTTTTGTCCATCGCGAAGCGATGATGACCACAACATCAGGCGGCTTTGTCTTAATAATGTGATGTGCGCTGTATTTGGATTATAGTAAGGAAGAATATGCGCTGGTCATCAATCTCACACTTATCCCGAGTTACTATGGATCAGTGGCAAGACTATGTCGAGACTACTGGAGGTAACTCGTGATGCAGGCACTCTGGTCAGACCAGGACCAGTGGTCGCTTGAAACTTGCGGAATTTGATCGCCCACCGTTTCCGTTCTTCACTGTGAGAGGCGAGTGTCTTAACCTCTAGACTACATCGACCCCCTACTTAAACATAAACAACTTGCGTTATTCTGATGACACTGTGCTGACAGCGAAAACTGGGTCAGATTTACAAGAACTGGTCAACATGGCGGTTCTTCAAAGCAAAAACAAAGGTCTCAGCTTCAATCAAAAGAAATTAGAAGTAATGATAGTAACAAAGAAACACAAATCTCCCAAAAGTTGTATGAGGGTGATGGAGAGAAGTACACATATTTCAATACTCGGGCCCCCACATCAGACATGATGGGAAATGCACTAATGAAATAGCCAAGATAAAAATAGTCTTCCAGAGTTTGAGAGGAATCTTGTGTAACAAAACCATATCACTGTAAGTAAGGAAGAGAGTTATTATATGTTACGTGGAATCAGTACTGGCAGACGACTGCGAGTCATGGACAATCAGTGGGCAAGCACAGGGGGGTGGACCCAGCATCTGCCACGTTTAATGAAGGACCAACTCTGGCAGAGGTTTCTGTAGAGTTTGCCTCATCCACAGTATAAGATTTTACCCTCATAGACTTGGGGGAGGGGTGGAAGTAAACTGGTTTGTTGGCGTCAGTTGCTCGCCATTTGCCAGAGCCGCGTGTGGAAAGATGGGATACTACGTGAAGGTAAAAGGCATTTCTTATTGTTTAAATGAAACCTATAGCAACCCCCAGCCCCATAATCCCCCCCCCCTAACCCCCGCTCCGGCATTAAATTTGATTTTATGTTTTATCTCCTAAACTTGTCTATGTATATCATTTTCTTATATGCCATTCAAAAAATGTATTGCATACATAAAGCTTGTTCTCTTACAAAATTGAATCAATCTATCTCCTCTTTCATCTCTTGTATCAAGTCTATATTGTTTCTTTAACATTGTTATATTCTTTATTCCTTACTTTTGTGTTCATGTCTCCTGGATTTATAGATTGTTGCTTTTGTGAGTTGTGGTCATTGCTTATGATTCAGTTCTTCACGTCATGTCAGGTGCATAGTGCAGCGATATGCAACCACCTTTGTTTTCTTGCTTCTCTTTTACCGATGAATCTTCTATTTATGACATGAAAAATCTGCTAGATACTGTTGTTCGGGTGACAAACTTTTCTCAGATGCCTTTTACGATATAATACAGCTTCAATGATTTTGAACTCGTTGACCTGTTCGAGGCGTTGATGTCTCCACTCTCTATACACCACCATAGTTTTTGTTTTGTGGCTGTTGATAGCCCTACCTCTTCTCTCCAGCTTTTCCTTTCAGGCTTGCAGGTTGCTCTGGAGATATGCCTCTGATTTGGTGATAAGGACTACGTCATTTGCAAACATCAGTTCTGAATAAACCGGTCTCATCTTCCGGTACATCATTACGTACGTTTTGTCCTCTCCTTGCAGGCTTTGATGACGTCATCCAAAGGGAGTATGAAAAGGTAGAGCGATAGAATGTAGTTCCGCTTTGTTAGCCATTGGTGGGTTTTGAACGCCTCCGGTACCTAGTTTCTACAAGAATGATAGAATCTCTGTACGGCGAATATTCAAAGTGCTTGAATATTCTTCGTAGCAAAGAATAAGCACAGTGCGTAGACAACCTTATGAAAATGTCTATTCCAGATTCAATAAACACGGGTGCATTATGCTCACGAACTTTTCCCCCGAGTTTGAAGATCCAACAGTGAATGAGCCGACATCAGTCAGCGACTCATAGCGATGTTGTACTAAATGAAACTATTTCATTACAAACACAAATTTATCCCACAAGTACATTCTTGATCGGACATGTGATCCATCAAGAAATGAGAAACCCACCATTGGTGCATGTCATTGTGAGAGATGTTAGAGCTTTGAGATGACTATACATCGAAAGCTACCACAACATCGTGACATTTCAAAGACAACCGGGGGAGTTGGAGCAGAGATTTTATGACATCTGACTGAGCAATACAAGAACGAAGCTCAATGTGGTTTCCTGGCAAAGAGAAGTGTTCTCCTTCTTCTTCCACTTCATCTTCTGTTGCGTTCGTCATCAAAAGGACATTGTCGTAGTTAACAGCGATCTGCGATATCTGCGACTTTCGGGTCGAAATGCTTGGAATGCATTGCCAAGTGAGGTGGTGGAGGCTGGGACGGTCAATGCATTTAAGAATAGATTGGATGCGTACAGTCTCTAGAGCAAGATGATGTAATTGGAACTGGTTGTATACAGACTCTGCAGAGTCTTCTAAACCAGTATAAAGACGTTAAGTTAAGTTAAGACACATCCGGGTTCAGCTCGACATTTTCGCGACCGTTTTTACTTCCCTCTTCGATCCCTAGTTTGTCAGCCAGGCTGCAGGGATTCAGTCTCTTTCCCGCGCGCCACCTAGAGGCGCAATACGGTCTTGGTCTCTTCTTCTTTTTTTTGTTCGTCTTCAGACCTCAACTTCAATGACTCTAACAAAGGCAGCAATCGACTCAAGGCTCTTTGCGCTACCGTACAGCTTCTCGTGGAAGGACACTGGCTGTTGCCAAATGTCACTAAAGACTAATAGTTCGCTGGCCGTGACACAAGCAGTCGCTGGCTCTAATCGGAGTTTAGGACCACCATAGTTGGCCTCGTTTAGAAAACCTGTTCTAACGCACTTTGCATGTTTTTTGTAGTGTTGGTTTCTGCAGCCATTTGTTTTACACGATGAGGTTGCTAACCCCATGCACCACCACTCTTTTCAGTCATCTTTTAAAGTTAGTTAGTTGCCCGTCGCAAATGATGATGGCGACATTATCAGACAGTTTTGTTTTGATGATGTTACCTGCGCTATATTTGGATTATATTATTTGGCTGCGGGTCTACATTGCTCTTCTGTTTTAGTTCATTTTGGATGCCGCCAGACCACGGATTTGCCGGAAATTCACACTAGTCGACAACTTACACTTGTGTTCACGGAAACGTGTTGTTGTTTTCCATTTGGACTAGTTAATTCGTTCGTTTTTTGTGATTTCTTCGTTCGATTATCCTGGTTGGGACATCGGCTATTTGAATAGCACTACGCTTAAACGTGTGTCGTATTTCACGGTCTAGTTCACACGGCTGAACTTCACGAAATTGTCGTCCTTCGCCTTAGCTGCAAACGTCAGATTTTGGTGTGTGAAATTTAGACACGACTATAATAGACTGAACACAGCCAGGGACAGATACCCAACTTAATCACACGCTGAATGATGTCCCTACGACCTCTTGTGGTTATGGGAAAGGCACGACACACAACGTTAGATGTCACTCCTCCCCCCCCCCCCCCTTTCCACTGCTTTGCGGGATACCTGTTTACAGAAAAGGCATCGGGAGTAAACTGTTAGGAAATATTTGCTTCCTGTGATATCTCCAGTCGTCTCAATAAATATCTTGCCACTGGCCAAGGGTAGCTCAGGACCAGAGAGTGAGGTTGACAAAATGCGCAGTTACTTCCTCACCTTAATCCAAATCACCGCGCAGGTCACCCATTTCAGCGGACACAGCAAGAGAGAAGACTGTCCACACGACTGAACAAAGAGAGGGGTCTTCATCACTTATGATGGACGAACATCATCAATTGGATTTATAGTGAGAAAGAAGCTGCGTTGGTCATCATCCTCACGCTCTGGTCCCGAACTACCTAGGCCCAGTGGCAAGACATTAGTCAAGACGACTGGAGGTAAGATGCAGGCACTCTGGTTCCACCTTTTTGAGACCAAGTGTGATTTGAACATGTGGGCTCGAACCCGCACCATTTCCGTTCATCACTTTGAGAGGTGAGTGCTTTACATCATGACCACAGCGACACTTTTTACGTCATGCATATAGATACAGTGGATTTTATCTTTCATCGCAAGTAAAGATTCCCTGATTAACCCGAGGATCCCTTCAAAGTGACGTCACAAATCGCTAACCCGTCCCTTCCTCAAAACATTAAACAAATAACGAGCGCATGAGTTGCAGTGGTCAGCGACCCATAGATGACTGCTGGCGTCAGGGTCAGCGACCCATAGCTGACTGCTGGCGTCAGGGTCAGCGACCCAGAGCTCTCAAGACCCTTCCACACCTCCACGCGGTGATCTTAGATAACAGGCTGCAATAGAGCAGACTGGCAAAGGAGAAGGGATCGAAGAGGGAATAGTAACCCGGTACTCAAAAAATGCTTGCTGAAGTCGGATGCGTTGGACCGAAAGGTGCAAATATTGCAGTCAAGCTGTAAACTACGACACAACGCATTCCGTTCTATGGATTACATTCTGCTACTTAAGCCCGTTCAGGGTTTGGTAGCGGGAGATTGAGAACGAACGAAGCCAAGCCACGCCAAACAAATAACAACAAGTAAATATGATGATAATCCGCCTCTGTTCTTTCAGGAATAGATGTCTATGCACTCCGAGCACACCGTGGGTGTTCAGTCTTCTTTCTTTCTTTTCGCTGTTTGTCCTGCTCATGCTTTTTGGTGTCAGATTATTAAGAAGGTTCTTGACGGGGCTTATTATGTGCTTTGTACACGGAGAGCCTTACTGCTTCTGATATTTTGTATATCCGTCTTTCACGTGGTTGGCTTTGGCTTTGTATCCATTGTATCTGTATAGCATTGCTTTCTGAGGATACTATCTGGTGTTTGTCGTGTCACGTGGCCGAACCATTTGGTTTGCTGTCTCTTGGTGAGATCTAGCACTGGTGCTGTACCTGCGTGTCTCTTTATATCTTTGTTTCTGATTATAACCATTCTTGTTACTCCAAGCATTCTGCGCAGGTATTTCATCTCTGTTGTTACGATTTTTCTGTTATCTTTGTTTGTTAATGTCCATTTCTGACACTGATAGCACAAAGTGGGTAGGAATATTGTATTGACTAGTGTTCTTTTTGTATCCATTGTCACGTGCTTATATAGTAATATCTGGGACATTGCCCAATGATTTGACTTACTTTATTACATCTGTTTTGGATTGCTATCGAGTATCGTATTTGCCATCTACTGAGATTATGTTACCCAGGAACGTTACATTGCTGTTTCTATTTATTTTCTTGCAATCGTCATAACTTCGGGTAGTCTGTACAGACCTCATTAAGATTGTTATGTTCCCGCAATCGTCATAACTTCGGGTAGTCTGTACAGACCTCATTAAGATTGTTATGTTCCCGCAATCGTCATAACTTCGGGTAGTCTGTACAGACCTCATTAAGATTGTTATGTTCCTGCAGTTTTTGTTTTTGGTTTTTTTGAGGTTACTATTAGTCTTTGATTAATGTTTGGTCATCAGTCAAAGAGAAGTTCATTTAAGTGATCGCTGAGGTTGTTCCCCCCCCCCCCCCCACTAATGTTTGATTTTTGTTTACATATTGTGTCCACATATGTGATGGTTGGTTGGTTGGGTATTGATCCAACGGCCTATGGGCTCCTGCCCTTTGGCCCATCCACATATGTGATAAACAGTAAATGATTTAGTACATAACCTTGTGTGTTGTCGTACACCGGATCTAACATTACAATTTTCGGAATATCCGGCGTTTGTTATTTATTACTGTACATTGGCCATTTACATAAAGACTTTGACATACCTTGGTCAAATGCTTATTTACTCCATAACGTGTCAGTGTTGTCCACAGTTTACTTCTATTCGATCGAAAGCAACGTGTAGTGTTTAATCGTATCCGATTGTTTTCTCCGCCAGTTGCCTTGACTGCGAAGATAGCATCTGTACAGCTCTTGTTTCTCAAAAAACCCACATGTGCTTTGATAAGCTGCGGTTCTATGATATGTTCAGTTTATTCCACAGCAATAGTCCAAGAGCGCGGATACTGATGGTTTCAGTAACCCGCTCGTTGTACACATTCCTGATTGATCTTCTCATACACGTCTCCCACATGACCAACAATTTAATTCAAAAGTATATGGTATGTGGGTTGCAAGTTCATCGATTTCAGAATCGGAGTCCAAAAGTCATTGATCGACATAAGTCCCCGACGGCACTTTCGCTATCTACTCATAACTTAACTTCTTTATACTGGTTTAAAAGGTTTGACATAGTCTGTATACATTCAATTTCTTATACGGGACGATCTAAACATAGCTATGTGCATTCAATATATTTTTTTAATGCACTAACTGATCCTGCATACACTATTTTCTGTGGTAATGCATTTCAAGCATTCACCACTCTCTAACTAAAAAATATTTCCCAATATATAATCTTGACGTATCTTTAATTGGTAGCTGTACCTTCTTGTTCGTGCAACTACTTTACTTTGAAAAACTTGTTAAAGTCTAAATTCTCTGTTCTCTTGATTATCTTATAAACCTGAATTAAATCACCCCACAGACATCCCACTATGCCTTCTGAAGCAAGTATTGAGAGACCAATATGAAGGCTACCATTGTTAAAGAGGTCTCAGATAACCATCTCAGAACTGAAGTCACTACCCTAATCTCCATTCTCATATTGGGGATTATTTCAAGTACGCACCGTTCCGCTCTGAGCGAGTGAAAGAGCGTTCGCATTTCAAGGGCAAATGTACCGAGTACGACTCCATATACCATCACCCTTACAGTTATGGATGAAACGGCAGCGAGGAAGGGAACTGGACACCCCACCTCATTAACAAGATGTGGTCCAGTACAATGAAGTTTCTAACACTTCATCCTCGACAGAAGTGTCATCTATGGCACTACCTTTTATATCCTTTCCGCTCGACCTCTCACTATAGCAGAGAAGTCCCATCCCGATTTCTCACCGCGCAGCACCTACCCGACATCATCATCATCCAGAGGGGTATCACTTAATAGATGTTTAACCACGTCTACATGCTTCCAAAGTGCCTGCTAAGTTAATTAATATTCCCACTCATTAGGAAAAAAAAACAGTTTTGAACGAGTACCCTTTGGGTTCCAGGTCGTGGTGTGGGCTGGTGGTGTGGTTGAACTCGGGTCCCAAAATGATATAACTTTCACCAGATCAAAGTATTTCCCTTTCTATCGGTCCTTCTGCTCAGGTAAATATTTTCAAATTGAAGTGAAACAAATAATTGTTAAGAGGGAGTCTCAGTGATCTCGATGTAAGGTCCGCCTCGGGTGGGGGACTCAGTGATCTCGATGTAAGGTCCGCCTCGGGTGGGGGTGGGGGACTCAGTGATCTCGATGTAAGGTCCGCCTCGGGTGGGGGTGGGGGACTCAGTGATCTCGATGTAAGGTCCGCCTCGAGTGGGGGTGGGGGACTCAGTGATCTCGAGGCAAGGTCCGCCTCGGGTGAGGGACTCAGTGATCTCGAGGTAAGGTCCGCCTCGGGTGGGGGACTCAGTGATCTCGAGGTATGATTCGCCTCTGGTGCCGGAGGTCGCGGGTTTGAATCACGGGGGAGACCGGGATTTTTTTTTCTCATGTGGATCTTCTGGTAAAAATCCCCTGATCTCTGGGTAGTGTGATCGGACTCCTGTGTTAGTGTCGAGCACGTTAACAGACCTTAGTAGTTAGAAATCAAAAAGAGTAGGCTTAACGACCGCTGACCGGCCAAAAATAAAAATTATAGCTAAAAAAATCTACTCTAAATTATTTGTTCCTTTCCCCAGGTGGTTTGTTAAGAGCAGCAAATAGGTGGCGCCTAACAAGATTGAAAAGTTCGCGGATGACACAAAAGTATGCGGCAGGGTCTATTCTCCGGAAGAGGTGGATCTATTGAGATCGGATTTAGATACGATTCAAAAATGGTCTGAGAGCTGGCAGATAGAGTTTAATGTAGAAAAATGTACAGTCATCCACATGGGAAGATCCAATAATGAATATAATTACAGGATTGGAGAGAACAATTTTAGGACAATAAAAAAGAAAAGCTACCTAGAAGTTATAACAGATCATACAGGAAAGGTGCGGGATCTAGTCCAGGAGGCAGGGAAAAGGGCTAATGCCATATTAGGTATGATAAAAAGTAATATTTCACATAAGTGCAAGGAAGTAGTAGTCAAGTTATACAAATCATTAGTGAGACCTAAATTGAAGCACTGTGTACAGGTGTGGAGTCCATATTTCTTCTTCTTGTTCGTTCTCAGTCTCCGGCTACCAAGCCATGAAAAGGACTTTGCAAGTAGCAGAATGTAGTCCGAAGACCGGAATGCGCTCTGTCGTAGTTTACAGCTTGAATGCGATATTTGCAGCTTTCGGTCGGACACATCCGACTTCAGCAGGTAGTCCATGTCATAGAGTGAATATAAACATGCTGGAAATGGTATAAAGAATAGCTACACAAATGATCACAGTGTTTCAGAATTATAGTTATGAGGAAAGACTAAAAGAACTGGTTTACAATGTCTAGTACAAAGAAGAATTCGAGATGACTTAATACAAGTTTATACATTAATAAATGGAAAGGATAAATTAGGCTATACTGAGTTTTTCAAAGTACAACCATCTACAAGAACAAGAGGACACAGCTACAAATTGTTTACAGACAGGACTAGATTAGATATTAGGAAGTATTTTTTAGTCAGAGAGTGGTGAATTCTTGGAATGCATTGCCGCATAATGTAGTGGAAGCAGAGTCAGTTAATGCATTAAAAAATAGATTGGATGCTCACAGTATTTTCGGTATCCGTGGAGTGAAATAAACTGGTTGTATACAGACTCTATAGATCCTTCTAAACTAGGATAATGAAGTTAAGTTAAGTTAAGGGTCAACTAGCTGTAGTGCTTTATTATATTAAGATGGACTTGCACATCGGTTAAATCGTCCTCCAAGAAACTGGTAGCATACAGACTATGCAGTCTTCTAAGCCAGTATCTTCTTCTTCTTCTGCGTTCGTTCTCAATCTCCGGCTACTAAGCCATGAACAGTGCTTTGTAAGTAGCAGGATGTAGTCCGGAGAATGGAATGCGTTGTGTCGCTAGTTAACAGTTTGACTGCAATATTTACACCTTTCGGTCCGACACATCCGTCTTCGTCAGTAAACCGTATAAATACGTTAAGTTAAGTTGTTGAGGGTCAAATACAAACCATGTGGATTGGTGAATATGGCCCGCGGGCCACAGTTTGGATACTCCTGCATAGTTTATACGGGATAAGGTAGCCAATCGATAACTACCTTACCATGAAACACATCCTTCGTCTTATCTTACGACGTGCCTGACAGGTTACACTGGCAGTGTTATTATTCTCTGCCCGTCCCTTAGGCCCTGGTAACACACCGGATGTGTAATAATATGCTGAATCTGTTTATTTGAATAATTGCAAGGAAAGTTATTTAATTTATACAATCCTGACCTTACAAGATAGTCAACTGCGTGTTGGGGTATTGGGATCGCAAATGCCAGGTTCCGGAAATGGCAAAGTTGCGGGCTATTCAAAGCTTGTTTGTGGTTGTATCTTGTTGTTCTTTGAACTGAACTATTAGCTTGTTTGCGTTATAAATATAATCATTTAGAATCATACACGCAGTCTTGAAAACAGAATAGTAAGTATTTTAAATAAAATTGTCTTTCTAAACTTCTCTATTAAGTAGGTAAGAGCCCATTAGCCTAGGAGGTATTGAAGTTGCGCATTCGTTCGGTCAACATTATCAAGTCACAAGTGCCATGACAGCTGGTGAAGGCAGTGAAGGTGATTATGTTTCTTCATAACTTCATGCCCCTAGGCCTAATGTTGTTTATAGATTTCACTGTTGGTCATTTTCCATTCCATGGGATTAAACTGCTAATGATTTGCTTTCTGTCTTCTCCATCTGTTTTCGCATTAAATTTGCAAGTTGCAGTGTAAAGTAGTACTGGAGTATAAAAAAAACTTTTTTAAAAAGTGCGATATAAAACAATAAATATTAAACTGAAAACTCCAATTGGAATAACTAAAATTTTAACTTACTAGTCTAAAAATGTTACCTTGACTTGACTGTTTTACCTTTCCCTAGTGTTGAGTAGGCTACGTTAAGTAATTTTCAAGTTTTTAATCTGGCGTAAATTCTTAATTAAAGTTAATTATAGCTGCTTTTTGCAATTTTAAGAGTACAGCCATCAATGAGCACCGTGTTAACTTGTTTAAAAAAGATTTTAGGACTAATCCTCTTAATCTTAATATGGATGATCTGACCGTTTCTAAAGGACATTCAGTGACTCACATACATACTACGGGGAGGAAGACTAACGTTTGGTTAGGCAAAATATACTGATCAGACATGTTAGTCAGGGTTATCTGCCGAAGACGGATGTGTCGGACCGAAAGGTGCAAATATCGCAGTCAAACTGTAAACTAGTGACACAACGCATGACATTCTCCGGACTACATCCTGCTACTTGCAAAACTGTTCAGGGCTTAGTAGTGGGAAATTGAGAACGAACGCAGAAGAAGAAGAAGTCAGGGTTAGGTAAAACATAGGCCTACTGGCCAAAACCCTCACCTCGGCTTCCTAGTAGTAGTAGTCCTCCCTGGAAACAGGCTGTTTTCATGGCAGCCAGGTTAACGAGAGGAGGGTCGATGTGATCCCCGTAGTAGTAAGCGACACGCAGATGAAGCGAAGCATAGCACAACCGCCTGGAGGACCCTGGTCCACCTTCATCAGCACGCTCGGGATGTGAGGAAAGCTACTGCAACCTGCCATTTAATGTCCTTTTCATGGCGCACAAAAGAGTAACCTATTCATTGTGAATATTCGCAAACAACAACATACATGCTACTTACGCAAACATGATTAACAAGTAACTACTGAGTTAAGAAAAAAGTAAAAAATATAAATCATGCTTACTATGTTGTAGCACATTTAATATTTTTTTCACCTAGGGCTGGAGTGTACAAATGAAGCTGCAGTTTTATTTATTCATTAGAACAGTGTTCCTCAACCTCAGCACTATCACCCACTAGTGGACAATTTTAGCTGTCAGATGGGGGGGTAGCAGAATAATTTACATGCTGTATTAAAAACACAACCTGAGGGAACTCTGGCAGAACACAGCGAACCAACAAGAGAACATTTTGAGAACCTGTGTTTTTCCTGTGGCAGCATACGTCAGTGAAACATGGACAGTTACCCAAACATTTCAAGTTGAAATGTTATGAAAAGGTCCTCAGAATACAGTGGGCCGAAAAAAAGAAGAATGCAGTCATTTGACAGCAGTTGGACATAGAGGAGAACTGGTTGATAATTCCATCTTGAACAGAAAATTGAAATACCATGGCCACATAAAAAGACATAACAGTCTTGAGAGAATGGTAATGGAAGGTATGGTACTGGGCAAGAGAGGCAGACCAAGAAGGCAATGGCACCAAGATGTCAAGGAATGCTTGGGAATAACTCTTGGAGCAGGTTGGAGATTTGGCATGAGATAGAGTTTGTTGTTTCTTTCAGATGAGCTGTGATGGGAACAATGTTCCTGGGAGGACATGCTGCATGATGATTAAAACATCCAAAATACACTTGCTGTACAATCGCTGAACTTTCTTCAATTTAGATTTTAGTGGACAGTAATGGAAAATGTACTCTCGTGAAAGTTATAAAAGTGGGTGTCAGGTATAAAAAGGTTGAAGAGCATTGCATTAGACACATTAACACATTTTTATGAATTGTCATTTTGAAAAAATGAAGACAATTGAATGTGCTGTTTAACAAGTGTTAACTTCTATGGCACTGTAGGTGGTTTATGGTAGTTAATGTGTGAATTCTTAATACTACCTGTCTACAAGCTGCAATAGCACTTACATCAGACAGAATTGTAACTTTAGGCACGTTATGTAATGAGTAGAGGACAGTTACAGCTAAAAGATGATGATCCTGGACAGTGTAACATAAACATATGAGAAAACAGTAGTGACCTCAACAACTTTTTTCTTCCTCTTTTTCTTTGTCCCTATAACTTGGGGTGCATATCCATGTCATCAACCGACCCTCTCCAAACAGAACTTGCATGTCTTTCTATTTTCTCAAGTTTTCCAACTTTTCCAAATTTTTCGACCTCTAGGCCCTTCTCCATGTATTATTTTGCTTTTTCCTTTACTTCTCTTTTCTTTGGGGTTTCATGGCAGAGATAACCTGGTGATATTGCCTTGAGACTTTTGCAATATGAAGTATATCCAGGTCCACCTTCATCCTAAGATTTTCAGTTCCACCTGTCCTTGTTCTGTTCTCTCTCATAAACTTTTTTTTGTAACTTTGTTCAACCACCGCTGACCCAGATTCTTTCTGAGTGATTTGTTGATAAATTCTGTAATCTTTTTCTATTGAGTTTTGTCATCCGTCATGTTTTGGCTCCATATTAAAGGATCAACTTCACATTGGAGTTAAAGTATCTTTAGCAGCTCCTGTGCATCTTGATCATTTTAGAGTTCCAGATAATTTGCAATATGACAAAGGTCATTCCTGCCTTTTTGTATCTTGTTATTTTATATCCTGTTATTTTACTCTTCCTGATGGCCATTGACTGGATTGTGAAGTCAACATCATCATCAAACGACAACAGCATTAAATGGACATTGACTAGACAACTTAACGATCTCGACTTTGCCGATGATTTGGCGCTTCTGTCCCATACCCACAACCAGATCCAAAATAAGATAGAATTGGGTTGGGAAATCCACCTTCAAAATGGGGAGTCATTCACATACCTTGGCAGCAATATAGACATATTAGGAGGTACAAAAAACGATGTTCAGTTAAGAATACAGAAGGTGAGAAAAACTTTCATTGCATTGAGGAATGTATGGAAGTCAAAAGAAAACCACCACCAAAATAAACATCTTCAACTCCAAGTAAAATCCGTTCTATTATATGACTGAAACATGGAGGACAACACAGATACTTATGAAAAAGGTACAGACCTTCGTAAATGGTTGCTTGCGCAAAATACAAGCATGGAAATGGTACGACAAGATCACCAATGTAGAACTGATAGCAAAAAACTGAACAAATAAAAACTGAAATACGGAGGAGACAATGGCGATGGATAGGCCATACATTACGGAAACCAGTTGATAACATTACCAGACATGTCCTGTTCTGGAATTCACAGGACAAGAGAAGTAGAGGAAGACCAAAACACTTATGAAAGAGGGAACTGAAAGCAAATATAAAGGCAGCAAACAGGACGTGGACAGAATTGGCTCATGATAAAAAGACTTGGCGAGTATTTAACTTAGCGTCTTTATACTAGTTTAGAAGACTCTACAGAGCCTGTATACAACCAGTTTCTTGGAGGGTGGTTTTTACTGATGTGCGAATCCGTCTTAATAGACTCAAACACTAGAACTAGAGCTAAGTAGATCCGCAGCCAGTTAGGCATCATCTATAGCTGCTCTTAACAAACCGCCAGGAGAAAGGTACACATAACTTGGGTAGATTTTTAATTTGAATTTTGTCTGGGCAGTAGCTGTTGAGCCTACTCTTTCCCATTTCCAACTACCAAGGAATTTTAAATGTGCTCGACAAAGAACACAAGAGTGCGATCTCACTACCCAGAGATTTGTTGAGGACCTATGCTCTACAGGGAGCTGTCAGATCTTTGATTGATTGATTGATTTTACATCCTCATCTGCACATCCTGTCTTATTTATGAATGATGCTCTTTACCGCGTCCAATGGTGTTCCTCTCAGTTTAATAGGAACTGAGTTGTTTGTCGCAATAAATTAAGAAATTGTTATCTTTTCTGCAATGATCTTTAGACTTATTTGCTGGTAGATTCTGTTTAGTGTGTCTTGCCTAGGAGGGTTATCTTGTTTGCAAAGTTCAAGTCTTCCTGCTGATTAAATAAGGTTCACTGATTCCATTTCTCTCAAGACTATTTTTTTTCAAAATCCAATCAACTGGCAGCAGGAACAGAAGACAGGCTCGATGAACCCCAGATTTAATCTTTTTGATAAGAAATCAACAAACTACCTTATTTCGCCTTAGAACTGGACACTGCAGACTACTAGAACATCTATACCGACTGAAGATCTCACACTCCACTTCTACCCTGCTGGTGTAGAGGTCATTGTATATACTTTGAATCATATGTAAAGGTGAACATATGACTGACCTGTCATGTGAAATCTCACACTGAAACTCTAGTTTGCCTATAGGTTTGTCAAATGTGTCTTTACTGTTGACCATAATAAAGTCATTAGGTTGATGTGGTCCTAAACTTTTTGTCTCTGAATTTGTTTTTGAATGTCATTGCACTGAACTTAATGTAATAATAAGGGTTACATCATTATCATTGGTGTCTTAGTCTAAGTAGGCCATGTGCGTGGCGCCCTTTGAGGTCTGTTGGGCTCTGTCTCCCATACTTCTACAGTCTGCTATGACTAAAGGTCGATCAGCGAGTGACAGTTCTTACAATCATGTTGAGGAAACTGGCTTGCCGGGGAGTCCCCTTATCTATTCAGTCTTTAATTTGTCTCTGCAACCAGAAGGCCTCTACATGAGTCTGCAGCAACTTAATTGGCATCCTGTCAATGGACTTCACGCTAGAAAGGGGACAGTCAGTTGTTGCCCTTGCTTCCACCGCACCTGTTTGGAGTCTGCATCTTGACACATCTTGTCTTCTCCTGCCTGCAGACCAACTCTAGTTGGGTCTGTCTTTGGCAAGTTCCTCCCAGTTGTTGGTGTTCATATCCATTGCCTTTAGGTCACGCTTGCAAACACCTTTGTAGCGGAGGAAGGGTCTACCTTTGTTACGCTTGTCTGCGGTCAGCTCTCCGTATAGGATATCTTTTGTTATTCGCCCATCCTCCATTATGCACATGTGACCAAGCCACCACAAGAAGCTGGCGAAGGATTGTAACTAAGCTAACAATCTTTGCACGCTTTGTTGTTAGTCACTCTGTCACTCCATGAAATTCCAAGTATGCGTCTCAAGAATAATAACACAGAATCTGTACACAGCATCCTTTGTGGAGATGGTCAGCATGTTGTTATTCCACACTCTCTATGAGAGCCTGGCTAGTGCTGATGAGGTTATTCCTAATTGCTTTTGCAGTTCTACATCCAGTGAAAGGTCAGTGATGTTACATCCGAGGTAGTTGAAGTGATTTACTACCTTCAGATTTTTATCGTTTAAGACAATGTCTGGTGGATCTGCACACTGGGCTATCACTTTCGTCTTTTGTGCACTGATGGTGAGGTAAACAAATCACAATGCAGCTACTATGCCCCTACCAACTGACTGTCTCCAAATGGTTTGATCCTGAGCAATTTATTCCCATCTTTCTGGTGGAATGTTGCATGACTTCATGTCCCACTTACATACATCCTTCTTTTTTGTTTCTTCATTGCGTTCAGGATCTTTTGGTCATGCTATATCTGCAGGCCAGTCGCCATGATGAAGTCTGTAGTCTTCACCATCAGAGCGGCTGCCCCACAGCTTTTGTCTCAGCTCCGCACCCTCTAGCCAGGTCTGGCATCTCATTTCCCTATAGATTGGGCATTCCTGTAGAATATGCTCAAGGTTCTGTTATTCTGTTCCACATGGGCACTCATCGGTGTGTGAGATCTTCAGTCGGTATAGATGTTCTAGTAGTCTGCAGTGTCCAGTTCTCAGGCGAAATAAGGTAGTTTGTTGATTTCTTTTGAATTGGTGAATTGGGTCTGGTGTACTGCTTATGTTTCTGTCTTCTCTCCATTGGTGTATATACTGATTTCTGATGATGTTCTTGATTTCTCTGTACGGTACTTGATGATTAAATTGTGCCTTTTTGCTGCCATCTTTTGCCAGAGCATTAGCTCTCTCATTTCACGTGATTCCGCAATGGGAGGGTAGCCACTGGATCACTATTGTTGGGGATCTCTGGAGTTTTCTCAGTTCTGCTCTGATCTCTGATAACAGTGGCTCGTTGTTTGTTTTTTGTATAGTCTCTAATAGTTCTCTGCAGTCCATGAATACAGCTATTTTTGTTGGAGGTTGCCTTTCTGTTTGAAGCATACAGTGTGGGATGGCAGATTCCTCTAGCTTCTGTGGCCAGCTGTTGGTAGTCGACCAATGGAACTCTTTGATTACAGGGCTATATCACAGTTATCTTATTAGCGCTATCTAAATTACAAAACGGCATCATTCTAGTTATTTTGGAGACAGATGACAATTTCCTATGTATGTGCAATTTAGTATATTTTCATAGTTGTATGACATCACAAATCTGTGAAACACATTTGAAATTTTGCTGGTGGCTTTCTGCATCCCTCGAAATCAGAAAGAGTTAGAGTTAATGCATTTTAAATGGGAGTGAGAAGTCACATGAGGTGAGAGTTAAACCTTGAGAAGGGTTCAATGTAGGATCACAGTATTTAAAAAATAATAATTATATTTATAAAACTTATATTTTAATATATATTTATATATGTGATTCAAACATGAGAAAATATTTTGGTTTCACTGTTTTTTGTATGGATTGACTTCACCGTCCTATATGAAGAGGATGTCACTCTATAAATAGAACTGATAAATATCACTAGGTGCAGGAAATTATGGAGAGATATGGTGACTTACTTCAGTTGGCACCTGCAATTGATAATGATGATGCTAATTTTATTTATAAAGGTTCTGGCAAATCTTAAAGATAGATTTGCATGTTAGATTCTAAGCTTTAGCAGAAGAAAAGCAGTAGTTTTGCTAAAACAGATATGCAGTTGAAATATGTAATTTAATGAATCAATGAATTGAATGTTATGTTTGTTCTGTAATTTGATGAAGCAGTTTTATAAAGAATATACTTTCTATTTCAGACTGTCATCATGTGCCACTGAACTTTATTGTTTGAACTTTGCTTGGCTTATTGTTTGTTAAAGATTGTCACATGGAGAGTCAGTTTTTTGGGGCTGAGTTTGGTAAGACTTTATGAATTAATATTCTATGAGCAGCTTGTTTTTTAGTTGCAATAGCCAGCTGTAACAGTAAAGTAATACTAACTAATAATGAACAATTTTGTAGTAATTTAGAAATGGACACTTAAAAAAAAGATGAGTGTGTTCTTATGGTTGTAAGGAGGGGTTTGTGATCACTTCTAATAACTTAACTCAATGTTTTTATACTGGTTTAGAAGACTCATCAGAGTCTGTATACAACCAGTTACATTTGCATTACCCCGCTCTAAAAGCTATGCGCATCCAATCTATTCTTAAATGCATTAAGTGACCCTGCCTCCAATACCTACTGCGGCAATGCATTCCAAGCATTCACCACTCTCTAACTAAAAAAGTATTTCCTAATATCTAATCTGGACCTTTCTTTAGTTATTTTGTAGCTGTGCCCTCTTGTTCTTGTTGGTGGTTGTATTTTGAAAAACTTGTTATAGTCTAATTTAACATTTCCTGTGATTATCTTATAATCCTGTATTTCTTTTTATCATATCTAACTTTGCATTTGCCTTATTCACTGCTACCTGGACTTGCTCACTCACCTTACCTGTAGGATCTATTATAACCCCTAGGTATCTTTCCTTATCTATTATGCTAATATTGTTCTCGCCAATTCTGTTATGTTCCATTTTGGATCTACCCATGTGGATGACTGTACATTTATCTAAATTAAACTCCATTTGCCATCTCACAGACCAGTCTTTAATTTTATTTAAATCTGACCTCAATATATACACTTCTGATATAGATGAGACACTCCTACATAGTTTTGTGTCGTCCGCAAATTTTCCAATCATATATCAATGTCCAAATCGTTTATATATATATCAAGAACAATATTGGTCCCAAACCGAGCCCTGTGGCACTCCACTTTTTACTTCACACACTCAAAGTACTCCTTATTAATGTTATCAAGAACTTGTAGTTACCAAGAGTCTATCTGAACAGAATCCAGTCACAACACACATCTGAGTGTCAGTAACATATCCATACAAAAACAGTTGATCATCATCTCTTTGAGTGCCCAGAAAGCAAATAAAAGGCTTCTTCCTCCGAGGCCAGATAAATGGAACACTTTGTATGGCACTGGACAACCACATGCAGATACCATTACATGGCATTGGGCTGAAGGGTGAGAGCCCAGATGCTGCTGGAACCATAACAAATAAAACAAAAAACACTTTTACAATTTTTTCATAATTTTGCAACAGAAAAACTGCATTAATGTTTGTGAGCAGTTTATGTTTTTTTTTTTTTATAGCTATTTGTCTTCAGTATTAAAAACTATGAAGAAATTAAACCATTGTAGCAAAATTTATAAAAAGTGCAACATAATGATTAATTTGAAAATTAGAATAAGATGTACACACTATCATTGTTAGTCAGTGTTGAAATAGCTTTACCACGTCTTTCAGATGAGACTGAGAATATCTACAAGTATAAATAACAAGCCAAAGCTGGAAGACCATGAGCATTGTCACAGACCTACTTAAGTGGGGGGGGGGGGGGGGTGGGGGGGCGTTTGTTGCTACCCTGAAATATATCATCAGGTGTGATTGTCCATTACTATTTTGTGTCACCTGACCACGGATTGAAGAAGAAGAATAAAATGAATAATAGTTTCGATATGGAAAACATACGGGGGCTATTAATTTCAAATATAAAGTACAGGGCATGCCAAACCCTGGTCACCATGGTGCTTAAAAATGTTGTGGTGCCTAACACTTCAGGAGCAGTGCTATATTAACTTGCAAAATTTCCTTCATTTCACGCATGCACACACACCCACACACACATATTGTCATTCATCCCCAGAAGGAAATAAGAATCTATCGGCCAGACATAAAATGCAATCACAGTGCAAATTTTACATTATTGACAGTGTTAAAACCATTATATCATGGTGCAAAATGCAGTTAATGAATCTTGTAAAAAAATTAATGTAGATTTTCAATGCTAGAGACAAAAAAATTATGTGATTTTTTTTATGTGCAACATATCACTGATAGAATTTGATCCTGATAAATTTGTAGAATAGTAGTATTTCAGCAGCAAACTCACAAGACGTGCTTATGGCCATCTAAATGTCCAATCCATATACCTGACTTTTGTTCCTTAATTGAAGCAGCAATTCCTGTAGCTCTTGTTAGCTCTCAATCAGCAGAACTATGTCATCCACATTTCTGAGATAATTTATTGACAATCCACGAATAATGAATCCAAGCATATCATCTATCTATTCACATTTGTGCTGTGTAAATATTAAACAGACAATGAGACACTACCTGTCCATGTTGCACTCCACTTTTGTTATATGTATATTGTTTATTAAATCCTACCAAATCTTACAGTAGCATTTTACATCAGTATATGCTAATGAGTAATCTTGTGTCTTTTCCATCCATACCTATATTTTTCAGGCCAGTAATTATAGTTTCTCATGTTGGGCTCTGTAATATTTCTATTTGCAGTCTGTAAAGCAATATACATGATTTTTTTTTCCTTTGTATATTTTTCTTGTGTTCTTATACAGAATATTTCTTCTTTTGTTCTGTCAAAATTAAAATTGTTCACCTGGTGTTTCTGTGTCTGATTGCTGTTATTGCTCACGATGGAAGGCTGTTATTTTATTCCACCCTCTGATATATCTTTCTCACTATGCAAGCAGACATTCTTGTTCTTAATGGATCCTTTTCATTGAGCCAGTCTTGTCATGTTGAAAGTTTTATTTTTGTATGCTCTGCATCTTGTGCTGTGTTTCATTTTTAAATATGGTTGTTAAAAGTACAATTGTAGAAAGTTGTTCAGTTATGTTAGACAGAACCTTAATTTCACCTGAAAATAACCCCCACTTGAATTTTCTGTTCACAGCATAGACAATTTATTCCTTGACAAAGCAGAATAAATATGAAATAATTTTTACTAATTTTACTTGCACACACACATGTCCAAATTTGACTTAATACTAATTTGGCTGATGTTCCTTATTAAATATTCTAGTTGCTCTTTTCATCATGTAAACATTAATTTTTGTTTCAATAGAAAATATTTGGCGAGAATGTGAGGCAAAACAGAATGACCAAGGAGTTATCTACTATGTGAAGTGAGTTTGAGTGCACATGCTGAACTTATATGTGAGGATAATATTTTGGTAAATCACTGCGCCTAAACATGTCTGCGGAGTGAAAGAGGATAGGCTACCATAACAATCATGAAAATCTAAGAACAAGGGATCCAGACCCTCAGGATGATCCAAATTCTGCTGGAGTGACGCAACAGGATAATCTCTGAAGGATCAATCACTCGGTCGGTCATCACTGCAGTTGGCTCTTTGTAGAATCTCTGTGTCCAAGACACTTCATGTGGTTTCTTCTTTGATTTATGTAGCACTTTGTTGAAGTTGCAAGAACCATGCACAACTCTTAAACACCTTTTGCAACATACTTGAGATGGAGCAATTCTGTTCTATGTTCTCAAATACTTGCCCTGGAGGCAGTTCTATGATCTCAAATACTTGCCCTAGAGGTTGTGCTATGATCTCAAATACTTGCCCTGGAGGCAGTTCTATGATCTCAAATACTTGCCCTAGAGGTTGTGCTATGATCTCAAATACTTGCCCTAGAGGTTGTGCTATGATCTCAAATACTTGCCCTGGAGGCAGTTCTATGATCTCAAATAATTGCCCTAGAGGTTGTGCTATGATCTCAAATACTTGCCCTAGAGGTTGTGCTATGATCTCAAATACTTGCCCTGGAGGCAGTTCTATGATCTCAAATACTTGCCCTGGAGGCAGTTCTATGATCTCAAATACTTGCCCTGGAGGCAGTTCTATGATCTCAAATACTTGCCCTGGAGGCAGTTCTATGATCTCAAATACTTGCCCTGGAGGCAGTTCTATGATCTCAAATACTTGCCCTGGAGGCAGTTCTATGATCTCAAATACTTGCCCTGGAGGCAGTTCTATGATCTCAAATACTTGCCCTGGTGGCAGTTCTATGATCTCAAATACTTGCCCTGGAGGCAGTTCTATGATCTCAAATACTTGCCCTGGAGGCAGTTCTATGATCTCAAATACTTGCCCTGGAGGCAGTTCTATGATCTCAAATACTTGCCCTGGAGGCAGTTCTATGATCTCAAATACTTGCCCTGGAGGCAGTTCTATGATCTCAAATACTTGCCCTGGAGGCAGTTCTATGATCTCAAATACTTGCCCTGGAGGCAGTTCTATGATCTCAAATACTTGCCCTAGAGGTTGTGCTATGATCTCAAATACTTGCCCTGGAGGCAGTTCTATGATCTCAAATACTTGCCCTGGAGGCAGTTCTATGATCTCAAATACTTGCCCTAGAGGTTGTGCTATGATCTCAAATACTTGCCCTGGAGGCAGTTCTATGATCTCAAATACTTGCCCTAGAGGTTGTGCTAGCATTGTGCTTTGTTATGACCCACCATTTCTTGATTTCATTGTTTAAATACATTGGTAACCTTTATGCTAAATCGAATAATACAATTAGGTGTGAGGAATTTTATGGAAAATATGCATATCTACAACAATATACCTGTATATGTGCAAACAAATTAAGATAATATGATAACTTAATTAATGAATTAAAAAGATCTGAACATAATACAGAGATTTAATATAATTTGAGCATTATTTTCATCAGTATTATACATCCAAAGATATATTACTGATACAAAAATTCTGAATCCAGCTTGGACCTTATCCACTCTGTCCACCTCTCATTCTATTTCTTGGGCAAAGCGGTTAATGACATGACATACAATGCAGACTTGCCGGGTTTGAATTCTCAAAACAGCAAAGATTGAAGCCCTATAAGAAGTAAACCCTTTTAACTAATGTGTGCTGAAGTCAGAAGTGCTCCTTCTCATTTAGGAATGGACTGTTGTTTGCTAATGATCAGGTCATCTTTTACTAAAATGGAGAAGATGTAGAATGCTGCCTACTCTCTCTCAATTTTGCTTGTAATAGATCTGACATGAAGATCAACACAGAAAAGTAAGAGACTATGGCAATATCGCGTATACACTCACAGTGAAGTTTCCACAGTGGTGATAAAAGTATTAAGCATGTAAGGGAGTTTAAATACCTAGGCAGTATGTTCACTGATGACGGCAGAGTGGACAGAGAAATCACACATAGAATTCCGAACTCGAACATTGTCCACTATCAAATTGAACCGATTTTGACACCTTAAAGAGCTTATATCAACTAAGAGGAGGCTGATTGATTAATGCACTATTCATTCCTACATTGTGTTACCAATAACAATCTTGGTCCTTACTAGAAATACATATTAGTAAGATCATAAGCTATGAGATGCGCTGTGTGAGAAGTGCAGCTAGAAAGACAATATGTGACCAAATCTGCAACACCACGCTGAGGTAGATAGTGGGGACAAACCCAGTTAGTGCCTACATTGACACCAAAAAAATCTAGTGGTTTGGTCATTTAGTCAGAATGCATTATGACCAGTTTGCACCAAGAGCATATCATATTCAGGTCTCTGATTCATGTGCAAGGAGCCAACCTTCATGTTGGTGGATCGAGGGTGTCTCTGACACACTCAGGAGGTTCCCTCTAACGATGGCACACGCCTCCCACTCTGACTCAAGACAAGTGCAATAGAATAAAAGAAGTTAGATGCACTCTACCATTAGACACAAAACACAGTACAGCATCCTTAGGAAAGAGAGTGTAAAATATTTTTTAAAATGTTGTTTTCTATTATCTTTTCTTTCACTTTGAAGTTTTGTCATATTGAGACTAGGTCTAGTCAAATGAAAATTAATAATGCAGTAAAATCGAAGGAAATGAAAAGAACAGTAAATGATCAGACAGTTACTTTTAGATACAGTTCTAAAAATAAATTACCACTTCTCATCTGAGTACTGACGAAATATGGCTAGCTATTTGTTGCTGCTTACCCTTAGTAAAACATGAACAATGAAACTAAAAAGAGATGTTTACATATCAACAGAAATTGGTATCCTTCCCTATATTATTTTTGTGGAAAGGAAATATGTTTTAGATGTTTGTAATTTTACAAATATTGTTGTCCAATCACAGTGGTACAACACAGATTACTAGTTGGGACCATCCATACTTCAAAAAGGTGCTTGAAGAGTTGGGTGAGTTTCTCTTTAAGCTTACTATAATTTATAAAAAGGTTGTGGTTATTTGTGAATGCCCACGATGAGTAGGTTACTCTTTTGTGCCCCCTGAAAAGGACGTTAAGTGGCAGGTTGCAGTAGCTTTCCTCACATCCCAAGCGTGCTGATGAAGGTGGACTGGGGTCCTCCAGGCGGTTGTGCTATGCTTGGCTTCATCTACATGTTACTACTATGAGGATCATGTCGATCCCTCACCTTGTTATCCATGCAGCCATGAAAACAGCACGTTTCTAGGAAGCCGAGGTGAGGGTCTTGGCCAGTATGTTTTGCCTGACCCTGACTAACATGTCTGATCAGTATATTTTGCCCGACCAGACGTTAGTCTTCCTGCCCTTATCAAAAGGTAAATTACATTAAATTAATTGTTTTTGTTCTTTTTACATATTGAGTGTCATGATTGTCATCATGTATTATTGTTTATTTAGAGGTTGACCTGTAATAATCTCCATTCTCTTTTTCTTTTTTTTTGAGATGCAATAAAATACTCATGTTTTGTTTTCTTCTTCTTCGTTTGTTCTCAGTCTCCTGCTACCAAGCCCTGAACAGGGCTTTGCAAGTAGCCGGATGTAGTCCGGAGAAAGGAATGCGTTGTGTCACTAGTTTACAGCTTGACTGAGAGATCTGCACTTTTCGGTCTGACACATCCATCTTCGGCAGATGTTTTCTTCTTATTTCCTCCCTTACTGATAGTTAGTTGGCTTTCTAAATGTTTTATAGTAATTTAGTTCCTTATTCTTTTAGTTTTGTTAAAACTTTGTAATGAATTTCATCAATAGTCAGCTGTGCATGTATTCATTGTTTTATTTCTCATAACATTTTAATTTTCAGATGTCAGATATAGAGAAATAAAATATGCTGCCTATCGCACATCACTCAAGCTTAGACATCTACAGACTCACATTGGATGTAAGTTAGTTCTTTAAAATGTAATTAGTTGGTAATCCCCGGGCTACGGGAATTCAACATCAAACGTGGATTGAGCAGGAAGGGATGCCTGAGAATGAGTGTGTTCAATCAATGGCCTACAGGGATCAGCAGTGTCCATACCCTCCATCATTTACTGAATGATACAAATAAAGATCAAGGTTGGGGCCGAAGATATGGCAGTGAATGAGCTAACAGCAACTGGTGAATCATAGCTGGCTGCTTCTGTTAGGGTAAGCAAACCATATCTGACCCAGATCCCATTCTGTCTCCAAGTGGCAGCACTGGAAACTTGCTGCACTCACCTAGTCTGACTAAGAGAATACAGATCGCAGAGGGAAGGCAAACTACATCCCAAAATTGCCGTGCTGAAACCAGAAAGACGTAGATATCACAGCCCGGCTGTAAAATGTGGCACAACATCCTGTTCAGGAAGAATATGTTTAAAGTTGTCATGCACCAGAGTGTTGCCAGGGCCCGAAAAAGGAGAAAAGAATAGTAACACTGTAATCTGCCAGTCATGTTGTAAGAGGAGACTAAGGAGGGTTAAATATGGGACTAGCTACTCCATCCTATAGAAGCCGTAAGCCAAAAATATTCAATACATATTGACAGGCCAACATTTGGTGTGTAATTCTTAAAAATCTGTGCTCCACGGGGAACTGAATAGTTTTGATAATTGATATGAAGTGGGGTTACTAGTTAAATTGTTTTCATTTCCTATTTTCCATACTTGTAAGTCAGGTACCCATTTCCAGCCAGATAGACTGGAGTGTGTCAAGACCAGGGATATCAGTTTGACATGAGATGTAAACGCTGCTCTAGACTGAGCACCTGTGAGTCAACCTGGAGTACATTGATGTCAATTATGTATAATTTAACCGAATGTTTCACTACAGAAATTAAGATTCGCTGGATAAACACAAGAAAATACAGTTATTATTATCTGTTGATATGCATTTTTACCTAAAATCCATTTCTAATCCATCAATCAATCAAACCCATTTCAGATTTCTGTTGAGCATAAGTCTTCAACAAATACATGCCAGGTCATCAAATGTTGATCTGTCTATATGTTGAAGTTTTTTTTGGCTTTAAGTTTCTACAGGATCGAGTAGCTAGCCCCATGCCCAACCTTCCTTAATCGCCTCTTACAACATGACGGGCAGGTTAAAGTGTTACTATTCTTTGCTTCCATTTCGGGCCTTGGTAACATGGCTACATTTTATTTGTTATTGCTGAATTGAACAGAACTGCCTTGAAAGATACTGGTTTCATAGAAAGCACTCCAAATGTCATAAAATAAAATTGTTTGATTTTAGACTAAGAAGGATTTTTCACTTTGATCTTTAAAAAAAAAATGGACTGAAGTAAATATTGACAAATATTAATCTCAGAAAAATGGAAGAAAAATGTCTCTTTGATGAACATTATTATATGTTAACAATAATCAAAGTGGGACACAGTATCGGAGGGGTTAGTTTGCTAGCTACCCAGCAGAGCTATCTAGATTCAATCCCCAATTGTTGGGGGATATTTTCCAATTGCAAACGCTTCCAGGGTCGACCCAGACTAAAAATAGAGTAACATGGCACGTCTAACTTCCAACTGATACACTGTTAACATAGATAGACTGCACACTGCCATTTGACATGTCAATGCACATTTTGTTTGATAGTAATGTTGGACCTACGGTTCTGTAACAAACAACACACAGAATGGAGGGGAGGGGTATTCCTGAGCCTACCAAATGGTAGAAAAACAACACTATCAGTGGCAACTGGAAAATACTCAAGCAATTTCAGAGCGGAGGCAGAGGCACTGAGCGCTGCAGTAGAAGAAATGGTGACATGCAAAATAAATGAAAACCATATAGTCCTGTTTACAGATGCCCTGGCCGTAGTCACAGCACTAAAAAGCCAGAAAAATACTGAACTTAATGATTTAAGAGCAATACTCTGTCAACTATGCCAGCAGTTCGCACCAAAAAGAGTAGTGGTACAGTGGGTTCCATCCCACTGTAACATCCAAGGCAACGAGGAGGCAGACAGACTGGCAAAAGAAGGTGTAAGACTACCACAACCAGATACTAGTGTGACATACGAAGAGTCAAAGGCTTATTAGAGCTAGATACATGACCAAATGGGAAACAAAACATACTGGCTACACAAAAAACGGTGCCTATTACCAGTTGAACAGAAGAGAGCAGGTCATGGTCTTCAGACTTCGCACTGGCCACAATAGACTGAGGTACCACCTATTCGATAAATTGAAGATGGGTGGCACTGACGAATGCACATGCGGTACCGGGAAAATGACAGCTGAACATTTGCTGCAAAACTGCCCGACATACGAGGATCAGAGAAAGCAGATGTGGCCATCACCAGTGGCAACACTAGACAAGCTCTATGGCAGTGTCAACAGCCTCAGGATGACCGCTTCTTTTTTCGAAAAATAATGGTTGATATCTGACAGCGTACGAAGAAGAAGAAGGACCAGGACAAGTGATTATTGCAACTTTTGTCCCATATTTTCTTCTTATGAGGCATAAGGCCACAGCTGTAGTTGGTCCTTCACAGGAAGCCTGCATCAAAGCATTTTGTGTTGTAACTACTACTGAGGCTTGTAGCCAAACCTGGTTCAATGCCGAAGGAGAGATTGCGGCCCCTCCCAGCCGGCTGGTGGGAGAACGCTGGTACACTTAGCTGAATTGTACATTATCTAGTGAGCCGGAACTTTCTGGTCCAGTCGAACCACTTGACCAAACACAGACAAGCGGCGTCGGACCAGTGTCCGAGATGGAAGGAAGACTTGTCTTTGCAGATACGTGAACATTATGGACGAGATCGAACCACCGGATACCAAGGATGCGTCACTGGTTGCGCATATGAAAGGCATAGAGTGTTGATATGACATACTTGGGCGGATTTATTCTTTGTTTACTGGTGGATTATTACAGCCAAGATTTCTTATACCAGCGATATTCCGTAAATAATTATGGTAATTAAAAACCATTTGATGACGGTATTGTTGGTGAAAGTGTGTTCATTTTTTTCCAAAGAGTGTCTCCTGATTAAAAGTTTAAAAAACAATTTGTAATTTTAATGAAATAAACACAGAACAGAGTATATATTATATTGACATAAAACTTTATATGAACTATTAACCAAATTCATTTTTACATTTCAATAAAATAAAATGACAGAATGATTTTTCTAAAAGAGATAATATTAACATTCCGTTATTAAATTATCACTCTCACTCATTTTGTGTTGTACAATTCACCTACTTAAAAGACTATGAAACTATATTGCTGTGTAAAATATTCAGTGTATAAAAATGTAATTCTGAAATTGTGAAATCAAATTTACGTATTTAAAAATGGTTTTCAAAATAAAGTAAAAATAATGTAAAAAGATTTTTATCATACTGCAAAATAAATTTTCAGTTTTCCGGTAATGGAAATTATTAGTATTGGTGTGAGGGGATGATGAGGATCACTTGACACTGTGGATGACGTACAAACAAACTGTATAATTATGTTCTGTAGGTAGCCAGATAAATAATTATTGCATACCTGAGGTTTATGAACAAGATCAAACTGAGATGATTTGTCTGTTCACTCCAAGTGAAACATAAGGCCATATCTACGCCTGTCCCCATTACAGGAAGCCTGAATTGATCATTTACAGTGTTCTTTTTCATTTGCAGTAGCATGATGCACAACCGTTCTTAGTTGCTTTTTATAACATTCTTGGGCTTTTCAACTCTGTTACCAATTAGGCAATCAAACTTAGGAAGAATTTTTTATTTTTTTCGCGGTAAATCATTTTTTGAGTCCTTATTTAGTAATTGTTTGATCTAAACAGCTTCCTATTTTTCATAAAAATGAGGGTGTTACTGTGCTTAATACTCTTGTTCTAACCAATCTAATTAAACTGTTAGATGACAGATCTGGGTCAAGCTAGGTCATTAATAAATGTTTATTGAATTATTATCTGCGATACCATACAAATATTTTGTAAAGGAGATAAACATAACTTGTCTTTCCATAAAATGATGGAATATTTTATTTTGATATCGTCATCATGTAGCATGTTCTTTGCAGAACGTCACTACCATCACATTCTGTCTGAAAGAAACTCGGCCCCTAGCCAGTTCTCCAGCCTCTGCCAAAGTCATACCCAGGCATTCCTGGATATCTTGGTGCCATCATCTTCTTGGTCTACCCCTGCCTCTTTTGCCCGGTACCATACAATCCATCACTGTCCTCTTAAGATCGTTGTGTCTCTTGATGTGACCAGAGAGTTAAAATTTTCTGGCCATGATGGAATTGATAAGCCAATTCTCTTCTATGTTCAACACTTGCCAAATGTCTATATTTGTCTTTCTCTCAGTTCAGGGCATTCTGAGGAGATTCCTGTAACATTTTGACTCGAAGGACTCGATTCTCTTTCTAAATGTTTTGATAACCGTTCATGCTTCGCAGCCAAATGCTGCCACAGGAAAGACACAGACTCTCAAGACTTTTACTTTTGTCTTTTTGCTGGTGTTCTGCCATAATTTCTTCAGGTTGTTTAGCCTCTGCGTAGCCATGGATAGTCTTCTGATTTTTTTGGAACAGTCACCATTTTTGTCAATTCTGAAGCCCAGAGATTCAAAATGCGTGACCGATTCAAAACGTTTCTCATTATACATTCTGCATAGAAATTATATTTTGATATAAAGAATTATTTTGAATGATCAGGGCTCCCAAATGATGTCATACTCATGAGTAAAATTGAGGATGAACTGTCAATTCTAACTGAATGTTCCCAAAACATGCCAAACATAACTTCTGTCAGCAAAATCCCAGCATCTGACCTTTTTATGGAAGGTCTGTTCCTACTAATAGAAGAAGTGGTGAGATGCGATTCCCTGATGCCCTAAAACCAGAATGCTCTGTGTAGATGAATCCCATATTCCATAGAAGTGAAGGACATTTTAACTTCAAACCACCTAGTATCTTGCAAGTAGTCTGATTACAGCCAAAGACTAGGGAGAGTTAACCCTTATAAAATGACATTTCAAAAGTGAAAATTTGGACTGAAAGACATGTCGCAGTAAAACTGAATTGCTGCATAACTCACCTTACATACAATTTAAAAAAATTAATAAACAAATATGAATGGCCAAAAATTAGTTTCTTAATATTTATTATTTAAAAATTTTGTTGTTGCGTAAATGTATTTATTGTTTTACTGTCTTTCCCTTTGAAATTATTTTTTCTAAGATTACATGTTTATTTCTTGCAATAATTCTGTTAGTTCTTTCTCAAACTGCCCCTTATCTGTCTCCATCGTAATATAGTGAGCTGGATCCAGTTGGATGCTATCAAACAAGTCTTTGCTGACTGTCCAGCAGAAGATGACCTTTACTTGTCCTACAATGAAGCTCATTCATTAATCCAGAATGTCTTACACATTTCTGGTGAGGAAATCCGCAAGGAAGAGGACATACAAACAGCGACAGATCTAATTCTTAACCTCATGATGAGTCTGTATGATGTGTATGTATGAACATATTATTTAGTAAATTTTCTTTGGCAGAAGTATAAAAATAATCTCTCTCCACCATTTAACTACTGCTAGAGCATAAATCTGAAATTGTTTCCAGAATTGGCTGGTACATTTGTCTAGAATAAAATCTTGGAGAGTTGGAAATAAGTTTGAGAGCTTAAAAAAATCCAACAAGTAGGCATATTTATTTGACAAGGAAATTAAACCAACTCGGCATTCATACAGTACAATGGACCATATTTCAACTAAATAGTGCTCATCACAAAGTCAGCAGCAGAAGCCAACCAAATGATGTAGCTACTTGATGGAGAGGGCAAGAAAGCGGGACTGGAGATGAAATGTCTTGAAAACGAAAGTGTTGCGCAAGTGTTGTCACCACATGTGATCCAGTTTTCCTTGACGATTTGCGATTAGAGGATGTCAATAAGTACATCTATCTTGGGTGCCTTCTCAATATGAAGAAAAAACCTGGAACTGAATAGAAATCGCCGCACGGGTTGGGCAGTCTTCTCGCCTATTAACACGGCCCTGGGCGGTTGCCAGGACCTATGTGCCTCCCTTTTCAATTCCACTGTACTCCCTGCAATGTGCTGCAGTGCTGAAACGTGGACACTAACAAAAACACTATAGGACAAATTGAGAGTGACCCAGGCCTCCCTTGATAGATGCTTAGTCGAAATCACTCTCTGTAACCAATGCATGGAAGGTCTCCACAATTCTGATATAAGACAATTGTCCCTGGTGAATGATGCAGTAATTCATGCAGACAAGGCAAAACATAGATGAGCAGGTCATATGTTAAGACGAAACGATGGTTGATGGAGCACAGTGACAGCAGTCTGGTACCCCCGAGGTAAGAAGAGACAGCGTGGAAGACCTCTAATGCGTTTGTCTGACACCCTTGCTGTACGCTGCAATATCCGAGATGCCTCTAGAGGAGCACTTACCACACTGGACATCCATGGCCCAAAGCTGGAGACGAAGTTGGGACCCGCAGCTTCGCTAGAAATTAAAATTGTTTAGCTCAAATGTGAGTACTTAATTCACTTAAATTGAACAATTGAACAAATCTTCAATAAATGTGAAAAATGAACAAAGTGTAGCCGCATTAATTACAAGGGAAACGTTTTTATAAATGTTTTTATGTTGAATAAAAATGTATATATTAAAAAAAAAAAAATTACAAGAAAGAAAGTTAAGTAACTGACATTCTATAATTAAACCCTGTCCATTTAAGTGATAGACACATCTTGCTGTAAAAAGGAGACGATTATGAACAATTTACAATTTATTAGTCTTGGAGTTTGTCCTTATTTCAAGAAAATTTAGACAAAATTTGATATAGAAATATAGCAAGGCGAATATATTGATAAATACCATCATGATAAATTAGGGAACTGAGACGCTAGTCAGGCACAACATACTGACCAGGACATGGCGTTAGGGTCAGGCACAATATACTGACCAAGACATCTATCTCTCTTCCATGTAACATTCCCTGGAAACGCTATTTTCAAGGCACAAGAGAGTAAACTTACTCATAATGAGCATTAAAATGGATGTGCGGATAAGCTAACAATCCACTTGAAAAGACTAGACATGTTAAATGTATATTGAAAAAAACATGCTGTGGTATAATTCATTAATATTTTCTCATATTACTGTTCATCCTGTGATGAGTGCAAACAAGCTGTAGTTTTATTAATTTGTAACATAATTTTATGAATCATAGGTTATTTTGAAGAAAATGTAATTTGTTGTTTAGCATGCTCAAGAATGATAACTCCTCTGGACTGTGAGGGGCTCATGGTAATTAATGTGTTAAAAACAATTAAAATGTTTGCATTTTCATTTCAGAAATCGCTGTGGAAAAATGTTTAAAAGGTCTGTTAGAACTGCTCTTACAACGATGTGCTGTGCTAGACTCATTGAGAAGTATAGATGTAAGTATGTTTTATAATGTTTGCATGTCAATAAATATACATTAAATGTAATTATCAAATATTTTAAGTAAACATTTCTTTACAAGATGAAAATATAAATATCTCATCTGTTCACTTATGTCATTATAAGTTACCAAAAGGTTCAATCCTCTTGTGTATGGCTGTTATATTTTCAATCCATCCCACTGTTTTATTTCACATGAGTTATTCCATCTCTTTCTTGGTCTGTCTCTTATTACAGTAGAGGAAATGATTGTCAGGGTATATTTACAGGATTATTACTTCTCAGCAAATAAATTCCCTTGACTGCAGACAATTATTTGGCTTTTCCTTGATGGTCTCTCTCACTCTCCAGGTTTGTTTTCCATATCATGTTTCAAGTTATATTCGTGCTGTTTATCTTCATGATTTTTTTTTGGTTTAAAAATTAAAAAGATATGCACATTTCCATACACAAACTCTCTTGCTTTTAACACTTGCGTACACACAAATTATGTCCTGTAGGTAATACCTTTCTTATAAGGCATTAGGTATAAAACCACTTTACAAAATATTCATTCTTAAAAGTAGATAGAAGGCACAGAGGACTGGCAAAGTTAATTGACACTATGGTTACATTAATATGAGTTTGAGCAGTAGGAAGAGAAAGCAAGTCTGAAAGGGGAGAGACAGTGAATAACAAGATGACTAAAGAACTGAAGTAGTATGTTAGTAAGACAGGAAATTGTGGAAGATGATTGTCTGACATGATAATATAATGTAATGGTACATTTCCCTCTTTTGAGTCCATTATGGGGCCAAAGATGCAGCACAAGGAATGAGTTGACAGCAGCCAGCAACTCATAGATGACTGCTTGCATCAGGGTCTGTGAAACACAGCTGACCAAATCCTATTCTGCCTCCAAGTGGTGACCCTGGAAACAGGCTGCACTGGTACCAAAATAAGCTGTGGGTTAAAGGCACAGATATCGCAACCTCGCTGTAAACTTTGGCACAATGTCATTTTCAGGACGAACACGGAAGAATCAATGAAAAAATTAGTAGCAATAATCCTGCTTAAATTTCAGCATTCTTTGCTTTTTCCCACAGACTTCTTTGCATCAGTTAGGGATGAAAACCAGAACATTTCCAGGGAGGAGCTGTTTTTCCTAATCGATGACTTAATGCAGGTTTGTAGGTTTTCTTTACTTCGGATCAGCCTTATTCAACAAATAAACAAACATTCTGATCTCTTTCTGTCTCTGCTCTCTCTCTTTCTCAGCTCTCGTTCTCTCTCTCTCTTTCTTTCTCTCTCTCTCTCTCATATTCTTCTTCTGTAGATACAGTAATCACTCCTCCCGGTGGGGTCCGGTGCTTGTCCACCCATCGTAGATTGTAAAACCAAGTAGATAGACAACGTGAAGTGTGCAATACCACCAGATCAAAGAAATTATAAAACAGTTAAATATATTGCTTACCATAAATTTGTTTTCATCATTTACTTTTGGTAACTGATGAATTAACATTTGTTAAAATAATTTATTATTAAAGGAGGGCTGAACAAGATAGTGTAGGTTCATCATATATACTTCAACATATCTTATTTGTTTTGAGAGTGGATTGTTGGATTATGGATAAGTAGCCGTGTTTATACCTTAGATGTAGGGGGACGGCGTGGCCTAGTGGATAAGTGGCACGGCTCACAATCCGAAGGTGCTGGGTTCGATCCCCATCACAGCACCGGCCGTTACCCCGGGGAAGCAAACCCTTAGAAAATGCAGGAGGAAGCAGACCCTTACATAAAATGCATGCTGAAGTCGGATGCATTGGGCCGACAGGCGCAAAATAAAAACACAGTGCAACGCACATCGCCTTGGGGATTAGAGAAATAAGGCGAACGCAAAAAAAAAAAAAAAAAAAAAAAAAATACCTTAGATGTGCCGGGAGAAGCCTATCGGAGAAAGCTTCCCAAGATGTCATGCACTTATATCTTATAAATAAGGGGATCTTATAAATAAGGTCACAACCGTTTCTATGCTGTTGGCCACCTGAGTGCAGCAGGCACGCATCCTCGATGTCACATTGACCTTGGCCCTTAAGTCTTGCTTCATCGACACCAGCTATTACAATCTTGAGTCTGCCTAGGGTTCTGGCCAGGGCTACTTATCCACAATGGTCGCCTATGCCCCCCATTGACCTGGCTTTACTTCAAGTAAAGGACGACTTTTATCAAGATATGACCAATGCTACTGCCACAGTTCCTGCTCATGATAAACTAATCCTGATGTGTCACTTAACCACTAGCCCACGAAATCCCCAGTCACCTCTTATGACAAGTTCTTTGTGGAGCAGTGGTGCTATTCTTGTCTTTGTCATGCACAAAGACCCTGACAAACCACTGAGCAACATATATATATAAATAAAATCAGATTGAAGAATGTCATTCAGTTTATGTATTTATTTTCTATCTCTAAATTTATATTTAAAAAAAATAAATCTGTTTGTCATTTTTATTTAATTTAATTATATTTTCACTTAATTTTAGTTGAATTCACTATTTTGAATGGAATTTTTATGATGATTTGATTTTCATGTGTATATGATAATTTGAGAGAGAAAAAATAAATTTAAAAAAGATTATGTATTTTACAAAATTGTTTTGTACCTAAAGTAAATATACCCTTTCCTCAAAATTGGTCACCTAGATTGGTGAATGTTGAGATTTCCGTGGTGGAAAGTGGCATGCCACGTGCCTTCACCAGTGGAATCCAGAAAGTCAAATCTTCAATAATATATATATCTGAATGTGTGTGTACATATATTTATGTGTGAATGAAGGGTTAAAGTTAAATGGAGATCTCAGTTTTTTGTGAGCTGTTTCTTGCCATTGGCTTGCTGTTCAAGGTGTTTGTTAGAGATATTTACAGTTGATCTTGTATCTTAATGTTCTTTATTTCCATTACAGTTCCCATATATAATAAAGGAAGGAGCATCATTTGGAAAGAATGTGGCGGCAACCATTGAGAGTTGTTTCAAAGCGGTTAGTTGAAAAATGGAAATTAGTCAAATATGTCTATTGTAATTTCTAGAAAGCTATGAGATGAATTTTTTTAAATATATTTTTTGTTTTTTGCGTTTGCCTTATTTCTCGATTTTCCAAGGCGGTGTGCGATGCACTTTGTTTTTATTTTTCGCCTGTCGGCTTAATGCATCCGACTTTGGCATGTATTTTATGTAAGGGTCTGCTTCCTCCTGCATTTTCTAATGGTTTGCTTCCCTGGTGGTAACGGTGATAGAACCCAGCAACTTCGGCTTGTGAGCCATGTCACTTAATTACTAGCCCATGCCTTCCCCTAGAGATGAATTTAAATTACATGTACTATTTTTCGACAATAATCACCTACCACTGCAACACATTTGTTCCATCTGGTTACGAGCTTCTTTATACCGGTAGAGTATAACTGTTGATTTGTCCCTGACCCATTGGACAACTTGCTGTTTCACCTTGCCATCTGTGTGAAGCATATGTTCTTTGAGATGCTCTTTCAGAGGGGCAAAAAGGTGAAAATCACTTGGAGACAAGTCGGGACTGTAAGGTGGGTGTGGCAGTACCTCTCAATGTAATTGGTCATCTGTTACAGTTTTGGTGGCTATATTGAGTGTCGTGTTGGAGACACCTTTTTGTTCAAAATTCAGTTGTTTCAGTACCAATTGACAAGAAACTTTATGAACAGTAACTCGTGATCATTCAAAATAATCGTTTTGACACTGTGTATGGCTTCGCTCATAATGACACTTTTTGGTCGACTTTCACATTTCTCATCCTCGATGGTTTCACTGCTTTCATGAAAGGGTTTACACCCTGATGAACATGCTACAGTCTGTTCCACAAACACACATGACAGTCGATAATGAATTTCAACGGATTTTGAACTTTGTTTCACCAGAATTTCATCACAACATGCTGTTCCTGCACTGAAGTCAACTGGTCCGACATAATTTTAAAAAAAAACAAAGCACGGAAAACCAGCAGATACTTGCTAGCTCTACCAACAGGTGTCAGACATATACAGTTCACTTTGGAATAGTCACTATACTTAATACATTTTTGGATTACTCTGACAAAATCCGAATAGTTACTTGATGCCCCACGTATGATGACAGCAGAAGCTCAGAAATGAGGTGGTTAAGGAAAATGGTCCTAGTAATAAGAAAGGGCAAGATCTTCAGTCACACAATATGTCTTGTATTAACTAAGTCACTTCTATTCTACCATCGAGTGTAGAGGTCTTCTTTTCTTCTAATTGGGACATAATTATTTCACAATGGGGTAGCCATACCTTCTCTTTAGTCTAGTCGCATTTTACATTGTTCCAGGCAAGCTACAGTGTTATTTTTCTTTGCTTATTTTTCGGGTCCTGTAGTAGAGGTGGGACAATTTTTCACACTGTTGAAATTATAACTGGTGAGTGCTTCTATCAAACTGTCCAGTTCCTTGTTCTTGTGGTTACTGATAGCCATTATGGCTGATAGACAATCTATGAGGAACACTATCTTGTTTTTGATATGATCTTTGATTTCCACGATGAATATTACAGCTAGAAATGATTATGAATAAAAGTGAGATTAAGTTTTTTTCGTCTTAAATGAAAAACATCAGTTTTTAGCTATCCTTTACAAAAATATGTGTGGCAAGATGTTTATTATATATATGTCCTTACACAGTTTCAAATATGTTAATGTCCACAATTGTTTGATATTTCCTGCAGGCTGGTGATTCCAATGTTGCAGGAATTCATTTTGAAGGCTTTTACTCATGGCTGACACTGGAACCTCAGACACTGGTTTGGTTGCCAACATTTCATCGGATTCTTGCTACAGAAACAGGTATAGAACATTTACATATATATGTAGGAGATATAATAAGAAATGAGTTTGACTTTGTTATCATATAGATCAGATTAAATGATAGTGTCACAATGGCAAGAATTTATCCAGGTGCAGACAAATTCAAATTACAATCCTGCAGTTATTAACTCTTTCAGGGCTTGATTCTTTTTAGGTTTGGACCAAATTAATTTTCAGCTGTAGCAAATTTCACTGCATCCCTTTTACAACTGACTATTACACACCATAGCATAGACAAATATAGTACTGTAAAGAAAAATGGGTACAGAAAATGAAAATATCAGTAAATTGCTGATATTTCATTTTTTGAAAAAATAATTATGTTGTACAAAAAAAAATAATTTTAGGGTAGATAATTTATGTCTAAATATTGTAACTCACCATCATTTTTCATTGGCCTGAATTGTTGATTTCAATTTGTCTGGTAATTTTGCAGAATAGTATCCAAAGTCCCTCAAAACACTGTTTATTTGATGCATTTATCTCCAAAAATGTTGAAATTATGTACAATTTTCCTCGATGACCAAAATCAATAAAAATAATTATAAAAAAATTCACAACTTCCATCATTTCCATAAGTTTTTTGTTTTGTTCATCACAGCTGTGCTTATCTTGTGTGGTATTCTCTAAAGCATGTTTTAGCACACAGATGCGGCTTGTGCAGTAATAGCTGCTTCGTTTTCTTTTTTCCTGAGCAGCACAATGTACGCACGGTGAGTCTTTTCCATCATAGTCAATGAGATGGGCTGCACCCTGGTATCTCTCAAGCTCCATGTTCATTGGTTTTCTCCCTGGCTTGGACAATAGAACAGCCTGAAGGCTGGTAGGTGTGTCTGCTCTGACTAACTGACAGAGTTCCCCTATCAGGATATCTTTGAAGTCCGCAAAGGCTTCTCAGTGTGAGGGCGGCTCAGGGTGTACAAAATGTGGGCATTGAGTTGAGTAATTTCCATCACCCACATAAACACTTTCTTCCACTACTTGACTGTTTTTCTTGTGTGGTTTCCATAATATGATATCATCTGGTCCACTCTGTCACATCTATTCATTGAAAGGTTGTAGCTGTGAATAGGTGATGGTTTCATAACTTGACTCCTACCCTCCATCCTTTGCTCATATGTGGCACGTGTTGTCACCAGCTGGCAAGGCTTCTTAGATTTCTTATCTCTCCAGACACACATAACCTTTTCCTCATCGTTGATAAACCACTTTGCTTGATTCAGGGATATCTTCTTGTTCTTTATTTCTGATGGAAAACTTTGTCTGTTTACATTCAGAATTCTAGTGTAGTGGTGGTTTCTCTGTCGCAAAAACTGAACAAGAGGCAGGGAAGAATAGTACCTGTCAGCAAACAAATGGTGATGTCCTGTGATGCCTTCCAGTAGTCTGTCAAAAACTTTAACAGCATGGGAAGAATTTGGGTCCATTTCAGGTTTGTAAGCTGTATCAGCTCCAAAATACACCAAGAGATTGAAAACATATCCGGTGATGGAGTCGCAGAGTCTGTAGGATTTGATGTGGTATTTTTTGGGCTTGCTAGGATTGTACTGTTTGTACTTAAATTGCCCATACTGAGACCTATGACCATCTCATCGATACATATGTTTTCAAATGGGTAGAAGGCTTCTTCGAAACTGGCAACGAGTGCATTTACAAACGGCTCAATCTTGCATTTCCCTAGAGCATCTGGAACAGCTGCATGAAGCATTGATCGATAGATAAATCAATAAAAATTTGGTTCTGCTGAACATTGACCTAAACCAGGGACTACTTCTGTGGGGTTTGGTGGACCAATAATCTTTTATTGAGTGCTTTGCATTCAACCCCATAGCAATCAGGACGGCCAGAAACTGTAAAAAAACATTCCTATCAAGTGGTGTCCATTTGCTCAACGTTGAATGTTTTCGTGCTGGTGTATTCATGTCAAGTTTCTGCTGGGCATACTCATTGACATTTCTTATGAGGTTGTCAACAATTGGTTCTTTCAGCAAGGAGAGAAAGCATTGAAGAGGTGTGCAATTTTCATCCAGATTTAGTCTGCTGCCAGAATTTATTTGTCTGAAGTTAGATGCTCCAATGGCCTCTCCATCTAAGGCATCATGCCACCCATCACCAGGCCTAGTAGTCCTCTGCGGTATGGAATTTGCCTTTCTCCTTGCAGAATTGCCATTATCACCATCACCATCAACTTTAGACGCACCTGGTATATCCTCTAAATCAGTCTCATCGCTGCTGCTTGATGATTCAGGAGCACTGATAGTCCCTGTTCTTAGCACTAGGTCTACTAGTAGTAGTACTATCACTGTAATCGCTATCCTCTGAATCGTCTAATTCTGTATCAGAATCACTAATAAGCTTTGAAACACAGCTATAGCTTATTCTGCACTATATCGTTTTGGTCTAGTAGAAGCAGTGGGCGTTGCCATTATTTTTTAGGAATCAACAACACAGTTTAGCTACTTCAAAACACAAATATATCACTTATTCAGTACCAAACACGCGTGGCTCGACTCAAATGTCACGAACGGAAGCTGTTCTAGTTCTGGTTGTAATTTTTAAGTAGTTTGGTTAACACAAAACCCGAATTACGACTCTACAAAACAAAATCTGATTTATCGGTTAATGGTCCTCTAGAGTTTAAATAAGAATACGTTATATCGGTCATTGGTCCAGAATGTTAAAATAGTAATCAGACTGAAAAATATAGAAAAAAGATGTACAAAGAATACCCCAAAAAGATGTAGTCAATAAATAACAAAAACAGGTATGTTCAGTTACCGCACAAGACAGAAACAAAAAAATACCTTCATTATGGTTACACAGTCTTGATCAGGATAAAGAATAAATAAAATCAACGAATCACAATAACCAAAGTGGACTTGAAATAGAATACAATACCTCTTGGCATTAGACAACGGGAATGTATGAATCACAATAAGTCAATTATGACAGAGTAGGACAAACAAGAAATAATCAATATGATAACACCAAAAAAAATGTGCTACTAAATGTGTTAGTACTCATCAATGGAATATCAATATGTAATCTCAGATATGCTAGCTGAAAATGAACAAGAATGAAATGAATTGTTGATTCAAGTAGAGAACAGAAATCAGATGGATTGGACATAATGAAAACAATGGTAATTAGGTAGACATAAAATCTGCTCTACAAATAAGAATGGATGATCAAATACTAAAACAGATCAAGTTGGTAGACCAATCTGTTAGTTGCCTTTTAGTCAATAACAGTATGGCAGTGGTCCTATTCGCATCTGTCACAATCAGAGTACTACACAGAAACTGCTTTGGGAATTATTTAATATAAATTATTTTAATATGTGTGTAAACGTCATGTAAATGTATGTGTTTATCCTATCTGAAGACAAATATATATTTGTACATTAACAAAATGTTTACTTTAATAAAAGTGCTGATGCATTACAATAGTAATAGATGAGTTCTCTGCCGAAGACGGATGCATCGGAGCGAAAGGTGCAAATATCGCAGTCCGTTCTCTGGACTACATTCTGCTGCTTGCAAAGTCCTGTTCGGGGCTTGGTAGCAGGAGATTGAGAACGAATGCAAAAGAAGAAGAAGAAGATGAGTTCTCACTTATTAGAATGAAGTTTTTGTTGTCCAGACACAGAGAACTCAAACCTTCAGAGGCCTGTGTGAACTACTGGATTGGTCATGCCCGTGTGTTAACACAATGTTAGCAATGAAAGAGTTGACATTTTGGCTTTGAAAGAGTCCGTTACGGAGAAATGGATAGATGGAAATATTGAATTCAATGATCAAATCATAGATGATCACTCTGCAGTTGATGAATTGGTGATCCGCATACTGTAGAAGTGTGTACAGCCAGCGAGCTGTTAGAATGATCCCTATCCATACTTTTCAGCATTTGCTGATACAGACCAATGGGTCTGCCTGGAGTGTATGGATGCAGATTCTGAATAACATTATATTATCCACTTCAGGTTATTCAGGAGTTATGGATTGTATTTTTCAGTTCAACATAATGTGGGTTGCAGTGTCTGTGGATCAGCACAGATCACAGGTTTACGGTAGGCCTTTTAACAAATTTTGTATGCAAGTTTCTGCATTGACAGTCTCTCTAAAGTACCAAACCCACAACACTGTAATCAGCTGACAAACCTGTTTAATGTTGTTGCAGATACTGTTTTGTTAAGGAAATACAGATAGGCTAGATAAATAGTATGCATATCTCATTGGCTCTTTTCATCTTGTCAGACGATAGCAATTGTGCTTTTAGCACAAAACCCTGGCAGAAATATAGAGACCATGTGTTGCCAATGCATTATGGTCCCTCTCTCAGTCTACCTTGTCTACTCAAGAGAAAGGTGATACCAATACATTTGGAACAAGGCAAGCTGCAGAAGCTTTTAGATCAGCAGAGCAATGTTCTTTCTATTCGCCTGTTGGGGCTTCACTTCTAGACCAGCCGCCAACCAAGGCTAAGGGCCTGGTCTGCCATGCCACAACACTCAGCTGAGGTTGTCTTTCCTTGCTCTAGGATAAGGCATTGTATCCTCGTGCGTGTACTCATTTGCACATCGTCGGTTGTCAGGTTAGTAGACACTAACCAACTTTAAGAGTAATCAAAAAACAGGTTACACAGCCATATCTCACAAAACCTGACAAGATACACCAGTATCTTATCTACAAGGTTTCAGATGGTTTGAAATCTGAGTTTTCTTTCTCCTTGATGATCTGCCTTCTTAGGTTTTCGAGCCTCATCTGCCTGAAACTACTGGTTTTAAGGCGCCAGTGGCTCGCCTTCCACCTCTTCTCCTGTTAGTCAAAACAGTTCTGCCGCGCGAAGGCCGGGAGATGAACTATGTTGTCAGAGGCTATATGAGACACACACCATGGCAGCATTTAGTTGGTGTTGAGAGTTCATTCTCAACCCCACTCCCAGCTATAACAACATTTAGAACCTTGCATATCTAACAATAGATATACTACACATACCTGACAATAGATGGACATGAAAAGTGCTGTTCTTGTTGCCCCACAATAATAAGCATGTACGAACTTAACTTAACATCTTTATACTGGTTTAGAAGACCCTGCAGTCTGTATACAACCAGTTTCATTTACATTCATTTTATCTAAAAATAACTGTCTAGTCTATTCTTGAATGCATCAATTGACCCTGCCTCCACTATTTCCCGTGACAATGCATTCCAAGCATTCACCACCTCTGACTAAAAAAATTGTATCTAATCTGGACCTTTCTTTAATTAATTTATAGCTATGCCCTCTTGTTTTTGTAGGCAACTGCACTTTTAAAAACTTATTATAGTCTAATTTATCCTTTCCGTTGATTATCTTAAAAACCTGTATGAAATCACCTCGAACTCTTCTTTTCTAGACACTGTAGGCCAGTTTTTCTTTGTCTTTCCTCATAATTATAATTCTGGAATCCCACTATCAGCTTTGTCGGTTTTCTTTGTATCCTTTCCAGCCTATTTATATCCCCTCTACAATAAGGACTCTGCACCTGAACACAGTTCAATCTAGGTCTAACTAATGCTTTATACAGTTTGACTATCATTTCCTTGTTTCTATGTTTAACATTTCTTTCTATCACACCTAACATTGCATTCGTCTTTTTCACTGCTACCTGGACTAGCTCACTCACCTTACCTGTATCATCTATTATAATCCTTAGGTCCCTTTCCTTTTCTTTCTAATATTATTCTTGCCCATTCTGTAATTATGTTCCATACTGGATCTACCCATGTGAATGACTGTACACTTATCTACATTAAACTCCTACATTTTCCAGCTTACATATCATTCCTTAATTTTATCTAAATCAGACCTCAATATATCCACCTCTGCTTTAGATGAGATACTTCTGCATAGTTTTGTGTCATTCACGAATTTTGCAATCATGGATCCGATATGATTGTCCAAATCATTTATACAAATCAAGAACAAAATTCGAACCAAAAAAGAGCCCTGTGGCACTTCATTTTTTTGTACTCATGTCAACTCTCTGCCTTCTTCCTGTTAACCAATTTTCAATCCATTTGGCAACTTTTCCACCTATCACATGTGTTTTGAACTTTCCAAAGAATCTTTGATGAGGTACTATATCAAAGGTCTTTGCAAAATCTAGATAAATAACATCCACTGGCATTCCTCCATCTATCATTTTTGTAACCTCCTCTATGATGAATTCTGATAGATTTGTTTTAGCGTGATCTCCCTCTAGTAAACTATTTCTGATTAGATTAATTTTGTCTAAATGCATTACAATATTTTCTTTGATCATTGACTAACAATTTACAGACTATACTCCTTAAACTCATTAGTCTATAATTTGCTGGATCTGATTTTTTGGTCCTTATTGAACTTTGTGGAGCCGCGTAGCTCAGTGGTTAGTGCTCTGGCTTCGCATCTGAGTGGTCCTGGGTTCATTCCCCAGTTAAGGCGGTATTGTTTTTTTCAGACCGCAATGGCTCCCGGGTCGACCCAGCCTTAAATGGGTACCTGTTCAGTCCGGGAAGTAAAAGTGGCGAGGGAGAGGAGATGGCTACCGCCATCATATAGCAGAGCCTATGAAATGTGAGATCTCTAACACCTCATACCCCTACAGCAGTAATGCTATGGGATACTTTACTTTACTTTTATTGAACTAGGGGATCACTCCTGCATCTTTCAAATTCTCTGGAACAATCCCCTTCACAAGTGATTGAGAACATAATATAGCCAATGGTTTTGCTAGTTGGTTTCTAATATAAAACAGCAAATTTTGTATTAATACCATTTTGTCCTGGACATTTATTTACTTTCAACCCCTCCAATTGTTTAAAAACTATATCCTACATAATGCAGAATGATCTTAATTCCTCTATATCAATGTTCCTTTGGAAAATATCTATGAGCTCTGTAATTTTGGAGCAGTGTTCTTTTTTGTAAACTGTGCCAAAGTACTGATTGAGTAGATTAGCAGCCTCCCTATTCTCACTTATTATTTTTCCTGTTCTGTCTTTGGGAGCACCTACTTTGTCTTTCGTTCTTTGTTTAATTTCTAACATAAGAAAAAAATCTCTTGCTATCAGTCTTGATCTTTTGAACAAGTTTTTTTTTCAAAGTCTATTTTTGCTGCTCTATTCACTTTATGAGCAATGTTTTGCTTGTCCACAAATTTAATATGTTTCTTTTGATTTACCTGCCTCTACATATTTTTTTCATGCTTTATTTTTAGCTCTTCTACATTTAACTACAAATATAGTTATCCACTTTTTAATCTTGGAATTTACATTCCTACATGGAACACATTCCTCTTTTAGATTCTCTAGAACTGTTTTCAAACTCTCCCACTCTTCTTCAATATTTGTTCCACTGACAATATCTTTCCAGATTATGTGGCTCGCTGCGTCTTTCATCTTCTTAATATCTGTCTTAGAGTAAGCCACCCACCAATGAGATGGACTAAATAAATCCTTTGGTCCAATATGGGCAAAAGGTGGGAATTAATTTAAACAGACGTTTGGTCACCTTGAATTAAGGCACAAAATCTGCCTTATTAAAGCCAGGATTACAGACAGTATTGCATTGGTGCTTATTAGCTTTTATAGATGAAAAGGTAGTTCCATAGCAGACACTGCTGTCAGGGATGAAGTGTTGGAGACTTCATTGTATAAGGTCTTAGCTTATTTATGAGAGGGGGTGGTCTGTTCCCTTCCTTGCTGCCTTTTCTTCCCTAACAGTAAGCCAAGTACCCATTTATAGCTGGTTCAACTAGAACTTGTTGGTAATGAGAATTGATCCCCAAACCTTTGCCATGAAAAGCTATGTAAATCAAACGCTCTTAAGAACCTTTCCTTGCTGCTTACTATTTTGTAGAATCAACATAACTGCATTTCAGGCAGACGAATTTATCAATTGCAGTTGGCATTCAACAAACAGTCAATGGGCAACTCCAGTATGTTCCCAAATCTAATGTCCCAATATCTAATGTCCCCACTTTTGGTGCTCGGGAAGCCGGCACATTAAATCTTTCATTTTATAGCTTTTCTTAAGTTGATTTAACTATTTATAAATTTAAAAATGAAAAGATATGATCAAGGGGCTGGGCACAATAAATGCAGAAGAACTAGAGGAATTTGGTGTAGATAAAAATCACTCATCTATATAATGACCTGCCAATTAACATATAAATTGAATGTGGCATACGACAGGGTGATACAATCTCTCTCAAACTTTTCACTGCAGTCTTTGAGGAAGTCTTCTGCACACTAATTTGGGATGATAGGGGTATTACCATAGACGGAGAAATGCTCAATCACCTCAGGTTTGCTGATGACAAAGTCATCACCAGTCACAGCATCAAGAAAGCTGAGCAATGCCTAAATGAGCTGAACAATACAAGAGAGGCAGTTGGTCTAAAAATAAATAGACTAAATACACAATGTATGATGAACAGTTTCTATCCCTGTGAGGCAATGCGGCTTGGAGCTGATTCCGTCAAAAAAGTTAGTTCGTACTTCTACTTGGGCCAAAAAATTACAAACTTCCATGACATGCATAAAGAGATCTCATGAAGGTTAGCTGCCGGATGGTTTAGCTTCAACCGCATCAAGACAGTATTTCAAGAGATGAAAAACAACAAAGCGAGAGCTCACACCTTCAACAGCCTGGTTATTCCTGCCATGATATTTAGTTGCGAGGTGTGGAACCTACAGAAAATTGACATGATGTGGCTCCAAGCTACTCAACGAGCGATGGAGCATAAAACACTGTCACTTTCATTACGAGACCACATCTGCAACCCTGATATCAGGAGTCAAACCTGCATCAATGACTAGATACAGCATTGATAAGAAAGTACAGGTGGGCAGGCCACGTAGTATGCATGTCTGACAATAAATGGACACATAAAGTGACGTCATGGTGTGACCCTACACCTATAATCACCACCCTGGACGACTACCCATGAGATGGAGAGATGGCCTACGGCAAGACCTTGGTCCAGCATGGTACTTAATGGCAAAGGACAGAGATGAGTTTAGACGACATTTGGCTACCTAGCATAGGGCACAAAATATGCCTGAATCAACACCAGTATTACAGTATTAGAGTATATAATGACATCTGAAATTCAGAATCTTCTCTGTCGTTCGTCCCGAAAAGGATATGGTGTTGTAGTATACAGAGAGGCTGTGTTATCTGCATTTCCGCCTGACACATCCAATTTCATTAGGTTTTTTTTTTCGGAAACCTGATTTGTCTTCCCACTGCAATCCTTATTCTCTTATCCAGACTACACTAGTGCAGCCTGTTTTCAGGGTCGTCACTTGAATGTGGAATAGGGTCTTGGTCAGCTCTGACTCATTGATCCTGATGCAATCAGCCAGCCATTAGTCGCTAGATGCTGTCAGCTCATTCACTGTGTTGCATCTTCGGCCCCTTTGAAACCTTGTGCAACCAATGTTAATATTTTAGTACAATGAGCCAGATAAGTCACCCCATTAATATGCTGTTCTAAATTAAATAGGAGAGAATTAGAAGTAGAGTAGACAACTAAGTTCCAAATGAAAAATTTAGATTTCGACAACAGCAGAACAAGAAAATCAATATTCTGTGTAAGAACACTAGCAGAAAAATATATAGAAGCATCAAAAAGCATTTGTATTTACTTTATAGACTAAAAAAAAAGGCCTTCGACAGAGTCCAGCATAAGAAACTAATTCAATCAATCAAAACATTTTCAATTCCCTGTGGATCATTTGGTCATCAGCAAAGACACAGCAATTCATTAAATATTGACCTACATATATATATTGATATTTTGTTGCTTAAAGTTTCTACAATCTGGAGTATTCAGCTCTATGCTCAACCCTTCTTAGTTGCCTCTTATGATATGCCTGGTAGGTTGCAGTATTACTATTCTTTCCTCTCTTTTGGGCCTCAATAACACTTGGGCATCACTCCAGTCTACCAGCTGTAAATGGGTTTCTTGTTTACTGTTTGGGAAGATAAGGCAGCAAACAAATGAACTGGTCATTCTACCTCACAAAAAGATGTTGAACTCCCTTTTACTCTTCAATGCTGAAGTAAGTTTCTGCTATCAGACTATTTTGTCATCTCTTTTTTTGTCTCTGTTTGATTGCATTATACACATTCCAATCATTTAATGTGTCTTATTTCAGGTACAGATGTCTACGTTGTCTGAAATATGAACTTTGTCAGGGATGTTTTTTGCAAGGGCACACATCATTAAGGCACAAGCTTCAGCATCCAGTCAGAGAGTATTGCTTACCTGTGAGTAGGGACATTTATGATAATTAGTAATCATTTTTACCGTGTGTGAGGGTTTCTGTTGTGATCTTTGAGTAACATTGAACACGGGGTCCTATTGCCGCTATCTTAGGTTTTTGCCACTCCTTAAAAAAAATGGTACGTCAATCACGTCTGCTAATCAGCTGTGATGCGTAAGTTTTTAACATTTCAATGTTTACTTTACTTTGGGGTAGAAAAAACACTTGCGCCTGAAGAATGCGTCTACAAATGAGGTAATTGGTGATCTAGCTTAATAGACATTATCTTGCTCTAAATTATTGTGAAAACACGATTATTCTACTACAATGAAAATACTAGTTATGCAGTCGTGAAATGGTTGAGTAAAAAGTGAGTGTTTTTAATATTTCATTATTATTTTTAAAAAATAATTGTAAATAAACTGCGTCAGACATTTCATTTTCTACATTATAAAAGTACACAGGACAACAAAAGAAATGTGCATTTTCTATATCTGAGGCATTCTCCGTTGTTAAATTATAAAAGATGTCAGGTGAGATTATTGGAATTTTACACCTAAACCTGATCGTTGCACAAACAATTAGGTCTATATAAAACGGAATATAAAATGCCACATTTAACGAAATGTTATTACATACATATATTTGCATAGTAACAGTTAACATGATTGTAGTGGTTAATTTATATTGTACACGATATTTTAGAATAGGTTCTTAGACATCTACACTCACTAGCTTCTACTGTTCTCAGACATATTGTATCATTCGTGCTTTTTCTTTATCCTACTTTGAACTTGTGCATTTACAAATGGAGATATTTGTAACAAATGAGTCTCCATTATACATTTTAATTGTGACAAGTTGTTTAATAATGCCCCATGCCCATATATCAACTCTTGCTACTGTTAAATGCACATGTTTTACTCCTTGTTCTTCTTGCATAACCAATCCAAACCCATACATTCTAATCCATTCTGTGCAATGTGTTTCTAGTATGTGTTGTTTTTTTAATTGTTTGTATTGGAAAGAGCTTCCTAGATAAAGTCATGTACGTCTGTATTGATGTTTGAATTGATGGGATAGAGGTTTCAGAAATGGGTTTACTGGGAGAATACTTAATAAGGACTGTTTCATATGCTTCATTAAGGGGACGGCGTGGGCTAGTGGTTAAGTGACACGGCTCAAAACCAGAAGGTGTTGGGTTCGATCCCCATCACAGCACCGGCCATTACCCCAGGGAAGCAAACCATTAGAAAATGCAGGAGGAAGCAGACCCTTACATAAAATGCATGCGGAAGTCGGATGCACTGAGTCGACATGCACAAAATAAAAACCATAGTGCAACGCACACTGCCTTGTGGATTAGTTAAATAAGGCGAACGCCCCCCCAAAAAAGGCCGGAAAATTGCAATGTCTATTTTATCTTCTGCATTCTTTAGAAGTTTGTGATGTTTTAGAACAAACATGTACGAGAATAATGTACACACACAATACAATAATTTAAATTACAGCTAGGACCATAGTTTGTCCAAAAACGTTGACTCACATCTGCCTCTAGTTTAGACTGCAATTAGCTTTTCACTAGGTCTTCTTTTAATATATGTCAACCTATAAACACATCTGCTGCAAAGAGTGGTGGAGTGTTGTGTTTGTAAATCTTTGTGCACATTTATGCCCACAGATAAGCAGCAAATCATCCATATGAGAAAGACAACGAAATGGTTTGATACTATTCCGTTTCTCATTCAAAGTTATGGATTATTTGCCACACACTCTACACAGAGCGGCCAAACACTCCATGTAGTGGTCTAAAGTAGGTTCCATTTTAGAAAATAGTATATAAGGATAATAATGACACAGTTTAGAATTGTTCACTCATATGTTTCCACTTTAAAAAACTGCTGAATTGAAGTTTCATCGGTTTGTAACAGTCTGAATTGGTGCACACAGGTACATGTGTGTAATATGTTCAGAGAAAAATGAAGCTGGTTTAAATTTTTGAAAAATTCATAACATAATGCCTATGGTGTGATCTAAATTGATAATAAATCTGTATTATCATCTCTTTATTCTTTATTAGATATCTTGCATCTAAAAGTGAGACATGTTATTGTAATTTTATATTATAAAGCATTACCTATGTCAACAATTTCCACAAAATATGGTCACCTTTTTCAAACTAATATTGTAGACTTATAAAAACTCACACATTCGGGAAAGTCCACAGAATAACAAAACAGATGTCTAATTTGCTGCACAGTATATTAATTCCATCCTGCTAGTATTGTGAGCTTAGATATATTGATAGAAAGAAATAAAAGTTTTAGAGCTCGCATTTCACCTTTTGACCTTTTTCCATGACCTCGTTGTTTGCTAAATTATCTCACACTGAAAAAGGATTAGCGAGGTCATCTAAGATTTCTACTTTCACATAAACAGACCACCGTGTGAAACTTTGAATTACTGTTTATGTAATTAACCATCTTTTTGTTGTTTTGTCAAGTTTTACTAATGCTGTGTATTTAAACCTTTAGCACGCCCTTGTCCGATCCCTTCTAACCAGCTCGGCCTGCAAAAACGATGTGCGGAGTCACTCCTGACAGCCATTTTTTACTGCTGACTACGCCCTCCATATATACACGATATTTTGCCGGTTAAAGTATCGTGTGTTCGATTACAAATGGCTTTTGAACAGTTTTAATTTTGTATACGCCGTTTAGAGCAAGCCGACTTTTTGCGAAAGGGGAAGTAGGTTGTTGAGAAAGATTTTTATCGCGTAGATCTGTTTATTTTGTTTGTTTAAATGAAAGAACTACGTTTGAATTGAAACTAACAGTTGCGGCGATATTGTAAACACAGTATCGATACGTTGTTGTGGTTTCCATGGTTTTCTATCGAAGCGACTAGGCCTAGTGGTCGAGTCCAAATTTTTCCCGAGATTTTCATAAATTTTCAACTTCATCTTTTTAAATCTCAAAAACTAACAAACATACAACAAAAAACAATAACACCCACATGTTCGTTATGCTATTGTGTATCTACACGCCAGAAAATCATATTTATTGACAAACAAACATAAAAGTTATAAATTTTGAAAGACTACTACCACAGCGACTAATTGAGAAAATTAATTAGGTCAAATTTTTTTCAAAAATATATTGGAGGTTAAAGTTAAAGATGTTCATCAGCATGTCCGTTGTTATGCTGTCTTTTAACTGATTTGAACTTATCCCATTTCTACTTCCGACCTTGTGAGTGAAGAGTAATATCAGGGTCTGGTGAATTCAAAATGGGGAAATTAAACGGAATACAAGACTTACCTGCCAAAGTCTACCTCACCCACATTTTGGTGGACCTCATTTTACCTGTTCATTTTATCAAAGGTTGAGTATTAACACTGGAAAGAAGTAAGATGGAACAGCAAACAAGGTTAAAACGAGTCACAGCCCACAACCAGGTGAGGGAGGTAGAGCATACTCCACCATAGAACAGGTGCTGAAGACAAAGGTACCAGACCAGGAGGAGCACTAGCAGCCATGGTACCACGCAACCCACCTTTCAGAAACTAGCTAGTTCTAAACCTCAACAGAATTCACGCTGGCTACTGAAGGTCTCTCTAGCATGCCCTGCAGAGTCAAAGTCGCAAGGGAGGTAAAACTGAAGTTCACATAAACTGAATTGAAAAGGACTTTACTAAAAGTTATTTTTTGGGAAAGGCAACATATGGTCATATCATACTGAAGAAAGAAAGTCACAATACAAATATAACAGATGCAAGACATGATCAAAATTATCCAATCTTAGACTGGAAAATAAAAACTAACTTTCTGTTTAGTTCTTCTTCTGCGTTCATTCTCAATCTCCCGCTACCAAGTCCTGAACAGGGCTTTGCAAATAGGATTTAGTCCGGTGAACGGAATGCATTGTCGCTAATTTACAATTTGACTGCTATATCTGCACCTTTTGGTCCGACACATCCGTCTTCAGCAGCCCTATTTAGTTCAAAACCTAACCCTATTGAAATAGGCCCCTTATGAGTTTACCTTCTCCCAGAGGTGCTCCCATCGCTGAAAGCATTTCTGGAAGTAATTTTTTAGATTCTCCATCAGACACTTCATCGCATTTATCTTGATTTCTTCTATGTCCTGAAATCTCATCTCTTTGAGTGGCACCTTGAGTCTTGGAAAGGTTGTAGGAAGTAATGTCTGGAGGGAGAGCTAAACTTTTCCAATGCTGTATTTCTGTAAAAAAAATCATGACTGAGGTGTAATGTGTGGGCTGCAACGTGGCAACTAGCAGATCTACGATGACAATGCTTCGACCCACAGTAAAAGAAGCAATTATCCTCCCCAGTCCAGCTATGTTTCTGTCTACCCAGCGGTAAATGGGTACCTATCCTAAATTTAGGGAAGACAAAGCAGTGAGGAAGGGAGCTTGGGGATCAGGATGTTGAGCTGCAGCGGTCAGCGACCCATAGCTGACTGCTAGTGTCAGGGCCAGCGAACCAGAGCTGCCAAGACCCTTCTACACCTCCACGCAGTGATCCTGGATAACAGGCTGCAATAGAGCAAACTGGCTAAGTAAAAGGGATCAAAGAGGGAAGGCAACCCGGTACTCAAAATTGCTTGCTGAAGTCGGATGTGTGGGCCGAAAGGTGCAAATATTGCAGTTAAGCTGTAAACCAAGACACAATGCATTCCATTCTCCGGACTACATCCTGCTACTTGCAAAGCCCTTTTCAGGGCTTGGTAGTGGGAGATTGAAAACAAACGAAGAAGGAAGGGAGTTTACCACCCCAATTCACAAAAAGTTCAGGCCTTGTACAATGAAATGTCTAAGACTTCACTCATAACATTTGTAACTTTGTAACATCTATGGTACTCTCTTTCCTATCTCAAGATAATGTTTTCAATATGTCAATCAATTTAGATTCTTTGTGTTCATTAGTATGGAAAGTCCCTAGCATTTAGATCAGACATATGGTTTGATTATATGGTCAAATAACTCTGAATGTCTTTTTCTTTCATCAACAGACCTCTATTAAAGACAGTACAAAAGCTTTACTGACAATATTGAAAAACAAGCTTGTCAAGAGACAAACAGGACAAGCCAAAACTGTATATTTGCCTGTGGATGCTTCAACAGACAGCAGTACTTTAAATGACTGGTAAAAAGTTCACATTAATATTATTATGTTTGAAAACTTTGGTTTCTTCTATATTTGAAAACTCCATTATTGGTTTCTTCTTTATTCACTTTTGGAATAGACATGGAGCGTGTGGTTGATACATGTGTCTTAGTGCCTTTAATAGATTTGAACCCTGGCAAGTTGTTTTTTTTTCCTTTCAGGGGTGAAATAAAAACAACTTGCACACTGAGGGGCAACTACAGTAATAAGTGGTCTTTATTTCTCAACCTCACAAATCTCTTTGGTAAACCTCAGCAATGAAAAAGTTACTGTCTTTAGTTTCTATTAGGTTGTTACAGCTGTCTACAGCAGATACTGGGGAACTGAGATGCTAGTTTGGTCAGGTACAGTACAACAAACTGAATAAGAAGAACCCCCAAAAAACTGCAATGGTAGAGTCGTGCTTCTTTTGGAACATTAAAAAAAGGAGGATGTTGTTTAAAAAATTAAAAAGCAAATGTGTTAACAATGAATGAATTTAAGTGTTAGCAATGGATGAATTTAAGTGTTAGTAAGAGATGGATATAAGTGCTAACAATAGATAAATACATGTGTTAATAATGGATCAATTAAAGTATCAACAATGGATGGATTTAAGTATTAGTAAGAGATGGATTTAAGTGCTAACAATAGATAAATACAAGTGTTGACAATGGATGAATTTAAATTGATCAGCCTCTGGGAAAGTAGATGTTCCAGGAGATGAACTGTTATCCTTTCATATTTTCATGTGATTAATTTTAGCCTGGGATTTCATAGAAACATGGTGCGGCAACTGTCACTACCCACCCATTCTTATTGTTATTAGTCTTATACAGCTCCATCCATAAGACTCCAGTTGTGTGTGTGTCTTGTCTGGTACTGTTCTTTGACAGGTATTCTGTTGACGTCACTTTGTGGACTACAATCCAAGTCTTAGGTTCAGGTTTCAAATGCTGGAATACAATTTTCGGTATTAGAGAAACTCGAAAGCTGAAAATTCTTTTTTACCAAATAACAATTAAAAGTCTAACACATGAAACATATTGTGCAGACGCTCAATATATTGAATGTACCAGACCCTTATGAGGCAAGTCAGTGAATATGATGATTATGGTATAGGATTTAGACAAGTCATGAAATAAGCCACACATGTCAGTTTGAAGGAATGAATGTTTCCATTAATTCCTAGCATTTCTTCAAGTGATTTTGGTGGGAAACAGCAAGTAGGAAGACCTTGCACAATGGACTCTTTATGGTTACTGACACAGTCAGAGGTAGTGGGCACTTCCTATAATGCTGGGTAGGCTAAATTCCAGCAGGGTAAAACCTGGGTCCTGAAAATTCCAGAGCTGAACCTTCTCCAGACCTAGTAAGCCGCAAGAAGGTTGCCATCCAAAAAAAGTACTGTGAATAGCCAAATGAGGATCAGAACAAAGAATACGTGGTTTGGTGTATTATATGGGATGACTAGATAAACTCAGAGAGAAAAAGCATAAATGTCACCTCCTAGGAGTTAGTTGCACAGAACCGTTTCACCTTGCACGATAGCATCACCAACTTTGCTCATATCGCAGAGCGGCAGTGTCGACAGCCTCAGGATGACCGCTGCTTTTTTCGAAAAAATACAAGTTGACGTCTGACAGCGTACGAAGAAGAAGAAGAAGATATCGCAGACCGAAACTCCATCACCAAGGTTCAGAGCAGGTGTGCTGCCTAAAAGAGCAGAACATACAGATTTCATAGCTGACTCCTCTCGCGAGTGCCTCGGGTGCTCTAAAGTATGCCAGGATTTGTCTCAGTCTCTGTAGTCATAGGGAGCCACGTAGCGCAGTGGTTAGCACACTACCTTCTCATCAGAGTGGTCCTGGGTTCATTCCTCAGTTGAGGCGGTAATGTTTTTTAAGACCGCAATGGCTCCTGGGTCGACCCAGCCTTAAATTGGTACCGGTTCAGTCAGGGAAGTAAAAGCGGTGAGGAAGAGGAAATGGCTACCACCCTCATATAGCCAAGCCTTTGAAATGTGAGATCACTAACACCTCACACCCCTACGGCAGTAATGCTATGGGTTACTTTACTATAGTCATATGAAAACACATCTCGCAACGCAAGTCTGATGCTGTTGCATCTTTGCTTGCAATGGCCAAGTATTATTATTATTGATAGTCTTAATATTGGTATTGTTAGTTTTAATATTGGTATTGATAGTTTTAATATTGGTATTGTTAGTTTTAATATTGGTATTGATAGTTTTAATATTGGTATTGATAGTTTTAATATTGGTATTGTTAGTTTTAATATTGGTATTGTTAGTTTTAATATTGGCATTGTTAGTTTGAACAAAAACATAATAAAACCAATATTACAATCAGAATGCATTCATCGGGAACAAAGAGCAACACAAATGAAAAAAAAACTAGCTCTTTCACTTTGGAGCAATGCTGTGAGAGTTGTTTTGAGAATACAGCTGTGCAGGAACAACTCTCACAGAGAGTGCTTGCCAAAAGTTAATTATACATTAAACGATACAATATCTTAGTACGAAATTGAAGCAGTAGCAGTAAATTAAGACTTCTGACATCTGACAGACATTTTATTACGAGGTTCGGTTGTCGATAGTTGTATTTTTGTGTTTTTGTATACATTCTGTATGGTAATAACGAGTGTCCCGATTTCCCATATATTTTTGTTGCTGTTATAATGCTGCTAGTCATTTGCCTACAAGTCCTAAGTCTCTAGAGCGTGAGGTTAACGACAAAATATCATGGACAGTGAAAAGGATTTGTTTGGCCATGAATAGTTTGTCGTCGAATTATGAAAGCATTGCAGAACTGTCTGATAAATCAAAATTCTTGATGTGGGAGCATTACCCCTACCTAGTCCATCAAACCTGTTTCAAGATACGCACACTAAAGTGCAAGTAAAATAATAAAGAAAACATGTAAATGAATTGTCAATATGCTTTGGAAAGTGGTGTTATTATTTCCATTTATGACATGGATCTTAGAGTGGAAAATATTTTTGCAATGGAATATTCAAAATTATTTTGTGATATTTCTGTTATTGTGATAATTTTGAAGGCCGCAGTTAAAATTTTCTAAATTCTATTTCTTAGGCTAAAATTGGATATATTTGAAATTGTGTGATTTCTAAAATTGATTACCTTGATGATCTAAGACTGAGATATCTCCTTCTTCTTCATTCGTTCTAAATCTCCCGCTACCAAGCCCAAATAGGGCTTTGCAAGTAGCAGGATGTTGTCTGAAGAACGGAATGCGTTATGTCGTAGTTTATATAGCTTGACTGCAGTATTTGCACTTTTTGGTCCAACACATCCGACTTCAACTGGCATTTTTGAATGCCTGGCTAGCCTTCCTTTTTTGATCTCTTTTACTTAGTCGGTCGGCTCTGTTGCAGTCTGTTATCCAGGATCACTGCATGAAGGTGTAGAAGGGTCTTGGCAGCTCTGGTTCAATGGCTCTGACGCTAGCAGTCAGCTATGGGTCGCTGACTGCTGCAGTTCATGCACTAGCTCAGCATCTTGATCCCACTGAGATACCAATTTTAATAACTGCAACAGTAACTGGACCTCGATAAGTTCATATTTTGATTATACTGTTTTCTTGTATTTTCATTTAACATTAATGATTTTTCTTCTATACTAATTGCATGTTTTTTATTATTAATATACAGCCTGTTAATTATATTTCTCTGTCCTCTTTACATCATTATGATATAAAATATGTGCATATTCAATTAAATAAATCACACACAATTTAGAATGAAAGAGGAACTCTCCACTGTCTAAAATTGAGACCAAAAAATCATTCCGGCACAGCGTGCAAAATAATTCTAGAGTGGAAGACCATAACAGCTGGTCTTTGTCCTTGATGAAGGTCTCATACTTCTCCTTTCGCTTGAAAATATCATGTCTATATTTGTAATGTTGTCTCTTGTATAAACTTCATTTCATTTTGTAGTTCACATACAGGTCCATAAAGTTTCCCTGTGTTGTTTCTCTGGGCCATTGAGTTTTTCTCTTTACATCATATTCGAGGCAGTTCTGTAGTGTGTGCTGTGGAGCCTGTCTGCATGTACACTTGGCAGAGTTGCAAATCTTAATTTTTGTGTGCATGTGACTGAGAAAGTCGTTTGTGTCCTGTTCTATGACGCAACACAACAGTTTGTTCTTGTCTGTTTATATTATGGTAATCACCTTGTATTCATTTTGATATCTGTGATTGATTTGATCAACCTTATCTTCTGTTGGTATGTAACTAGTACATCCAGTTGCTCATCTGCATCACCCTCCTTTACCAGTTGATCTGCTCTCGCATATCCCAGTAATCCACAATGAGACAGTATCCACTGCATGATAATCTCAGTCCAGGCGGTAGAGATTGTGGTCTTGTTATAATGTAGGATTCATTTTATTTTTTTCTTCGATGGGCTATCTGAGCTATACTTGTTCATGTTGCTATCAAGTTTTGACTTTTAGTTATCCTGCAGCTTTTATTGATTGTTACCAAAGAATAACACTGGAACCTGCCAAGCATGACATAAGAGGCGATTAAGGAGGGTTGGTCGTGGGTTGTCTTTCCCATCCTGTAGAAACTAAGCCATAAGTAGATGTAATGAGGATATGTGCGGTCTATAGTAAAAGAGAAGCTACAAAGTCAAGGTCGTAATATTCTGTGATGAAACTATCTGTAATTAATTTCTGTTTCCCAGGCAACTAAACAGCATTCAGAATAATTCCCTTGCCTGTAACTCTAATTCTGTGGATTCAGGCCTTGCAATTGGCTCTGATCAAGAAGATGTAGCCATTAGTGAACAAGACGACCAGTTGAAAACTGCTGAACATGAAACTAGAGCATGGAATCGAACTTTACAGATCATAGAGGAGCCCTGCAATACCAGCAGCCCTCTCACCGGTCTTTCCGATCAGGTGAATGAATTCAGAATACCATCTATGTACCTTGTTTTGATGTATGCCATTAGTAAATTCTCTTCACTTGAACTTTGTTGACTCCAAAGTCATCATATTTGTGTCATCTCGATTCCAACTTAACTATTGACTGATATGATTTTATCAAATTGACTCTTGCATTGGGTTGTGTTATCTAATTTTATAAACTGGACTCTTTGACTTATGTTATTTTATATACTTGACTGATGACTTAATATTGTTTTATCAACTGGATTCTTTACATGTTCCATTTTTGTCAATTTGACTCTCATTTTTGTTAAATGAACTCATGCACCATCTCATATTTGTTAACTTGACTCTTGTACCATCTCATTTTTACCAACATGACTGTTAGCTCATCTCATTTTTATTATCTGGACTACTGAGTCTTATCATTTTTGTTAACTTGGCCCGTGAGTCATCAAACTTTTGCTAACTTAGCTCTTGAGCCATCTCATTTTATCAACTTCACTTTAAACATTTTTAATTTAATGAGCTTGTCTGTAGTACCATCTTATTTTTGTCATGTCATTTCATTCTAGTCAACATGGCTCTCTTGGGTCATTTAATTTTTAGTCAACATGGCTCTCTTGGGTCATTTAATTTTTAGTCAACATGGCTCTCTTAGGTCATTTCATTTTTAGTCAACATGGCTCTCTTAGGTCATTTAATTTTAGTCAACATGGCTCTCTTAGGTCATTTAATTTTAGTCAACATGGCTCTCTTAGGTCATTTCATTTTAGTCAACATGACTCTCTTGGCTCATCTCATTTTTGTCAACTGGATTCTTGAGTTATATCAGTTTTGCTAACTTAGCTCTCGAGACTTCTAATATCTGCTTACTGAACTATTGAGCCATCTCATTTTATAAACATGCCTGTTGTGCTATATTATCTGATCATCTTGTCTTGTGAGCCATCTCATTTTATAAACATGCCTGTTGTGCTATATTATCTGATCATCTTGTCTTGTGAGCCATCTCATTTTATAAACATGCCTGGTGTGCTATATTATCTGATCATCTTGTCTTGTGAGCCATCTCATTTTATAAACATGCCTGGTGTGCTATATTATCTGATCATCTTGTCTTGTGAGCCATCTCATTTTATAAACATGCCTGTTGTGCTATATTATCTGATCATCTTGTCTTGTGAGCCATCTCATTTTATAAACATGCCTGGTGTGCTATATTATCTGATCATCTTGTCTTGTGAGCCATCTCATTTTATAAACATGCCTGGTGTGCTATATTATCTGATCATCTTGTCTTGTGTGCCTTCTCATTTTTCTCAACTTGGCTAATGAGTCATGTCAATTTTTTCCAAACTTATTGAGTCATATCATTTGATCAATTTAACTATTGAGTCATCTCAGTTTATCAACTTGACTATTGAGTCATCTCAGTTTATCAACTCGACTGCTGAATCACCTAATTTGATCAACTTGGCTGTTGGGACGTGTAATTTTTGTCAATTTGAATCTTGAGTCATCTCAATTTTGTCAATTGCATCTTGAATTTTTTTAAATTTGAATCGTGAACCTTATTTTTGTCAATTTTAGTCTTGAGTCAATTTCATTTTTAGCAATTTATTAAGTGGACTCAAAGGTCTAAGTGGAGTACTGTTTTTGTGTGTGTGTGCGTGTGCACTCGCATATAGATACGTGAGTGCACACACACACACACACACAAAAAGTACTCCAATTAGAGCTTTGAGTTAGTATGCATGTATAATATATATATATATGTATAACACATTAAATATAAAAAGCACTGTATAATCTTTTTCTCAGGATTTTGCCCACTTGTCTAAGAGAGATTTAGAGATCCAACAGCAACAGATGCTGATGAAAATAGAGCAGTTGCAAAGAGATAACAAGTTAGTCACTCGTTAGTGTTTTTATAAGGTTGTCTAATTTATGTGAATGCTCATATTTAAATCAGTACCATCTTCACGCTAAAGACGGACTTAACTTGATCTCATTATGTCTTGCCTTGATTTCAGACTTTAATAGACCATTTTCTGTACACCTTGATATTTCCTTCCCATGTGTAGAGCTGTCATATTTATGTCGTTTGCCTTCAACCTTGCCTTTAGAAATGGTTTTTATCAACGAGCTGTGTCATAACAGTACTTTAATCTTGTTCATTATTTCTCTATTCATTTCTTGTTTTTCAAGGATTCTTGTTCTATTTGCTTCTGTTTCTGTATAAATGTGTTCTAATATAACTTAACTTAACGTCTTTATACTGGTTTAGAAGACTGCAGAGTCTGTGTGCAACCAGTTTCATTTACATCACCTTGCTTTAAAAGCTATGTGCATCCAATTTATTCTTAAATGCATTGACTGTCCCTGCAACCACTACTTCCTATGACAATGCATTCCAAGCATTCACCACTCTCTGACTAAAAAAATATTTTCTAATATCTAATTTGGACCTTTCTTTAGTTAATTTGTAGATATGTCCTCTTATTCTTGTAGGTGGTTGTATTTTGAAAAAACTTGATATATTCTAATTTATCTGTTCCTTTGATTATCTTATAAATCTGTATTAAGTCACCTCAAATTATTCTCTTTTCTAGACACTGTCGGCCGGATTTTCCTGAGTCTTTCCTCATAACTGTAATTCTGGAATCCCACTATCATCTTTGTCGCTCTTTTTATCTTTTTTGTATCCTTTCCAGCATATTAATATCCCCTCTATGATAAGGACTCCACACCTGTACACAATACTCCAATCTAGGTCTAACTAATACTTTATACAGTTTGACTATCACTTCTTTGCTCCTATGTTTAATATTTCTTTTTATAATACCTAACATTGCACTTGCCTTTTTTACTGCTACTTGGACTTGCTCACTCACCTTTACCTGTATGATCTATTATAACCCCTTCATCCCTTTCCTTTTCTATCTTTCTAATATTGTTCTCGCCCATTCTGTAATTATGTTCCATATTGGATCTACCCATGTGGATGACTGTTAATTTATATACATTAACCCATTCAATCACAGTCCGGCCGGCGACGGCCACTATCAACTCGTTCCCGCGATGGCCGCCGTGGATATACTGATTTAAATAATTTGTTCTTACGTTTTACCTGCGAATAGACACACTAAATTTCACGTGACTACCGGTAATGGCGGCTCCCATTGCAGTTTACAGATCGTTTCTATCACGTATGGTGTTCGAGCAGTGATTTTTTTAAAATGACGTTCAATTTTCTTCAAAATTTTGTGCGGACTGAAGATACTTATTTAAAAGATGAAAGTAGCGACACTGGCCTCGGTTATTTAGTGATGACGAATTATCAATAGAAGACAGTGACAAAGTGACCCGCCCCACAGGCAGGCCCAAGTGGTGATAGAGAATGGTCAAAGCAACGGGGTAGTATCATTGTTGAAGGATTTAGTGAGGGAACAGGTCCTGCAGATGACATAGATCCAGATTACTCTGCTTTTGATTACCTTTCACTTTCATCATTTCTACTTCAGACCTTTATTGAGTACTTGGCAGAGCAAACCAATGCATCAGAATTTTAGGGGAAAAAGATCCTTGAGGAATTAAAATTTGGTGTGCTGCAGATCCTATTACTAGATACCTCTATAACTTTGAGGTGTATACAGGAAAGTCAGACATTGGACAAGAAGATGAAAGATGTACTAGTTGCAATGAACCAAGGGAAATTGCTTTTCACTTGAACATTTATCAGCAAAATTGACAAGAGTGAAACAGACATTTTATATTGACACTTTATTTTTCTTCACTTGTTTAATTTTTTGCATCCAACATACATGACACTCATAAAAAACATGTGCACAGAAGAGTACCTCTTCCATTTATCTGTAAACTGGAGTTTGAATTACACAAATAAATTTAAAATTGTATTTGTTATTAATTTTATTGCGCAAGCACGTCTAATTTTTGCGGAGTTATTCCCCTTGCCCTGGGAATTCAGTTGTCAGTTTTTCTGATCAGCTGGGATTGAATGGGTTAAACTCCATTTGCCAGCTTACAGAGCATTCTCGAATTTTATCTAAATCCGACCTCACTATATCTACCTCTGCTTTAGATGAGACAGTACTACATAGTTTTGAATCTTGTGTCTATTATTATGTATATTCACATTTCAAGGGTTTTCATCCCATCTTTGGATTACTTAGTTATTGTCTGTGTTTTTGTGCCATACACTAATGAAGAGTGAAAACTAGATTCCACAGCGAACATATTTGGAGACTGTTCTATCACAAGGCACTTTTTGTACAAATTATATATCTTCTTTGGCGTTCATCCTGAAAAGGACATTGTGTTGTAGTTTACAGCAACGTTGCGATATCTGCCCCTTTCAGCCCAATACATCTGATTTCAGCTAGCTTTTTTGGGTACTGGGTTTGCCTTCCCACTGCAATCCTTATTCTCTTAACGAGCCTACACTAGTGCAGCCTGTTTGGATGGTCAACGCCTGGAGGTTTAAATAGGTTCTTTGTCAGCTAAGGTTCGCATAACATGATGCAAAGCAACCAGCTATGAGTTGCTGGCTGCTGTCAAGCTCATTCACTGCACATCTTCAGCCAAAAATTATATATATATATATATATATATATAACAAATAAATGTATTCATTTACACAATTCTCTAGACTTGATTTCCTATATATCTTTGTTGATCGACAAGTGCCAAATATGTTATCAATTATTGTGAATTACTCTCAAAACTATCATAAATTCTCAACAGTTCCTACTACTGACGTCACTTAGTAACATGTTGTCGTGATGCGACATTTGAGTTGTCACTTTGCAGTCGGCTCAGCTGATTCCAATTTATACCTTTAATAATTTGCGAACCCAGTGTTCTTGGAACCACAAAATATAAACAGAGCTTCTACCTTTGAACCGTTATCCATAGAACATTGAAATTAAAAGGACTCAGGATGACTGCTGTTTTCTTTAAACAAATTCAAGTTGGTGTCTGACAGTGTACACCGAAGAAGAAGAAGAAACCAATGAACATAAGTCAAACAGAGGATGTATTCAATTGTAGATTTGGCTTGAATCGATGTTTGTTTCTATGTTAACTTTTATTATACATAAGACAATTTTGTCTTGGGCAAATAAATGTCAAATGCTTCATATCCCTATTGTAAACACCAGAGAGCATGAAACCAACACTATAGAAGGAAATACCATCTTCAATGTCAAATCATTAGGCATTTTAATAAGTTGGTCTTTGGTGGAAGAAAGTTAATTTTGTTTCTGTGTAAGAAAAGTGGGTTTTTTAATTAGCTGAAGGATTTTCACAATTATCACTGGAACTATTGATTATTGTATTTATTGAGTATCATCGACCCCGAATTTTTATATAAAGTTGAAAGGAAACAGAAAAAATAAAAATGGGTCCACAGATTCCAGGTTGGAAATCAGTGTCATAGTGGTTCTTGAACATTAGTAGTCTGGAAACTCCCATACACAATTACGCATGTAAACACGCACACACAAATAGAGACACAGAGAGAGAAACATACAGACAGACATACACATATACATACATACGAGGTGTATTCAAATGAAACCGGACCTAACTGCACCAAGTGAACATATACACGATGCGCATAATGACGTCACTTCTGATGTAAACAGAACATACTAACCGTCAAGTTTGCAAAATTTCATTATCCATGGCGAATGTGATATGGAATCCGTCCAGAGTTGATCAGCGAGCAGTAATTCCGTTTCTAACAGCTGAAGGATGTCAGTCAGCTGACATTCATCGCAGAATGCAGATAGTGTATGGTGACAAAGACAACAGTGAAGAACTGAACAACGATGTTTAAAGAAGGACGCGAGTTAATGAAAGATCTTCCGAGACCAGATCAGGTGCATACTTGTATTGTTGCGTCAGAAGATGCCATCACCAAATTTGATGCAGAAATTTGGGTGGACCGTCTCCGAAACTTACGTTCATCACACTTTTGTCACAATACACTGTCTGCATTCTGCGATGAATGTCAACTGGTGACATCCTTCAGCTGTTAGAAACCGAATCACCGCCCACTGATCAACACTGGTCGGATTCCGTATCACACCCGCCATGTTTTCAACGATCTGCTGAGGAAACTATGAGTCAGATAATAATGAAATTTTGCAAACCCTATGGTTGGTATGTGCTGTTTACATCAGAAGGGATGTCATCACACGCATCATACGTATGTTCACTTGGTGCAGTTAGGTCCGGTTTCATTTGAACACGCCTCGTACATACATATCCACACCCCTTTAATAGCAAATGTATTAGTTCTTGTATCCCAGCAACAGCTTGGGTAGAAGCTTACGGACCCCAATTGTAGAGCCACAGTGTTAGAAGATATTCTTTCCAATATAATAGCATAAACAGGAATAACTCAGCGCAGCGAAACAAAAACATCACTAAACTTATGTTATGGCCACATGACCTTCATCAGGAACAAGGAACACAAATGTAAACACCTAACTAATCACAGCGGCAACAATTAATATAGTTTTGTCACAAATTATGAATTTTTGTGTGTGTCATATTTCATGAAGCCCTGACATATATTGGAAACTTAGCATACATCTATCTTTTCAGGATACTACAGAACCAACTAAATACTATTTATAAGTATTGTGATGCTGAACTAACAGGTGAACAAAGTGGTACAGAAGATTTTGAAGCTGGAAGAGCCGTGTCCAATTTGTCTAGAGATCAGTTGCAGGTATATACTTTGGTATAGATCTAGATTTTCAGAAGTTTATGTGTGAAGTTGTCAACCTAAAATGACCAGTCTGAAATGTCTTAGTCGATCTGTGCTTCTACAAGGATGGTTGCCCTTGTGTAAGTCCCAACTCTGGTGGTAGCTGGTAGGTACATTTCTAGCAGTATTGTGTTCTTTGGTCTTGTCCAGGTGGTCCCAGTTGGTTCTGTTTTGGACACAGGTTGTCCAGTGGATGGTTAGCTTGTTTGTTTCAGGGTCGTGAATGGTTGAGCGAATCGCGCCAGGATTTTTTTTTTGGGGGGGGGGGGGGCTTTCATGTGGTCTTTTTTTGTTGCTGCGTGAGTACCACAGAGGGGTGCTGTGCTTCTGCGTTTGTCTTTCCTTCTGACTACATGGCCAGCCCAGCAATGCTTGGAGTTATTGGAATGCTGAAGGACATCCTTGACGTGTGACATTACCTGGATGTCACTGTTGTAGGCACATATGGCACTGTTGCCTAAGTGATAGCCCCATGAGATGTTCTGCATCAGTTGCTAAGTTTTGACCATTTTCTTGAGCTCTGCTCATGAGACTTCAACTGTTCTGACTTCCTCTTCCACAGTTCTATGCTCGATATTATTTAGCTTCCCCATTCTTCACTTCCCATGTGGGTTCGAATCGAGTGCATGTCTGGTTATATTAGGTTTCTTTCTGGCCAATGTACTGTCAGTAAATTCAACATGCTTGGTTTATTGATGGACTTTGTGTTTGAAAAGGTGTAGTTTTCTGACAACTCACAGTCTCATTGAAGTAGTGCTGGACTTTGACATGGGATTATTCAGGTTGTTGTACAGCGTCTCATGTTCCAGATCTGCACTGAAAGAAGAAATATCAGTTACTGCTAGTTCTGTGACTTTCCAGGAAGTGAGAGTTCTTGGACCAATTTGCTAACACATCAAACAACCCACAAGAATGTCATCAGGTTATTACGGTATTGTGAAAGACCCCCTTTCTTGCTCGGCTGTCTAGGATGAAAACTGGCATGAACTTATGGGTTTTGTAGGATGGATGGGTTTTGGAGAATGGATGGATTTATGGGTTAGAGATGAGTGGATAGACGGATTCATGAGTTTGACTCAAGTGGATGGATTTATGGGGTTGAGACAAGTGGATGAATGGATTTATGAGTTTTAGTGGACCAAGTGGCTGGAGGGATTTATGGGTTTGAAATGAATAGGTGGATGCATTTATGGGTGGCTGGATGGATTTTTGAGGTGCATGTGGCTGCATGGTTTTTTGGGGTTTGAGATGAGTGGATGGCTGGATGAATTTATAACTGAGATAAGTGGGTGGATGGATTTATGGGTTTGGGACGAGTGGGTGGTTTTAATGGGTTTCACACTAGTGGGTGACTGGATTTATGGATTTCAGAGGAGCGAATGGGTTGGATGGTCTGATTGAGATGCAATGTCTTCTAGATGTTCCAGTGGTTTTATCAATGTCTGATGGTAGGAGTCTGGTATGACTAGGACATCTGCATAGTCAAGGTCGGTCACAGAAAGCTGTGCATGGCAGAACAACGCAGGAGTAATAATATATTCCCTGCTGGACACTGGAAGATGTGGGAAAACCTGTCTGAAAGATTGTGACCAAACAGGCTCTTACCTCATCTAGTATTGCAGTGTAGCTGTTCAATTAGCTATTGCGGAGTGCTGAGCATTCCCATTTGTTTTAAGACATTCCACCAAATCACAAGCAACTAATTTGGCAACTGAACCTCTTTACTGTAGAAGGCTTTCAAACTGCCATTCATACATTAAAAAACCTGCTGAGTAGCTTTATAAGTTTGTCCAAAACTCTATAATCAATGCCCCAATTAGTATATAATACAGGGAGAATAAAACTCATTTTCTCAGTGGTTAGAGGAAGAAGTAGTGAGGTGTCGACACAATACTGTGCATTTCCAGTCATTCATCATGAAAAGACCAAATATTTCGTTGATAATCCTTGGCTTCAAATTAACTTACCCACTTGTGGGGGGATAAATACACACTTTATCTACTCTATTGTTATTAACTATACCACAATATACTGGTTTTAATTCCATACATGAAAAACACGGGAGTTGATTTGTGTGTGGTGGCCATTACAAGGACACATCAAGAAGTAGGAGACGGGTTTGAAGTAATAGACCCACATTTCAGGTTGTGAAATAAGACCACAGATACCAAATCCTTTACTGACATATCTGGTTTCCTTCTCCGCCATATCTGGTTTCCTTCACTGCCATATCTGGTTTCCTTCTCTGCTGTATCTGGTTTACTTCACTGCCATATCTGGTTTCCTTCACTGCCATATCTGGTTTTCTTCTCTACCGTATCTGGTTTCCTTCACTCCCTTATCTAGTTTACTTCACTTTCAAATCTGGTTTTCTTCACTGCCATATCTGGTTTCCTTCACTGCAGTATCTGGTTGTATGGTATTGGTTCACAAGGCTGGTGATCATGTTTACTTTTTAGAAACAAATTAATTTTGTATTTTTTTGTATGTGAATAATGTTTTTATATAGTTTTACATTTCATTAGGGGAAAATGTTCTCAAATTGTTCTAGATTGTCATATTTAAATTTATGCAGGATCTGATTTTCATTGCTTACAAAGGAAGGTTTTTGTTTTTTTAAATGAACCTCAAATATACATGCAGTGACATGTAAATCTCATATCTCTTTTCGTCTTCTTCTCTAGGAGATAACTGATGTTCCTATCAGTCCCATTGTTACCAGTGTTGATCTCTCTCACACAAAAAGGCATCTTACTGTAGAAAATGACAGTTCCTCCAGCATTGGTGAACAGCAGATAGATATTTGTCATATCATTGGAACATTTACTCCAGTTGGATCTGCCTCACTCAACAGATCATCACCACTAGTATCTCAAAATCAGAAAAGTGAGCAGTCAAAAGTTCTTCATAGTTTTATTGGACACAATGATTCTTCAGTGCCACATGACTCTCAGTATCAGTCCATAGATACATCTGTTCCTTTTGACAGTAGTGAAGATGTATCAATACTGAAAACACCTGAGTCTGAGGTAGATGGAGAAAGTTTGAGTGAATCCACATTAATACCTAATCAGTTGAAATACAAACTAAGTGACATGTCTTTGGATTTTCAAGATACTATTGAAAAATCAAGTATGACTGATGCTGGTTTGTCAGCAAGAGATAATTCTTTCCAATTACAGATTGAAGCACAGTCCACAAATTCTGCTAGTAATCTGAGGCTGGCAAATGGTTCGGTTAAAAGTGCAACCAGGTTGAATACCTGTTCTGTATTAAGTAACAAACAGCTGTCCAAGAGGAAAGATCATGAACGTCAGCCATGTTTGATATTAGTTTCATCCTCCCTGAAGCCTAAATGTGAGAGGTCTCATTTTGAAGCAAGCAGCTCTAACTTAATTGTAAATTCTGAGACTATGAGTGGCTGCCAGAATCATTTTGCTAACAAATTATATGTACAAGACAATGACTGTGCTGATCTGAGTGAAATCATTCAACATGGTCAAACTCTCTTACACTCCAATGAGCCTTCACCTGTTCATATGAAAACTGCTCCAAGGTGGAAGACAATTGAACCAGTGCACATGTCTACTCCAGTCAATGAGTGTAAGGAGCATTGTATAACAGCACCTTGGTTGCTGAAAAAACACCCTGAGGCTGTATCTTCATCAAAGTTTTCACATTTAAATAATAAGGAAAACATGGCCGTGACCACCTCTAAACTTTCCCAATCTAGACCTAGTATTGACCGAACACCTTTGTCATCTTTGTCTTGGCACAAGAAAGGAATACTAATGTCTCTTAATTCATTACTGTCAAACCACAGCCTAAGCAGCAATAACATAACTGAAGGTGGAAGTGGCACTGGGAATTTATCAAATGTATTTAGAAAAGCAGAACAAATTGGGAACATAATCAGTGAGGGAATCCAGGAAACCATGGTAACTCACGAAAGAGATGAATTGGAGAAGATGATGACTGACTTTGAGAAGGAGTGCAAATCTGATGATAGTACACATTCTGGTAAGTATTTTCTTTGTTACTTTCTGGTTTTGCTTTTTATTCAAAATACTAATTGTTTAGCAGGCTACTGAAATATCTTTACAAGTCGAGTCTAAAGTATTACTTCAAAGCATACTTGAAAAGAACAAAAAAATGATGGTAGGTAACAATTCTAATAGGTAACATACATGGAAAATGTTATAGCTAGAAATGTTGTTTATGGTAAAATCTATATATTTATATTGCTGAAGTCAGATGTGTTGGACCGAAAGGTGCAAATATCGCAGTCAAGCTGTAAACTACAACACAACGCATTTTGTTCTCTGGACTACATTCTGCTACTTAAGCCCTTTCAGTGTTTGGTAGTGGAAGATTGAGAATGAACGAAGCCAAGCCAAGCCATATATTTATATAAATCTATATATATATTGGTTCTAAATGTTGTTATAGTTGGGGTTGAGGAGGAACTCTCACGACAACAACTAAATTCTTCCATGACGTGCGTCTCATATAGCCTCTGACAACAAAGTCCAACTCCTGGCCTTTGCACAGCAGAACTGTGTACACGCTGGTCACATAGCAGTTGAAATTTGAAAAGAGCAGACTTAGCGACTGTGCGGAGACAATTTTTTTTAAATAATGAAATTCCTACCCAACAAGCCACCTACTTCCCCTCAGGCTAGTAAGTCACAGGAAATAAAATCGCAGAAAAAACCTAAAATGGATAGACTTCGGTTACATCGCAGCAGGCATACACCTGGCTTTTTTAATATCAGAATTTCGAGTATATTTTCTGACGTTGAGTTGGCAGATATGATGAAAACATTTTGTGTGTATTCTTTGTAAATATTCAGGTTTTTTAAATTTGTAATCAAGAAAAAGCTTTTGATAGGGTAGATAGACATCATCTATGGAAAATATTGGCACACTATGGAGTAACCAATCACCTAATTAACCTGTGCAAAAGTCTGTACACCAATAGCCGCTGGTCTATTCGAACAATAACCAGACCCTTAGGCAAATTTCATATCAAATCAGGAGTATCTTCTTCTTCGTACGCAGTCAGACATCAACTTAATTTTTTCGAAAAAAACAGCGGTCATCCTGAGGCTGTCGACACTGCCATAGAGCTTGTCTAGTGTTGCCACTGGTGATGGCCACATCTGCTCTCACTGGTCCTCGTATGTCGGGCAGTTTTGCAGCAGATGCTCAGCGGTCATTGTATCGGTGCCACACGGGCATTCGTCAGTGCCACCTATCTTCAATTTGTTGAATAGGTGGTACCTTAGTCTATTGTTGCCAGTGCGAAGTCTGAAGACCACGACCTGCTCTCTTCTGTTCAACTGGTAATATGCATCGTTTTTGGTGTAGCCAGTATGTTCGGCTTCCCATTTGGTCATGTATCTAGCTCTAATAAGCCGTTTTGACTCTTCGTATGATATCAAATCAGGAGTATGACAAGGATGTGTGCTATCACCTTTATTGTTCATTACATATGTAGACCACATTTGTAAAACAGCTAATCCAAATGAAGTTTGCAACATTGGTGAACTCTTAAAACTTCTTTTTGCTGATGACCAATCAGTCATAGCAACTTCATAACTACAATTACAGCTACATATTGATAAACTAAATACAGCATGTAAAGGATACAGCAAGAAAAAATGTAGAAAAAAACTGAGGTCATTAAAATATCTAGAATAGCTGGAGACATCAATATCGCCATTGAAAAATGGTAAATCAAACAGGTGAAAGATTTCACATACTTAGGGAGCACATTATCAACAAACGGAAGAATTACTGCGGAAATCCAACAAAGATTCAATAAGACAAATCAGATCATTGGACAATTAGCTCTAATACTTCATTGCTAGCACATGATAATAACTACCAAAAGAACTTTATACAACACAATTTTCGTCCTGACACTATGCTATCAATGTCAAAACTGGACACTAACATCAAATGAAAAATGCTACATCGTAACAATAGAAATGAAATGCCTGCAAAACATATTGGGCGTAACAAAAAGAGACATGATCAGAAACGATGACATCAGGAGACTAGTGGGAACAACACCAGTATTAGACTACATTAAAAGACAGCAACTAAAATGGTTTGACCACGTAACAAGACTAACACCACACAGAACCCCCCAACGAGCAATGCTATTTAGATTCAAAGGCAGACCACGAAAAAGGTAGCTTACAGAAATATCTGAGGCAGTAGACGGCTTGTTCTAAAGATCTCTTCGTAACCTGATGCTGAAAGGCATAACTGGATAAGCGAAAAGAAGAAGCTCTATAACTTAAAGTTGCAGTAAGTTATTTATATCCTAAGCAGAAACAATGGAAATAGAAGACCAAATATAAATATATGAGTGACTGCAGTACAATTCAAAACTGATGGGGACTGAAATACAAATTAGGTTAAGACGTTTTACCTGAGATCAGTCATAGACATTAATTGATGTTTTTACCGGAAAGTATTTATCAAGGACAGAACGAACAAGAACAACACAAAGTAAAAAACAGTAAACTAAGCTAAATGAATATTAGTATCACATAGCTTGCAGGCCCTAAATGAAATGACAAAAAAGTTGATAAATGATGTAAGAAATTAAGGTATGATATTAAGCAGAGATTTTAGCAACAAATATTAAAATGTAAAACTGCAGAAAGATGAGTGAATAAATGCGTTAAAAAATATATAGTAGAAAACACACATTTAAAATCAAACTATGGTAGATGGATTATGAACCAGATCAAGGAGTTAAACCCTTCACATTGAGTGAAGGAAAGAGAGTTTTTCACTGCTCCATCACATCAAGTGAGGTGACTGATGGCTTCTTTGTCAGTCATCTGCATATAATCCAAGAAGCAAAACGTAATTTGTGATTAAATATGGTTACCTTGGAGCTGTGTTAATAACAAAGTGGTCAAGTCACTTACCTCGTGTTCAGGTCGTTGGGGTTTGAATTCGAGCTGCGGCGGTCTTTTCATGACAATTTTTTCTGGGATCCCTGGGTTCATCATTGGAGTTACGGAATTTGTGCTTTGTGCGATGCTCTCGACAGGCGGCATACCGTTCTGCAGAGAGGGACCGAGCCATATGGGAAGATCCATGGCAATGAAGTCGAGCCACCGCCTTTAACCTTTTAATAACAGATGCAAGGTATACAATTAAATAAAGGATATCTTCTTCTTCTTCTTCGTTCATCCTCAGATCAAGGTTCCTCTTACAAAGGACATCGTTGTTTGTAAGGCTGTTTTATCTCCATACAGCTTCTGTCTCATATTTGTCTCACGAGGCCAGTATTGTTCTCTCTTTTCCTGCGTGAGCGTGCAGCTTTGCAGGATGTGTTCCACAGTCATGATATGCTCCACACATGGGCACCTGTCATCTGTCCCAATCCTCATTTTGTTGTAAAGATGACCCTTGAGTCTGTTATGCCCAATTCTCAGTCTGAAGAGGATGACTTGCTCTTCTTTAGTTAAGTTAAAGTATCTGTCTTCTTCTTGTCTCGGGGTGTTGATCAGCCCATTTTACCCTGAAGTTGACTTTAATTATGGTCTTGGTCTCATTATATGTGATAAATAAAGAATATGATTGGCAAACTAAAGCCAATAGTGGTGCAGTGTTTAGACCATTTAGAGTGTCTTTATGTGTTTCTTGATTTTGCCCTTATGTAGCCCATAGACTGGTTTGATACCCAAATGCTGAAGGAATGGAAAGGAAGGATGATATTAAAATCACTTACAACTTTTATCGTAATATTTGTATTTATTTCTGTTCATCAGGAATGTGTGGTGCTTCAAGGAAAATGGATGATGGGAGTATGTTAACAGCTGTGCAAAATATAGGAGATGCCCTGACCAATTTTGTTTATGCTGCAGAACAGAATCAAATACAGACTGAGAACAGCATATCTGGCAACAAGTGATGTGACATGTTTATTTTGATGTTAATTTTGAGATTTGAGCACAGGAACTTAAGGACACCGATTTTAAAATGCAGAATGAGCATTTGATTTTCACATTGAATAAAGTTTTGAATAAATTTGTTACATTTTCATATGTATCATTATCCTTCTGACTTTGCTGAAATAATAGTGTGCAGTCACTACAGTAGCTGGCCACCATAGGAATCCTGCATCAAAACATTGGTGTGCTCTTGTAGTTCTGTTTTCTGTAGCAATTTATTTGACATGCTGAGTACCGCAGTCACCCTCAGCTTCTATTTATTTATGCAGAGTGATAACAGAGAATATGCAGGATAGTGATGCTGTCAAATACACTGACAGATTGGTGCCGCACAGTGGTACATCAGGCTGGGGATTCTAAGCTAGAGTCAGAGGACAGGTTGTTGTTGAGCGGAGTGAGGCATATACGTCAATAACCTCCAGTTTGAGAATGGAGATGGAAGCAGTGACCTCAGCGCTGAGATGGATATCTGAGACTTCTTTAACAAGGGCAGTCATCGTGACAGATGCGCAAGCCATACTTCAGAAGGTATAGAAGGGATGACTGAGGTACGAGTGGATAGTGACTGTTGAAGCCTCAAACCTCCAGGTGTTGGCATGGATCTACTGTCCTGGTCATGCTGGGGTTCAGGTCAATGAAAGAGCTGACATCTTGCCTTCACAAGCTCCCATTACAGGCACGTTAGTGATGGATAGAAGTGACATTTTGAAATTAATCAACGACCGTATATTGGAAGAGGACACCGATATAGATGAATCAGCAATCCACAAACTGCAAAGTTTCGACATAAAATGAGTCTCAAATGGGGTGGGGAGCAGGAGAGTGTACAGCCAGCGAGCTACTATCAGCGCCTAGACCCTGTACCATTTGCTGCTGAGAGAGACAACACCTATGAGTCTGCCCAAAATATACTAGTTTAAAAAAAATGATCCTTAGTCTCCTTAAGGTATTCATAGTAGATTGCTTCAGTCGGAATCCACACTTCCTTAATGTGGGACACTGCACCCCTTACTGACTAGGGAGGAAAGAATAGGACCACTGCACATACTCTACAAAGGTATTGTTTGGCACAGGCTTCCTAAAGGACGCCATTTATAGTGGTGGTCCTATACTCCAGCTGGAGTGAAAAAGTACAAGATTGAGAAGAAGATATGCATGCATGTAGTAAAAAGGCACTTTAGAGGGTTATTCATGGGACTAGCAACCTTATCATGTAAAACACATTACATAAAACCACCACTGCCAGAGCATGCTTCCATATACGACCATATGCATCTTTGACCTTATGCTTTGTAAGTAGTGAAATAGATCTGGTATTAACAACAGATTCCACACCTGATTTCAACCATTTCAGTATTCCGCAGTTACTTTATTTATTGCTAACAAGGGCGCCAGGCCTGTGTACTACTGTGAAAGTTTGAAAACCCTATTTTTAATAGTTTGTGTGTTGCATTCATTTTAGTAAACCAGTACTTAGAAAAGAAAATATTGCACAATTTTTTCCACTTTTATTAGAAAAATTACTAATTCCCCTCCACAAACAGAAATTAAAGTTGAAGCAAATAAATTCATCTACCACATACAGAAGTCTCTGTGAAAAAATCAAGTCACGGACATTCAGCAAACGTGTAATAGACATTTCTGTGTGGATATGTCAGATCAGAAATCAGCCTATTTTGTTTTGGATAGAACAAACCGCCAGCTGATAATGGATCACAACATTGAAACGCACATGAAGTGTTTGAATGACTTGTGTTGATAGTGCAGAGAGAGGTACATTGTCAAAGGAGGACAAAGATCTGCAGGAAAAAAAATCACTACTATGTAGAGCCTTTCAAAATGATTTATTTATTATTTTTAACAACAGACATCAATTCAGACTTGGGTTTAAAACATTCAGCCACCTTAGGTTTAAAGTGTTGTTTTAAGACTACTAATTTAAAGAGAAGACAGAGTCAAACTTCTCTAAATCAGACCAAACTGCTTGTTGATAACAGTGTATGCATCTGGACAGAGTACAATCCTGGGAGAAAACAATATTAGAAAGATAGATAAGGAAAGGGACCTAGGGGTTATAATAAATCATACAGGAAAGGTGAGTGAGTAAGTTAAGGTAGCAGTGAAAAAGGCAAATGCAATGTTAGGTATGATAAAAAGAAATATTAAACATAGGAGCAAAGAAGTGATAGTCAAACTGTATAAAGCTTTAGTTAGACCTAGATTGGAGTACTGTATACAGGTGTGGAGTCCTTATCATAGAGGGGACATAAACATGCTAGAAAGAATACAAAAAAGAGCGACAAAGATGATAGTGGGATTCCAGAATTACAGTTATGAGGAACGACTCAGAAAAACCGGCCTACAGTGTCTCGAAGAGAGAAGAATTTGTGGGGACTTAATACAGGTTTATAAGATGATCAGAGGAATCGATAAATTAGACTATAACAAGTTTTTAAAATACAGCCACCTACAATAACACGAGGGCATAGCTACAAGCTAACTAAAGAGAGGTCCAGGTTAGATATTAGGAAATATTTTTTTAGTCAGAGAGTGGTGTCTGCTTGGAATGCATTGCCAGGGGAGGTAGTGGAGGCAGGGACAGTTAATGCATTTAAGAATAAACTGGATGCGCATAGCTTTTAGAGCAAGGTGATGTAAATGTAACTGATTGTATACAGACTCTGCAGGGTCTTCTAAACCAGTATAAAAACGTTAAGTTAAGTTAAAACTATCCAAGAATGCTCAGTTTGTAGCCATCATAAAAGTATGAGCTGTTGCAACAAATTTTAAAAGAAAGATAAGGAAACTGATGCGAAGGATAATATCCAGGTCCAACTTCTATCAAACGAATGTACAGATTCATTACGACGGAAATGCGCTCATCTCAGCCTCGTTCATACCTTCAAGACACCCTTTTCACACATTGACTGTAACAACACACTCCATTCTAACCTCATCCACACACTCCACTACAACAACATCCACACCATCAATATACTCCATTCTTACAACATCCACATCTGCATCACCTAGGAACTTGAAGGACAGTACTACATCTCCCATACAATTTCTAACAACTGCATCTACATTATCATACATGCCCAAACTAAAAGACAGCAGTACATCTCCCATGATGAAAAATGAATGCAAGTGTCAGCAATCACTAAACAAAGCTACACAAGAGCACCTAACAAAAGAGGAAGAGACATTATGCACACATTTGGTTAGGAGAAAGTTATACACCAATACTGATGACAATACAATTAAAAACAGGACAGTCCCACGGAAAGAAACATCTCTGATTAGAACTCCAACTAAAAGGAAATGAGCTAGCCTAATTGACAGTGTACGTAAGCGTGTCGCTGGACAGTCAGATGAAGCTTTAGAGAGACAATATGTAGCAGAACTTAAGAAAGTCCCAACAAACCATCATATGTCAAAAAGCTGGTCTGATCGGAAAAGCAAGAATGACAGGACAAAATAGCACTCGCCATGAAGGAAGCCACAGGACTGACCTGCAGTCAGATGAGGATACAAAGGAAGTTCCTGAAGGAGGCTGGTCTGCAGCTCCCACATGAGGGATCTAAATGCAAACTAGCAAAACGTCTTGTTTCAGAACATGTCATGGTTGTAATGGTGGAATTCAAAGCAGATGACAACTATTAACGTTCCATTTGTCTCAATAGCTGATATCAAGGCTTATGTTATTAGTAATCAAAACCAGTGCAAATGTTTAAAACAGTTGACATGGCACAACAAACACTTACCAAGCGATGAAATATGGGTAAAAATTGGTGAAGATTATGGTAAGAACAGCTTTAAAACATCTAAGTCAAAATCAAACTATGATAGGGGATTAAGATGCCGAGCAGCGGTCAGGGACTCATAGCTGACTGCTAGCATTAGGGCCAGCGAACCAGAGCTGCCAAGACCCTTCTACACCTCTACATGGTGATCCTGGATAACAGGCTGCAGCAGGGCAGACTGGCTAAGGAGAAGGGATCGAAGAGGGAATGCTAACCCGGTTTTTAAAAAATAATTGCTGAAGTCGGACCGGAAGGTGCAAATATCGCAGTCAAGCTATAAACTACGACACACCGCATTCCATTCTCTTAACTACATTCTGCTACTTAGGCCTGTGTCCGGGTTTGGCAACGAGAGATTGAGAACAAACCAAGCCAAGTCAAACAATTATGATAGAAATGGCAAAAGTCAAAGATAATCAAGACAATGTAACAATAATGATGGCTGGTGTCAGAGACAGTATCAAGCAATTAGAAGAAATAAAATGGGATAAGAAACAAATATTGATCTTTTTATTTGGTGATTATGATTTCTTGTCTAAACTTTATGGGCTTACCGGACCCCATGGCACATTTCCTTGTTTGTGGAAAAAGACACGCAAGAGCTTCAAAGCAAAATATTTTGTAAATGAATATTAGCAATGCTACACAGAGATAATTGTCAGTTTCTGCGATATGGGGGTGAAAGAAAATAAAAAAGCACCAGTTTACCACAATAGCATTCACCCTCCTTTTCTAGACATAGACATTGATAGAGTATGCCCACCTTACACATTCTTCTTGGCATCGTCCTGAAACACCACAAGCTCTTCGAAAATGAAGCTGATGTCATAGATTTAGAAATAGAAAAAGATACCGGTGACAAAAGATCAACACAATCTGATATCCTGAGAAAATATGGAAGCAATTGATAAACTTTGAGAAAAAAACATCAGAAATTGAATTCCTGCAAGGATGTTTTGTGTTTGAGAACGATTCTATTCAAAAGGATATTTTGTTTGAGAATGATTCTATTCAAAAGGATGTTTTGTGTTTGAGAACGATTCTATTCAAACGGATATTTTGTGTTTGAGAACAATTCTATTAATAAGGATGTTTTGTGTTTGAGAATGATTCCATTCAAAAGGATGTTTTGTGTTTGAGAACAATTCTATTAAAAAGGATGTTTTGTGTTTGAGAACGATTCCATTCAAAAGGATGTTTTGTGTTTGAGAACAATTCTATTAAAAAGGATGTTTTGTGTTTGAGAACGATTCCATTCAAAAGGATGTTTTGTGTTTGAGAACAATTCTATTAAAAAGGATGTTTTGTGTTTGAGAACAATTCTATTAAAAGGGATGTTTTGTGTTTGAGAACAATTCTATTCAAAAGGATGTTTTGTGTTTGAGAACAATTCTATTCAAAAGGATGTACCACAGGAAAAACTTAGAGTTGCTGAAGACACTCTATCCAATATACTATACACTCCATTGACTCTAAGGTCTAGACTCTATCCAACATACCATACACTCCATTGACTCCAAGGTCCGGTCCTATGTGCTCTAAACTAGATCAAATTCTCCATAAACATGGCATTATACCACAGTAGAGCTTTCATTGGCAACCATTGCAACAAATATCTAACTTCACCAGTCTACACAGACTTAACAAAAGCAGTTACAACCATTACAATAGCTTACACATCAAATTCTATAATAATAGACAAGGCATTCAAAATTTGAAACCTCTTTGAAGCACTAAACAAAATATATGCTGAAATCCACATTACTGTGTCCCACTCAGACCCCATAAACATTCAACCTACAGATATTGATACATACAGGACATTGTACGGGAAATTCTTTCCACAAAAAACTGTTCCAAAGTAGCACATTCTAGAACATCATTGTGTACCATGTATAGAGAGAAGCAGATTTGGTCTAGGTTTTCATGGGGAGGACAGCTTCTACACTCTTCTATTGCCAAACTAGGGAGGACAGCTTCTACACTCTTCTTTTGCCAAACTAGGGAGGACAGCTTCTACACTCTTCTTTTGCCAAACTAGGGAGGACAGCTTCTACACTCTTCTTTTGCCAAACTAGGGAGGACAGCTTCTACACTCTTCTTTTGCCAAACTAGGGAGGACAGCTTCTACACTCTTCTTTTGCCAAACTAGGGAGGACAGCATCTACACTCTTCTATTGCCAAACTAGTAAACATAAACACGCGAACATACGACTACTCTAAGGCAGATGTTAAGAGGATGAAAGAGGCAGAGAACCACATAATCTGGAAAGATATTGTCGTAGGAACAGATGTTAAACAGTAGTGGGAAAGTTTTAAAACAGTTCTAGAAACGCTAAAAGAGGAATGTGTTCCATGTAGGGAGGTAAACCCCAAGCGTAAAAAGTGGATAACTAGATTTGTAGTGAAATGTAGAAGGGCAAAAAATAAAGCATGGAAAAAGTATATAGAGGCAGGTAAATCAAAAGAAACATATGTAAAATATTTGGACAAGCAGAACATATCTCAGAAAGCGAATAAAACAGCAAAAATAGACTTTGAAAAAAAACTTGCTCAGAGGATCAAGACTGACAGTAAAAGCTTCTTCTCTTAAGTTAGAAATAAACAAAGAACGAAAGACAAAGTAGGCCCTCTCATAGTCAGTACAGGGAAAATAATAAGTGAGAATAGGAAGACAGCTAATCTGCTCAATCAGTACTTTGGCACAGTCTTCACAAAAGAGGACTGCTCCAAGATCCCAGAGCCTATAGATATTTTTCAAAGAGACATGGATACAGCGGGATTAAGATCAATCTGTATTACAGAGGAAATGGTTTTTAAAAAATTGGAGGGGTTGAAAGTGAATAAATGTCCAGGTCAAAATGGTATTCATCCAAAATTGCTGTATGAAATTAGAGACCAACTAGCAAAACCATTGGCTATATTATGTTCTCAATCACTTACAAAAGGGATTGTTCCACGGGATTGGAAAGATGCAGGAGTGATCCCCTTATTCAAAAAATCAGATCCAGCAATTTAAAGACCGGTGAGTTTAACGAGCATAGTCTGTAAATTGTTAGAGTCAATAATCAAAGAAAACATTGTAATGCATTTAGAAAAATTTAATCTAATTAGAAATAGTCAGCATGGGTTTACTAGAGGGAGATCATGCTTAACAAATCTATTAGAATTCATGGAGGAGGTTACTAAAATCATAGATAAAGGGGAGCCAGTGGACGTTATTTATCTAGACTTTGCAAAGGCCTTTGAAAGAGTACCTCATCAAAGATTATTTCGAAAGTTAAAATCACATGGAATAGGTGGGGAAGTTGCCAAATGGATTGAAAATTGGTTAACGGGAAGAAGGCAGAGGGTGGGCATAAATAAGGAGTACTCTGAGTGGTGTGAAGTGAAAAGTGGTGTGCCACAGGGCTCGGTTTTGGGACCAATTTTGTTCTTGATATATATAAATGATTTGGACATCGATATGGGATCCATGATTGCAAAATTCGCTGATGACACAAAACTATGCAGTAGTGTCTCATCTAAAGCGGAAGTGGATATATTGATGTTGGATTTGGATAAAATTCGAGAATGGTCAGTAAGCTGGCAAATGGAGTTTAATGTAGATAAATGTACAGTCATCCACATGGGTAGATCCAATATGGAACATAATTACAGAATGGGAGAAAGCAATATTAGAAAGATAGATAAGGAAAGGGACCTAGGGATTATAATAGATCATACAGGAAAGGTGAGTAAGTTAAGGTAGCAGTGAAAAAGGCAAATGCAATGTTAGGTATGATAAAAAGAAATATTAAACATAGGAGCAAGGAAGTGATTGTCAAACTGTATAAAGCTTTAGTTAGACCTAGATTGGAGTACTGTGTACAGGTGTGGGGTCCTTATCATAGAGGGGACATAAACATGCTAGAAAGAATACAAAAAAGAGCGACAAAGATGATAGTGGGATTACAGTTATGAGGAACGACTCAGAAAAACCAGCCTACAGTGTCTCGAAGAGAGAAGAATTCATGGTGACAATACAGGTTTATAAGATGATCAGAGGAATCGATAAATTAGACTATAACAAGTTTTTTTAAATACAGCCACCTACAATAACACGAGGGCATAGCTACAAGCTGAATAAAGAGAGGTCCAGGTTAGATATTAGGAAATATGTTTTTAGTCAGAGAGTGGTGTCTGCTTGGAATGCATTGCCAGGGGAGGTAGTGGAGGCAGGGACAGTTAATGCATTTAAAAATAAACTGGATGCGCATAGCTTTTAGAGCAAGGTGATGTAAATGTAACTGGTTGTATACAGACTCTGCAGGGTCTTCTAAACCAGTATAAAGACGTTAAGTTAGGGAGGACAGCTTCTACACTCTTCTTTTGCTAAACTAGGGAGGACAGCTTCTACACTCTTCTTTTGCTAAACTAGGGAGGACAGCTTCTACACTCTTCTTTTGCTAAACTAGGGAGGACAGCTTCTACACTCTTCTTTTGCTAAACTAGGGAGGACAGCTTCTACACTCTTCTATTGCCAAACTAGGGAGGGGGCAGCTTCTACTCTCTTTTATTACCAAACTAGGGAGGGGGCAGCTTCTACACTCTTCTATTGCCAAACTAGGGAGGGGGCAGCTTCTACTCTCTTTTATTACCAAACTAGGGAGGGGGCAGCTTCTACACTCTTCTATTGCCAAACTAGGGAGGGGGGCAGCTTCTACTCTCTTATATTACTAAACTAGGGAGGGGGCAGCTTCTACTCTCTTATATTACTAAACTAGGGAGGAGATCTTCTATTGCCAAACTAGGGTGGAGAGCTTCTAGACTTGTATTGCCAAACTAGGGAGGAGAGCTACACTTGTATTGCCAAGATAAGAAGGAGAGTTTCTACTCTTCTATTGCCAAACTAGAGAAAAGAGCTTCTGGAATAAGAAATGATAAGGCGAGACAGAGATTCATCATGGAGGCCAATCTTCTACAAGTCTCACCGGAATTACAAACACCCACTACTTGTAGCAAGAAGAGGAAATTAAGTTAGTTCTAATGTCACAGAGATCATTATTTGTGCAAGAGAGGCTCATAGAACACAATGAAGAGAATGTGTCAGTGATTGACGTGATGTAGTTAGTAAAGCTAAAGGACGCCTCAATCGTTCACCTGTACAAAAGAAAAGGCAACCGGCAGGAATGCGACAATCATCGTGGAATATCGCTACTCTCCGTAGCAGGCAAGATCCTAGCTCGCTTACTGCTAAACAGGCTCAACAAACACCTTGAACAAAGCCACCACCTCCCAGAAAGCCAATGTGGATTCAGAGCCGGAAGAGGAACAGTGGACATGATTTTTGCCGCTCGCCAAGTACAAGAGAAGTGTCGAGAACAAAATCAGGCCTTGTACACCACATTTATTGATTTGACAAAGGCATTTGATACAGTCAACAGAGGAGGGCTGTGGGTGATAATGTCTAAGTTTGGCTGCCCCAACAAGTTCATAACAATGGTAAAACAGCTACACGAAGGCATGTGTGCTCGTGTACTGGACAGCGGTGCAATCTCTAAAACGTTTCTAGTATCAAACGGAGTAAAACAAGGATGTGTACTCGCCCCGACTTTGTTCAGCATGATGTTCGCGGCCACGATGTCAACGCCTTCAGATCATTGGAGCTTGGAATATCCATAAAGTACCGCACAGATGGCAAATTACTCAATTCCAGAAGAATGAAGGCCAAAACCAAAGTGGCTGGCGACATAATCAGGGAACTTGTATTTGCTGACGACTGCGCTCTAATGAGCAACTCAGAACTGAACATGCAGGTTGGAATGGACCAGTTCTCTGCCGCATGCAAAAATTTGGGTCTGACTATAACTGCCAAAAAAACAGAGGTCATGTACCAACCAGCACCAGGCATGCCGTACATAAAACAAGAGACTACAGTCAGCGGGCAGATGTTAAATGCCGTAGACAAATTCACATATCTGGGCAGCACGCTGTCATGATCTGTCAGCCTAGATGATGAGGTGGCAAGCAGAATAGCAAAGGCCAGCACAGCCTTTGGTAGAATGCGCTCGATGGTCTGGGCACGTCGTGGCATCAGCGTCGAGACCAAACTCAAAGTCTACCGTGCAACCATCATTCCAACCCTACTATACGCTTGCGAAAGCTGGACTGTATACTCTGGACATGCAAGGAGGTTAAACCACTTCCACACAGGTTGCCTGAGGCGAATATTCCACATCCGATGGCAAGATCGTGTCACTGACATCGAGGTTCTCTCGGGGGCTAACATGCACTGCTAGAAAAAGCACGACTAGGATGGGCCGGACACCTCGTCCGTATGTCAGACGAGCGGCTCCCAAAGAAGCTTCTCTACGGCGAGCTGAGAGAGGGATGGCGCAAGAGAGGGCGCCCAAAGAAACGTTTTAAAGACGGTCTGAAGGACTCACTAAAAAGTTGCCAGATTGACATCGACACCTGGGAATGTCTTGCGCAAAACAGATCTGACTGGAGAAGCGCAGTCAAATCGGGTGTAGCTGCCGGTGAAGACGACCGTGTTGTGAAATCCCGAGCAGCGGGAACACCATCCCCTTCTACAAACCTCGTGTGCCCGATATGTAGCAGATGTTTTCGTGCTCGCATTGGCCTGTTCAGCCACATGCGCACCCACACCCAACAGGGAAATCTGTGACAAGGATGATGTCGGCGGTCCTCATCGACAACGATGGACAGCTATTATTATTATTAGTTAGTAAACGGGACAACAGGATTAGTTCAAACAGTAACTTTACTTTGAGGAAATGGAATAAAAATAAGGGGCTTGTCATAAGTCTTTACCCTGACCCTGAAGGAGTAGCAGGAGAAAGTTGAAATTCGGCACAGTGGTTATTCCTTCTCAATATAACCACCTCAATTTATACATTTCTGCTATCTCTGCGTGACCTTGAAAAGACCAGAATAAAGTAGCCTATTTTTGAACTAAACCAGTTATCTTCATCACTGTCAAAATGATTTCCTTTCAGGTGTTTTTTAAGTTTTGGGAAAATAAAAAAGTCTGATGGAGCTAAATCCGCAGAATATGGTGGGTTGGAAGAATTTCAATATTCAAATTGTTGGCTGTTTGCAGCACAGGCTTTGATTTATGGGAGGGTGCATTGTCTTGAAGCAAAGGTAGAATTTGAGTGTGCCCTATCCTTCAATTTCTGGTCACAGTCTTTCTTAGTTTGGTAAGGAGATCTGCATAATATTGCCCATTAACCGTGTTGCCATGAGGCAGGTAATCTTTCAATCCATACCTTTGACACCTTTCCTAAAAGACAGTCAGCATCACTTTTCTTGCAGATTTCTGTGCTCTTGGCTTGACATGTGTTGGTGAGTCTGGGGTTTTCCACTGCATGCTGTAAATTTTGGATTCTGGGTCATAATGGTGAACCTAAGTCTCATCTACTGTCACTATGGTCGGCAACATGTTTTTCGACCAACACATTTTGAGCAACTGGCCACAGCAATAAACCCTCGTTTGTTTCTGTTCACATATCAGCAGACGCAGGACCCAGCGAGCACACACACTTCTCATGTCTGTTGTGTAAAATTTTAAAAACTACTTTCATTCAGTTTTGCTGACCTAGATATCTCTGCAATTGTCATTTTCCTATCCTGGTCAATGATTTTCTTCACTCTTGCAGCATTTTCATCGCTGCACTCTGAGGATGGTCTTCCTAATCTTGGAAGATCAGCAACATGGGAAAGGTCACACTTAAACTGCCTGCACCAGTTTTTTACAGAAGCATACGAAGGACAGAATTCCTCTCCCTGTGTATATCTGTAGGTGATTTTCCCTGCAACATCAAGAATTTTATCACAGTTATGGCCTCTGATTTCTCCATTGTTCTGACAAACCATTAGAGTAGCAGATCCAGTCAATAAGGTGTGTTGCACCATGCACCATACCAGGTAAACCCATCAAGGAGGGAAATTCATACTTCAGTCCAGTACAAATTGAATGAGCTACATATGTGCTAAATTTCAACTTTCTCCTCCTACTCCTTCATAGGGTAAAGATTTATGACAAGCTCCTTGTATATTATCAAGAAATACCATCTCATAGCTATTTATAAGTGGATTTGTTACATGACTTTGGATAAATTTATAACAGACTTGTTCTGACTAAGTAGTTTTCTGGTGGAATGTTGTAAATCGACCATCACTTTCAGCTCTTCCTTACATGTCCTACACTACAAACTTGGTGAGATGCTGGTACTAAGTATGTATATTGTATATGTCAAGTACAAAAAGATTCTGGGGAGGTAAAGTCAGACTTTTATATGTTTATGTTGGGACTCCCTGAAATGGTTTTAACTTCCCATTTCCAGTATATTCTTATTTTATTTACAGATAAATCAAAGGTGTCTAAAATATTTGAACTTTAACCAATACATTGTTCCCCCATTCAATTGTTCAATAGGAATATTCATAGGGATGGTGATTGGTTTGTTTGATTCTGCTAAAACACATTCTAAAACATGTATACTGAAAGTCACAAACCACTGTGAGACCTGGTAAGGAATCTGACCCAGCAACCAGTATTTGACCTGGAAATGGGGCAATTGTGATTTCAGGTAGCCAGATTTAACTTAGTGTAGGGACCAAATGGCTTTGATCAGCGAACCAGACCTGACCAAGACCCTATTCTGCTCCCATGTGGCAGCCCTGGAAACAGGCTGTATTAGTCACTAGTGTAATCTGGCCAAGGGATAGAGATTGCAATGGGAAGGCGAACCCGGTTCTAAAAATGTCAGCTGAAATCTGTATTGGACTGAAAGGCACATATATCACAGCCTGATTGTAAACTATGACACAATGTTGTTGGGTACCAAGTCTGGCATATGTGTGGAAGAAAAAACATCAAGCTTGTGCGATAATTGATGTCACTGTAATCAGCATATTTCTCTCAATTTGACATCTTGATTCTTGTGGCATCTCCAATTCAGAAATTATGGATAATTTATTCTTACCAAGTCCATTGTGTTGCAACTACCTTCTACAGTTGTGGTTGCTGTTTGTTTTCCTTGTGAGTGTTCAGTCTTATATTTTCCATAATAACTGCTAGATTTGCTTTATACATGATCAAGTTGGTAAA